>JAOANR010000268.1:0-552363 GCA_030278955.1 Hygrophila difformis | reverse complement strand
AAAAAGTTTAGTCAGAAATGTGTTATCCAAATGTACCAACAACCATACCACATCGAGATGACCTTCACCAAAATAGACACCACCACACTTGTTTCTCCCCCTTGATGGATCAAACAACTCCATCTGAAGAATCCTCCTCCTCATCAGCAAATGGATTCTGCTCCTCAGAACGAGCTCCACTTGAAGAGGCCTTGCGGGTTGGGGAAAGAGATCCTGGAAGCATACTCATTATCTGTGCAATCTTGCGCTTGGTGGCAATAGCTTCCTGACTGATCTTGGTCTGCTTGTCACTAAGGGCAAGCAACTCAGACTTGATCTGCAAAATGAGATCACTGCCAGACGGTGGTGGTCCTTCCTTGAAGTCATTATGCTTATCACGAAGCTCATTGGAAGGGGAATGTGCATTTATCTTGATCAGGTCATCCTTCTTTGTCTTAATGCCATTTTGATGCAGCAACAATGTGATAAGGCCAGGGTATGGTAAACTAGCAGTCTTGGTGATTAGATCACGAGTAAAACCTAGCATACGCTTCAAAACCAGAAGACCAAAATTCATAAGTTCTATTCCAGAATCAATACAAAACAAAAGTTTACCCATTTCCAGTGAAGGCTGTGAGGCGTTGGATGTTGGCAGGATGTTTGCACGACACAAATAGAACAAACTGTGAAATTTCATGGTCATATCAGAAACACTGCACTTCTTCCGGCCAAAGTCAAAAGCCCTCTGATTTGAAATAGTGTAGGCTATATCGGCAGGCGAATGAGGCAAATACTCCAGTGGATCACCAAGATCGTTGTTTGGTGCAAGTTCTAACAACGCATTTATAACACCAGGAGTTAAATCAATAAACTTGCCTCTAATGTATATCTTACCAAACCACTGAGACTTCTTGTTGAGAACGTCAGGATGTAAGTTGGCGTAGAACTCTCTGACCAGTGTTGGAGAGTAGGCTTTAAACACCGTTGCCCACTTCAGTAGATGTCTTTCTTCAAGGAACTCAACGAACCCTAGGTCCGTGTATGAAGAATGGACAAAAGTCTCCTCTGGGATGAATTTTCTATTAACAAGATCTTTGGTTCTGAACAGCATCATTTCCTTGGTGAAATATGTCATGTTGAACGCTCGTTGTGACTGTAAATCCCTTTGTGTTTTCTCTGGCGTCCTCTGGGTCCTTGGTCGTTTCGCAGGTGTACCAACATCACTGGTAGAGGTGCTCCGCTTCTTTCTTTGTGAAGACCTAGTAGTAGGTCGTCGGACCTCCATTCCAACATCAGCCTGTTCTGGAACATCTGGTTCATCATGTGGCAGAATATGATCTTCTTCTTCCTGGACATGTTCGGCTTCAACATCGGCAGGATTTGGAGTATTTTCAGTGTGATTTTCAGTGGATTTATCAGTAGGGTTTGAAGTAGGATCCTGAGGAGGATTTTGCACTGGACTACGAGGAGGGGTAGGATACATAGTGATAATAGGTTCGGCATTCTCAGCAAACTCCGTGAGTTGATTTTCAGCAGCTTCAGTGGAAGTTTGAGCAGTATTTTCAGCAGTAGCATTTGGTTCCTCAACATTTTCAGAGGGATTGGGTGTTTCTGAGGTGATTGGGGGTTCGGAGGTAGTGGGAAATGGTTCTGAAACTTTCTCGGGTAAATTGGTCGAGGAAGACGAAGCCATTGCTTAGTTATCTGCAAAACTCAAGCTCAAAACAGAAGTGTGGTAGAATGAAACTCAAATTACAGATTTAAAGAGAGAAAACCGAAGATGAACAGGCGAGAGAGAGACGACGGTTTCGCTTTGACGTGCGACGTGACTAGGGGCGTCAGTTTGCAGTCATCATGACCCCAAGGACGACGGTTGTGAAAAATTTATCCAAAAATGAATTGGGCCTACAAAACTTATGGACTAGATCAAGTGTAAAATGTAAAATAAACATAGAAATTGATCAAATTTAGCTAGAATAGCAAAGGCCCATAATAGATCTAAGTGTTTCAAACCTTTCACCGTTGAGTGCTTTAGTAAGGATGTCAGCACGTTGTTTCAACGTCCCAATATGTTCAATGTTGCACAAACCCTCTTCAACCAAATCTCTTATAAAATGATACCTTATATCAATATGTTTGCTGCGACTATGTAGAACAGGATTCTTTGAAATGTTAATTGCACTTGTATTGTCACAATACACCTTGAAATCATCCTTCTTGATCCCATAATCACACAACTTGTTTCATCCACATCAATTGTGAGCAGCAGCATGTTGCAGCAATATACTCTGCTTCCGCTGTAGAAAGTGCAACTATGTTCTGCTTTTTAGAAAACCAACATACAAGATTATTTCCTAGATAGAAACATCCTCCCGTTGTTGACCTTCTGTCATCACAACAGCCAGCCCAATCCGAATCAGTGAACCCTATCAAATCCAAGCTTGATCTTTTACAGAACCAAATCCCTAATCCAATAGTTCCTTTCACATATCTCATGATGCGTTTAACAGCTTTCAAATGCACTTCCTTAGGATTTGCTTGAAATCTAGCACAAACTCCAGTGCTAAAGGATATGTCGGGTCTAGTAGCTGTTAAGTAAAGTAAACTTCCAATCATACTTCTATATAGTTTCTGATCTACACTTGCTCCTTGATAATCCTTTGAGAGTTTCTGTTGTTGACCTTGAGGAGTTCTAGCAATCTTGCTGTCTTCTAACTTGAATCTCTTTAGCATATTCCGAGCATATTTTTCTTGACTAAGAAACATTCCATCTTTCATTTGTTTCACTTGTAGTCCTAAGAAGTAAGTCAACTCTCCCATCATGCTCATCTCGCTCTGATTGCATAGCTTGAACAAAGTTGTTTCTGAGATGTTCTGACGTCGATCCAAAAATTATATCATCAACATATACATGTGCAATTATGAAGTGGTTGTCTTCATGCTTCACAAACATCGTCTTATCGGCTTCTCCTCTCTTATATCCATTATGAATGAGAAATGAAGACAATCGATCATACCAAGCTCTAGGAGCTTGCTTTAGTCCATAGAGTGCACCCTTTACTCGATATACATGATTTGGTCTAGATGGATCTTCAAAACCAGCAGGCTGTGCCACAAATATCTCCTTTTTGATCTTCCCATTTAAGAAAGCTGTCTTGATATCCAGTTGATACAACTTAAAATCCATAGAGCATGCAAATGCTAACAAAATTCGAACAGCTTCCATCCTTGCAACAGGTGCAAACGTTTCACCATAATCCAGACCTTCTATCTGTGTAAAACCTTGAGCAACTAGGCGAGCTTTATTCCTTATAATGTTGCCTTGCTCATCAGTCTTATTCCTAAAGACCCATTTTGTACCAATAATGTTGATGTTCTGTGGTTGTTCCACCAACTCCCAAACATCATTCCTTTCAAACTGAACTAACTCATCTTGCATGGCTGCTATCCAGTATTCGTCTTTAAGAGCTTCTGAAACATTCTTAGGTTCCACTCTAGATATAAAGCAGTTTAATCCACCTAATTCTCTGAAATTAACCTTCTTGCTTCTAGTCAAACGTTGAGCACTAGGATCACCTATAATATCTTGCTGTGAGTGATGCTTTAGAGTCCTTGGACCTCTTCTCTTATCAGATATAACATCTTTAGAACTTAAATCAGCATCCTCTAAGTTATCTTCATGATTAGTATCTCCTTCATCATCAATAACTATTCCTTCAGACTGTTGTTGACTGGATGTACTAACATCAGGGTTGACTGAGGCAGTATCAGTACTAGGAATACTACTATCATCATCCTTTCTAGGTAAAGCATACTTATCCTCAAATAAAACATTTACTGACTCAATAACCTTTCTGGACTGAATCAAATAAACTCGATAAGCTCTAGAATTGTTAGAATATCCCAAAAAACCAACCTTCCTCAGCTCTAGCATCAAACTTCTTAATTTGCTCTCTATCCCTGTAGATAAAACATTTACATCCAAAAATATGAAAGTATTTAACAGTAGGAGTTTTACCATTCCAGATTTGATATGGAGTGTTGTTAGTGTGAGGTCTCAACAACACACGATTGATGATGTGACATGCTGTGTAAATTGCTTCAGCCCAAAATGACTTCCCAAGAGTACTAGCATGTAGCATTGAACGAGCCATCTCTTGAAGTGTTCTATTCTTCCTTTCAGCAATCCCATTCTGTTGAGGTGTCTTTGGGGCAGAGTACTCATGAAAAATTCCATGGTTGTTGCAGAAAAGTTCAAACTCCTGATTCTCAAACTCGTGTCCATCATCAGAACGGATCCTTTGGATTTTGGTTTGCTTTTCATTCATCAACTTCAGGCTTAGCTTTTCAAAGTGTTGGAAGGCTTCATCTTTGCTCCTGAGAAAACATACCCAAGTGAATCTCGAAAAATCATCAACACAAACTAAAACATACCTTTTGCCATTTAGGCTTTCAGTTTTTGTTGGACCCATAAGATCCATATGAATCAGTTCTAAGCAATGATCTGTAGAGACTCCATCAGTCTTCTTATGTTGAGCTCGGGTTTGCTTTCCTTTTGAACAGTCCACACAAGCAAGGTCTTTGTTATTCTGTAGTTTTGGCAAACCTCTAACAGCGGCTGAACAACTTAGTTTGTATATGGTTTGATAGTTGAGATGTCCAAGCCTTTAGTGCCATAGGTTTGTGAGATCATCCATGCTTACTAGTGCCTGTGCCAGATTAGCTTCCAAAGTATAGCAATTATTTTTAGATCTTTTGCCTGTCATGATGTTATCTCTCCTGCAATCAAACACTTGACAAAAATGCTTATTAAAAATAACAAGGGAATCTTCATCACATAATTGACTAATTGAAATGAGATTAGTAGTAAGCCCTTCAACATGATAGACTCTAGAGAGTTTAGAAAGTTCACCATCCTTTACATTACCATAACCAGTGATTTTGCTTCTAGCACCATCACCAAAAACTACATCTCCACAATCTTTATCTGTAAAGTTGTTTAGAATCTCCTTACTACCTGTCATATGCCTTGAACAACCTGAATTAAAATACCATTTTCTGGACTGTGGTTGTTGCTGTGATGATAGAACAACAAGGCATTTACTCTCATTTCTCTTAGGCACCCACTCCATTTGAATTCTGATCTTTTTCTTTAAATCTTCATGGGGCCAGACTACTGGGCGATCATTCTTGAGATCACGAACAATCCTCATACAGGTTTCAGCTGTGTGACCAGGTAAGCTGCAATAGAGACAGTCTCTTCGTCGTTTGGGTGATGTGGGAACATCCTGATGTGTCAGTGAACTTGCTTCAGCATTCAGATTTCCACCACTAACAAATAGTCTTTTTCCAGTAGATGCTTGATTCTTGTACCCAATACCAGTCATGTCTCTGTAGCTTTTTCCAATAGACAGAACTTCATCAAGTTTACCTTTCCCTTTGGTCATCTTCTCTAGGTCAGCAACTCTAATTTTCAGTTTAATAGATTCCTCTCTGAATGACTCCTTCTCTTTAGTCACAGTAGTAATCTGAAGCTTCACTTCATCATACTTTCCTTTAAGAACTTTTAGATCATCAATAGCCTTAATCTTCTCAGCTTCTGCTTTATCCAGAGTCAGACGGATGTCAGTGAGTTGTTTCGACAACTGCTCATTCTCCTGTACAGCTTCTTCATATTCTTCTTTGAGTTCTTCATAGATATCAACTAGTTCTTTATAGAGACTACCCGATTCAGCTGTAACAATAGAAGAAATGTCAGTAATTAATTGTATTGACTCACAGTTACCTGTGGAAGGGGTAGGACTAGCTTCTCTTGTCACAAATGCAACGACATCCTCATCATCACTTGATTGTTCATCCTCAGCTTCAACTTCAGACTCATCACTCAAAGTAGCTTGAAGTGCTTTTCTACTCTTCTTCTTTGCAGTAGGGCATTCAGCTCGCACATGGCCTTTTCCTTCACATTCAAAACATATAATCTCAGAAGATTTTTCAGACTTATCAACATCTTTGTCCTTCTTGAACTTTTTGAACTTCTTATCAGATTTCTTTTCAAATCTGTTGTTCTGCTTCTCCGTTGTCACTGGGTTGTCAGAACTACGATTTTTCTTCTGAAACTTCTTGAAATGCTTATTCTGAAGCATCTTTCCAATCCTTTTGGATAGTAAAGAAACTTCTTCTTCAAAGTCATCAGCAGGTTCATCTTCGGCCTTGAATGCAATGTTCTTGTGCGATTTCTCTGAGGCTAGATGATTGATTTCATAAGTTTGAAGAATACCAACCAATTCCCTCAAGGACATTGTCTTGATCTTCTCAACTTCTTCAAGGGCTGCCACTTTTGCAGAATATTTCTTAGAAACATTCCTAAGAAATTTCCTCACAAGCTTTGATCCTTCGAATGACATTCCAAGAGCTGTGGCCTGATTCACAATATCTTGAAATCTTCCAAAATATGATGTGATATCTTCATCATTCGTCATTCTCAAACTGTCAAAGATCGATTCAATGCGTTGTAGACGGGTTGTCTTGACATCTTCAGAACCTTCATGTTGAGTCTCCAAGAAATTCCAAGCTTCATAGGCGGATGTACAGTCAGCGATCATCCTGACTTGCGCTTCATCCATAGCACCACTGATCGCGTTGAGAGCTGTGTAATTCGCTGATCTTGCAGTCCTCTCAGCCTGTGTGAGTTCGGCGTTTGTCGCGGGTCGAATTGTTGTTGTGGCCGTTTCTCCTTCTCCAGTTCGAACAGTTCTTGTTGGCTGAGTCCATGGCTCCAAGACTGAATCCCAAACACCATCTCCTTGTGCCAACAGATAATTGCGCATTCTAGCTTTCCAATAGGCATAGTCATTTCCATCGAACAATGGTGGACGAGTATTAGACGCTCCTTCTCGACTCATGGTTCTTGAATCTTGAATGAATGGATTTTCTCAGTTACGTTAGAGAACTTGCTCTGATACCAATTTGTAGGTCCCTTAATGCTTCAAGATTCTATTATGGATGTTATTATGATGTTCTAACTACGGTATACGAAAGCGATAAAGAACACAATCAATTTGTTAACCCAGTTCGGTCCTTCCGACCTACGTCTGGGGGATACCAATCCAGGCGACCTTCACTAGACAGAAAAACCAAAACACAAACACGCTAACCAAAGCCTAACACCAGAATCCAAACTCTACCACTAGATGATACAATCCAGTTGAGCTAGCGTTGTTGAAACTCCCCCTCAACAACCCAGTAGGGATCTCACCCTAAATGGAATCTTCAAAGGCCGAAACGCTGTTTGTCGTTCTCCATGGCTTTCTTCTTTGATCGCATGAATTCCTCCAGAACTTTCTTGAATATTGAAGATCACAATACCTTCAGATATTCCTATGTAAACTCAATCTAATCTTGTTCTTCTAAAATATCTCACTCTATGAAATCTTGAAGAACATTTACAAGATTCTCCCAAAACTCTCTCTCTGTAATCTAAGAATGAATACAAGTAAAATCGCTCAATGAAAATCTACATCTAGATTACAGACTCTGCACTTATATAAAGAATACAAAACACATAACTACCAGCAGAGTTAACTGTCGTCGTCAGCCTGATGTGCCAACACCTGAGAAACATCTCAATGAAAAGTACAAGGTTAAGTTGTCATAACAAAGTATTAACAAACGTCATTAAGGGGGTTTGGGATAGATTATGCAAAAATTAGCATAAATAATGGACTGATTGTGTTAATCAAATTAATATGGGACTGAAATCGAAATTTGAAAAATTTATGGGAGCATGGTGTTTTTTCCGGATAATTTTTAATTGGATTAAGTTTATTTATGATTAATGGGTTGTTAATCCATGTAATATTAAAAAAAGAACACAAGATGTAGTTGAGTGGTTCCAAATCTCCCCAGCCTTCACTCAATACTTCATCTGAAAATTATAAAATAAAGGAAACTTAAACAATATTCAAAAGAAAAACATTAAATACCCATAATATGAAATTCCTGCGTGCAACTACATCAATCATCATGATTCAAAAATCACAAAAAATATAAAAATTAGTGGTTGCTTCATTGGTGATTGAAGTTGGATTCAGTATGCATGACTTTGTTTTGATCCCGGCTATGTGTCAATGAGCTGGTGACCGGCACCAAACCCGACAAGAAAAAAATATAATCGATCTGATAATTATCGGTAAAAAATGCCAAAGGTACCGTAACTTTATTAATTTTCCAATTTGGTGCCATAATGTTGGATTTTTGCAATTCAGCGACATCTTTGCTAATGGTTTCCTAAATCGTTCCATGGCCTTTTTTTTTAAAGAAAAATTTGCTATTCATTTCCAATCAACATTTTACAAAGCCTTCCAAAGCCATCCATGTCTAAACGCAACCTCTCCAAAAAGAAGCGGCCAAAAAAAGCAAAAAGAAAGGGGTTAAAATATTGTCACAACAAATTAGCCTCAATCAACCTTACTGACTTGAAAATCGATCTGCAACTTCAAAGCCACTTCTTCACACATCCAAATCGAACTTGGCATCTTCCTTCTCTGTCTCCGCATAAAGCAGCAGCAAGTTGCATCAGCATCGTCAAAATTAATATAACATCAGCAGCAGCATGGAACAGCCGCCGCAACATATGGCACCAGCAGAAGCTTTCAAAGGCAACCTCTAACCAGGATGAAAAACGGCCCACACAGAGACATAATCCCATCTCACCTTACACCATCAACAAACTTCCAGACTTTCAGCTCATAACAGTAACAACACCACCGATTCAACTCCACCGGCCTTAATCAGCCCAATTTGCTGACCTGACACGAGATTACTGTAAATAATTAATTTAATTATGCTATGTAGTTATTGATTGGATTTGAGATACATGTGAACACTTTCAAACGCTATTTCTAATTTAACGGTCTCCTTCTCACTTTGCAAGTAATAGAAAATGGATTAAAAAGAATCCCCATGTGTAGGTCAAATCCAACCAATGTCCACGTGATATCTACACAACACAATTAAATTAAATACTTATACTAATCTCATTCCACGTAAGCAAATGAGACTGATTAAGGTCCGATGGAACTATTTTAGAGACTGTGGGGAACTAGTTTTGAGCGAATGTGTTCACAACCGATGTCCGAACTACTTTGTTGGACCAACCACATCAGCAGGCGACAAACAAATTAAGGGAAGAGATGCTGGCGAATCTGCTATGGTATTATTCCTAACGGCTAGTTGATTCCCTGCCCAGATCTTGCACACGAAGTATGGAAACTACAATCTTTTAATTCGGGCAACTCTATTCTAAGGATCCGCGCATTTATGGAAAGAAGATCTTCTACCTTAGAATAGAGACAAGGTGATTCTCTTCAAATAGGGCGGCCAAGGAATGGATCCGTACGCTGAATATTTTGACTTACACACTTGAGTAATTGAGAGTATATTGTGAAGAGAGAATCATATTCCTTCCGTGTTCGCGAGTTATCATTTCGAAGGAAAAATTTCGATCAACACTTCCTCGGGTGGATTGATCGACAGTGTTACTGAAGAGCTTGATTGAAGTTGACAAATTCAATCAAGGGTTTCGAGGAAGACGTCAAACTCAAGAGCTTAATTGAAAAGATCAAGGAGAGTCGCCAACAGGTTTCGACCATGGGCAAACTTGAAGGAGGAGCCTTCAAGGGATTGAAGCAAGGTCGGGGAGATTTTCACCAAGACAGGGGGAGTGTCTTGGTTTGACAATTCAGTCCGCTTGGTGATTGGAGTTGGGCGAAACAATTCACTATTGTTGAGATCGAGGATCAAATCAAAACAATTAGTGAATCTCCTGGATTGGTATCCCCCAGATGTAGGCTTGTGCCGAACTGGGTCAACAAACCTTGAGTTCTTTATTTTCACAGTTTATTTACTTTCCGCAGCTTAATTTCTTAAACTGTTTAGCGTGTCCACGAAAGGTGCTTGAACTAGTTTTCAGGACTACTTAATTGGTTATCCACGCAAACGGACCTAACAATTGGTATCAGAGCGCACACGCTTTGGAAAGCGAGATCCAGACAAAAGGCATGGAAAACCAAGGCGGATCTGTAACCAGACCACCATTGCTCGATGGATCAAACTATGCATATTGGGAAGATCAAATGGAGGCTTTCCTCATTGCTCTAGACGAAGGGGCTTGGGATGCAGTAGAAAACCAATACCATCCACCAGTAAAAGAAGAAGACGGTGTAAAAACCATCAAACCAAGGAGTGAATGGACTGCTGCTGAGAAGCTTGCCACTTCAAAGAACTCCAAAGCCCTGAATGCAATTCACAATGCTCTCACAAAAGATCAATACAAACTTATCGCTGGATGTAAGATTGCATATGATGTCTGGACTACTTTAGCCAATACCTACGAGGGTATGGCTCCGGTAAAGAAATCTAGAATCATTACTCTTGATGCACAATTTCATAAGATTTCTATGGATGATAATGAGTCTTTCGGCCAATATATTGGTCGTATCCGTGATCTAACCAACCAAGCTCTTCAGCTTGGCAAAGTGTATTCTCAACAGGACATTGTAGGAAAAATCATTGGGACGCTTCCGGAAAGGTTCAATGCAAAGGTCGCAGCACTTGAGCTATACAAAGACTTTGATAAATTGCAGGTTGATGAACTAATGGGAATCCTACAATCATGGGAAATGGATCACTGTCCCAGGACCAAAAGTAAACCAGTGGCATTCAAATCCATGACCAAGGATGAGGAAGATTTCTCCATGGAAAATCATGATGACTTCAGTGACGAAGAAGAACTGGCCATGTTGTCCAAAAGACTAAATCAGATCATCAAGAACCGTAGATCTAGATTCAACTCCTCCATGAAGAAGGATGCCGGGACATCAAACTCTAAATCCACTCAGAAAGGCTCGAAGTCTCTCGACAAAAATAAACCAAAATCTTCAAGGATTGAGGATGACAAGGAAATCATATGCTTTGAATGTGGGGGAAGAGGCCATATGAAAAAAGACTGTGCCAATCTCAGACCAAAGGAGTCCAGCAAATCCTATCAAGTAACATTCAGTGACTCTGAAGATGAGAAGGAGTCTGATGAACATGGTGTAAACTATGGAGTAGCCTTCGTCGGCACATGGGATTCGGACAGTGATGATGAATCCGAAACAGGTATGGGTACCAACCCAGTCAATATGGTTTCCTCTAACATGGTTCACTCTTTTGCAAGGAATCAAGATGAAAGCGTCAGTAAACTCAATGATCTCTACGAAGAAACTTTCGAGAAGCTGGAAATATCCATTGCTGAATCAGTAGAATTACATGTCGAGAATGAAAGCCTAAAGGAACAACTCCAGAGTCTCACAAGCAAAAATCAGGAACTTGAAAAGGCGTCCACAGAGCTGTCTGGACTGGTGAATGAACTACGTGAGAAAAATGCTGAGCTTCAGAAAGAAAACAAGGAACTGGAGGTTGAAAAAGTTGACTATAAACTATGGTACTATAGTATGCTTGGAAAGAAAGACGCTCTTCACACAGAACTCACCGAAGTTCAAGACAAACTTGCCAAGGCTGAAAGCACTCTGGCGGTGCTAAACAAAGGAAAAGCCAAGTTAGATGATGTAATTGCTATGGGAAGGCCGAGCAACAACAAACAAGGCTTGGGATATCAAGCCTCAACTTCACGAGGAGAAAAGAAAAGCAAGTTCGTGTCCGGATGAATGCTAAGTGAACCCCGAACTATCAAGAAATCATTCCATCCTGTAGGTAGAAACAAATGGACAAGGAGACCACCTCCTCCAATCCCACTCAGATGCGATTATTGCAAGCTTGAAGGCCACAAAACCAAGAACTGTGGGATTTTGGTAAAAGATCTACAAACAGGGAAACCCATCATCTGGCCAAATGACAAAATCAAGATGAAGCTGATCTCCATCAAGTGCGAATGGGTTCCTAAAATTCAGAACAAATGTCACGTTGCCTTTCTTTCACAGAAGAAGAATACTGCAGACAAAGTATGGTACTTCGACAGTGGATGTTCTAAACACATGACATGAGAAAGGAGTCTGCTCAAACACTACAAAGAGATTGATGGAGGATTCGTTGTTTTTGGAGATGGAAAAAAGGGTGCCCTAGTTGGACAAGGGACCATTGAGAACAATGGCTCGAAGGAACTGTCTCCTGTTTTCCTTGTCGATGGACTCCAAGCAAACTTGATAAGCGTCAGTCAATTGTGTGATGAGGACCTTGTGGTGCAGTTTACCAAGAAAGATTGTCAAGTGCTCAATCAAGATCAAGAATGCATTATGAGAGGTTTGCGCTCAAAGAATAATTGCTATCATCTTGTTCATACTTGCAATTTTGGTGCAGCTGCAGGAAAGGATCACATCACACTGTGGCATGAAAAGCTTGGACATCTCAACTTTAAAGATCTTATCAAACTCAGCAAAACTGGGGCAGTCAAAGGTCTTCCTCAATTCAATAAATCAAGTGCAGTTCTCTGCAACGAGTGTGCCAAGAACAAACAGCACAGGAGTTCACACAAACTGTCGGAACTCCCTGGATCAACCAAGTGTCTTGACCTACTGCACATGGATCTTATTGGTCCAATGGAAGTTGAAAGCTTGGGAGGTAAAAAATATATTTTTGTATGTATTGATGATTACTCCAGGTACACTTGGATAGATTTTCTCAGGGAAAAAGGCGACACATTCAAAGCCTTCGAGAAGCTGTGCAATCGACTCATGACCGAAAAGGACACCAAGGTGAAACGAATTCGAAGTGATCATGGACGAGAGTTCGAAAATCAATTCTTTGAAGAATATTGTGCAACACATGGAATTAAGCATGAATATTCAGCTCCAAAAACACCTCAACAAAACGGAGTAGTCGAAAGAAGAAATCGAACTCTACAAGAAATGTCTAGGGTGATGCTCAACTCAAAGAAAGTAGCCGAATTTCTTTGGGCCGAAGCCGTGAACACAGCATGCTACACCATAAACCGAGTCTACTTGAGGCCAAACTCTCTTATGACTCCATATGAGATTTGGAACGGTAAAAAGACCTCAATTACTTACTTTCATATTTTTGGTAGCAAGTGTTTTGTTCTAAATGACAGGGAACATGTTGGGAAGTTTCAAGAAAAAAGCAATGAAGGAATATTTGTGGGGTACTCTACCACCAGTCGTGCATATAGAGTATATCTTCCTAAGACAAGGAAAGTACTGGAGTCCACAAATGTGACCATAGAAGATGTGACCAGCAAAGAAGATGTTCCACCTCATGATGATGAAACTCCCAGTGGTCAGGATGTTCAAAACAGTACAGGTTCACCCACATCTGATGACCAGTCCACCAAAAGAGTCCAAACACCAATCATGGACACCTTGTCACGAGAAGCAGAACCTCAAAAGGACCTAAATGGACGCATTCACAAGCATCATGACCCTGAAGACATTATTGGTGATGTAAATGAAAGAAGAAAGACTCGAGGGAAAAAGATCGACTTTAAAGAACTAGCTGGCTTGCACTGCTATACTTCAAAGATCGAACCCTCCAAAGTTGAAGAAGCTCTTCAAGATGAACACTGGATAAATGCCATGCAGGATGAACTTCTCCAGTTTGAAAGAAACGAAGTCTGGACCCTGGTTGAAAGACCTCAAGACAAGAACATAATCGGTACCAAGTGGATCTTTCGCAACAAAAGTGACGAAAAAGGGAATATTACAAGGAACAAAGCTCGGTTAGTTGCTCAGGGTTACACCCAGGTCGAAGGTGTCGACTTCAGTGAAACATTTGCTCCTGTTGCAAGACTTGAAGCAGTCCGACTCCTACTATCGATCGCATGCTCGCTAGGATTCAAGCTTTATCAAATGGATGTCAAAAGTGCCTTCCTAAATGGTTGGCTGAATGAGGAAGTGTACGTAGAACAACCTAAAGGATTTGAAGACCCCCATCATCCTCAACATGTCTACAAGCTCAACAAGGCACTTTATGGTCTGAAACAAGCTCCTAGGGCTTGGTACGAAAGGCTTTCCAAGTACCTGCTTGAACATGGATTCGAAAGAGGAAGCCTGGACAAAACTCTCTTTATCAAAAGAGAAAACAAAGGAATCCTCATTGCTCAAGTCTACGTCGATGACATTGTTTTTGGATCAACTCACCATATGCTCAAAGACCAATTCATCGAACTAATGGGTAAGGAGTTTGAAATGAGCATGATTGGGGAACTAACTTATTTCCTTGGCTTGCAGGTTGCTCAGAAGAAAGATGGAATATTTCTAAGCCAAACAAAGTATGCCCGAAACATTGTCAAGAAGTTTGGCATGGAGTCCAGCAAACCAGCTCGAACGCCTATAGGGACTAATGACAAAATGAGCAAAGATCCTAGTGGTCAAAGTGTTGATCAGAAACTCTATCGAAGCATCATCGGAAGCCTTCTATATCTAGCTGCAAGTAGACCAGACATAAGCTATGCAGTAGGTGTTTGTGCTCGTTACCAAGCCGACCCCAAAGAATCACACCTAAAGGCTGCCAAACGAGTGATTAAATATGTCTCAGGAACCAGTGATCTTGGTATTTGGTACTCTAAAGAGTCTAATCTTTCATTACTTGGTTATAGTGATGCAGATTGGGCAGGTGATGCGGACGATAGAAAAAGCACAACTGGAGGATGCTTCTATATAGGAACTAACCTAGTTAGTTGGTATAACAAGAAACAAAGCTCTATATCTCTCTCAACTGCCGAAGCTGAATACATTGCCGCTGGAAGTTGTTGTGCACAACTACTATGGATGAAACAAATGATGCTGGATTATGGAATCGATCAAGAAGTTCTCACTATACTATGTGACAATATGAGTGCGATCAATATCTCCAAAAATCCTGTTCAACATGGGAGAACAAAGCACATTGAACTCAGGCATCACTTCATAAGGGATCTTGTCGAAGAAGGAATAGTGTCCATACAACATGTCGGAACTATTGAGCAACATGCGGATATTTTCACTAAGGCTCTCGATCGAGAAAGATTCGAAAAATTGAGAAGAGATCTCGGGCTATGCATGATCACATAAATCCCTAAATCTGTGGAATAAGTTTTATTTTTGCAAATTTCCTTATTTCAATTAAGTATATATATATTACCTTAAAAATGTATTTGGAACTAACTATATTTCGTTCAAGACTTTATTTGCAGAATCCAATCCATACCTTGATAAGAAGAGTAAAAATTTTGAAATCAAATTTGAAGTTGATATGACAGGCGCGTGAGGCGGGAACGGTTACCTGCAAAATCACGTTCAAAAACGTGATGATTATGGTTATGGGAAGTTGTGATCTTCTTTCCTTCTTTAATCAAGGGAAGTTTCCTTTCTTCTCCACCAAAATCCGTCTGTGATCTTATTCCCCTAAGCTATTCTTCTCTCGATCTCATATAATCTCTACAGTCCCTCTTATTTTGTAACAAGCAAACCAATATTCCTCCTCACTTGTTCTTGCCAAAAGTCTTTCTTTCAGCTACAATGGTGAAGACACGAGGAAGCCAAGGTTCCAAATCACAAGACCCGACCCCCTCCTCGACTGCCGGAAGCAAAAAGGGTATCTCACCCGAGGAGTCCAGTGCCAAGGGACGTGCGAAGGCTGTACAGAAGGCGATCATGGAGCAGACCATCTCTGAAACTCCATCCTTAGTTGCTGTTCCATTTCACTCCTCTTCTCCTTCCACTGCCGGAGAAAGGGGAACCCCTGGTGGTGTTCAGGATCCTCTCGACATTCGAGCCGAAGTTGCTGGTGCCATGGCCTTGAAGAAGAAAGACTCAGAGGCTCCGAAGACGAAAGGAAAAGCTGTCTCTGCCTCAAAAACCAAAGAGAAGGCTGTTGCAAAGAAGAACGCCTCCGTAAGTGAACTTATGGTAACAGAAGTTGCCAAAGCACTCAAGCCCTTGGACTCTATTCTGGAGAATCTGCCAACCATGGGATCGAAATCGGTGAACGTACCTGCTGCACCCCCAAAATCTGCGACCACCAAGGATGCACAGAAGGTGTCCACTACAAAGCCTAAGAAGAAAACTCCCGCGAAGAAAGCTGGCGTGGAACCAAGTGATGTGACCGACCCTGCTCCCATCACCACCACTGATGCAACCCCTGATGAACCTCTGCAAATCACTGCCCCAACTACTCAAACCAGTTCACCGAAGGCGACTGAAACCCATCACTGAACCACTGGACGAAGAGGAACTCGACTCAGACTATGTTCAAGAGGATGCTGATGAAAGCTCTGGAGATGAATCAATGATCGACATAAGTGATGATGAAAGGGACCATGCTGTGAACCTGATCACTGAAGAAATTGCCTGGACTGCCAGTCAAAAGCGAAAGCATCTGTTGAGACCAGAACCTGAGGAAACTGTACCCGTCAAAGAAACTGTTCAAACCGAAATTGAACAGGAAGAAGACGAAGAAGATGAGGAAACTTCAAGCTCCGATGATGATGTAAACATAGAATCGGGAGGAGACACGGAACATTTTCAAGAAGATGCCCCTGATCCAACTGAGGGGGAGAACCCAACTGAAGAAAAATCCGAAGAATTGGGGTCCCAAGACACCCAAAGCGAAGATGAGGAATCTAATGAAGAATCTGAAGAGGAGGAAGGCGAATTCGTAGAAGAAGTTGATGCTGAAGCAGATTCTGTTAAAGAAGTTGAACCACAGACTGAGCCTCGTGTACCAACTCCACCTGCCAGGAGTTCACCCAAGGAGTCCGAACCCAAAAAGCGGACTCGT
Source organism: Hygrophila difformis (assembly GCA_030278955.1). Taxonomy (NCBI): domain Eukaryota; kingdom Viridiplantae; phylum Streptophyta; class Magnoliopsida; order Lamiales; family Acanthaceae; genus Hygrophila; species Hygrophila difformis. The sequence goes on along the minus strand of JAOANR010000268.1, from coordinate 535,614 downwards.
TCTGAACCTGAAGCCTCTGCCAAAGCCTCTGGATCCAAGAAAAGGAAGATTGCTGAATCCTCATCCGAGGACCATGAACCTGAAATCATTGATGCCGGGAACGCCATTTCCATTGACTTCTATTATGAAGTGTCCAAGCACTACTTCTCAACTGTCCTGGAGAAGATGAAGGTCCATCCAGAGATTCGCTTTGCTGCGGAACGATACGAGGAGATGGGGTGACACAAGTACCTGGAGGAGAGGTCCCTCTTGTTTTGGGGAACTGAGATCAAGCAATACAAGGGACAACTAGTTAGGCATTTATATGCAAACCTGAGCTCCGAAGTCCTCAACACCAAGAGCCCCTGGCTCGAACTCGGCTATGCCCATGGAGAACTGTTCGAACTCAAAGCCAGGGCCTTGAATCGCTTTCTCCAGGTACCCCGCACTTCTCTGAAATCTGTTTACTCTCGAAGTGCAAAATTCCCTATGAACACTATTGCTGAAACACTATCTGGAGTGGAAGGGAAAAGATTTCAAGGAAAAGGTTTGAGTGCAGGAGTTCTGACTCAACGGTTTGCTATGCTGTATAAATTGTGTGCTCACAATATCATGCCCACTGCTAACCATTCTGTTGTGTCAAAAAGCATGTGTAAACTGTTGTTTGCTATAGACCAGAAATATGAGATCAATTATGGTGCACTTGTGCTTGAACAAATGCTGGGGTTTGCTGGAAAGGTCAAGAGGAAGTATAACACCACACTTCCATTCCCTGGTCTCATCTCGGAGTACCTGAAGCACCTTCACATCATGGGGAGCAAACATGATCGTCCTGAGGATATTGCTGACTTCAAGCTCTCTGCCAACTTTGCCAAGAAGAAGCCAGACCTGGCTGGACCAGGGGGAAGGATCCCTGCGAAGGATGCCTTTTCCCAGCTTCGTGATGATCTCACTGACCATATCAATCATCTCAAAGTGTTGGAAGCTCAAGTTCATATGCAGGTCCAATCCGCGGAAAAGATGCTCAGGCAGCTTCCTGATGTCTGGTCGGATGAAGATGAACCATTGGATACCAATCCAGAGGAGGAGTCCAGCGAGTCTGATGCTGATTCCTCTGATGCCTCAGAGTGATATGCCCTTTTTGGGCAAAATGTGTGCCAGAGGGGGAGTGAAGTTGATCTAACCGATGATGTTGATCGGTTCCTCTGGACACTTGAAGGAAGGAGCCTGCACCACCTCTGCTGCTGCTGCTGGGTAAAGTTTTTTTCTTGCATTTTATGCACTCTAGTGAACTGATGAACAATCGCACTATGGCCTGTAATAATTATTTTGTGCTCTTACATACCTTATTTCATCATGATTGCCATGTGCTTGTTTTGTTGTGAATGCTCCTAGATTTCTAATAGGCATACTTGTACGGAGCATTAGGTTAGTTTGTCTTGCCTTGGGGAATACTTGTAATCGGTGGTTGGGAATCAATGGGAAGTTGTCTTTAATTCTGTTCTTGTATTTATTGTTTAGACATCGGTTGGACCAACTCATAAACTGGCCCACATTCTGCCAAAAAGGGGGAGATTGTTGGGAACTAGTTTTGAGCGAATGTGTTCACAACCGATGTCCGAACTACTTTGTTGGACCAACCACATCGGCAGGCGACAAACAAATTAAGGGAAGAGATGCTGGCGAATCTGCTATGGTATTATTCCTAACGGCTAGTTGATTCCCTGCCCAGATCTTGCACACGAAGTATGGAAACTACAATCTTTTAATTCGGGCAACTCTATTCTAAGGATCCGCGCATTTATGGAAAGAAGATCTTCTACCTTAGAATAGAGACAAGGTGATTCTCTTCAAATAGGGCGGCCAAGGAATGGATCCGTACGCTGAATATTTTGACTTACACACTTGAGTAATTGAGAGTATATTGTGAAGAGAGAATCATATTCCTTCCGTGTTCGCGAGTTATCATTTCGAAGGAAAAATTTCGATCAACACTTCCTCGGGTGGATTGATCGACAGTGTTACTGAAGAGCTTGATTGAAGTTGACAAATTCAATCAAGGGTTTCGAGGAAGACGTCAAACTCAAGAGCTTAATTGAAAAGATCAAGGAGAGTCGCCAACAGGTTTCGACCAAGGGCAAACTTGAAGGAGGAGCCTTCAAGGGATTGAAGCAAGGTCGGGGAGATCTTCACCAAGACAGGGGGAGTGTCTTGGTTTGACAATTCAGTCCGCTTGGTGATTGGAGTTGGGCGAAACAATTCACTATTGTTGAGATCGAGGATCAAATCAAAACAATTAGTGAATCTCCTGGATTGGTATCCCCCAGATATAGGCTTGTACCGAACTGGGTCAACAAACCTTGAGTTTTTTATTTTCACAGTTTATTTACTTTCTGCTGCTTAATTTCTTAAACTGTTTAACGTGTCCACGAAAGGTGCTTGAACTAGTTTTCAGGACTACTTAATTGGTTATCCACGCAAACGGACCTAACAGAGACCATTAGCAAAGGTATGACATCCAATTAAGAAATTCCAAAATTATGGCACCAAATTGGACAATGAGCAAAGTTACGTCACCATTTTGGCATTTTTTTCCGATAATTATCCTTCTTAACCTAATAAAATAATCTCTCCTTTTTTTCTTTTCATTTGATCACTTTTTTTTATTTTGTTTTTTCTGGCATACTTTTTAATAAAAAATCGCTTTTACTTCCACTCCTCTCTCTCTCCCCCCCCCTCACTCTCTCTGAGTTTCCCGCCCATTTTATTTTACTCAATCAGGAAATGAGATATTTATTTTAAAACAATTAAAAAAGGGAATACCATAAAAATAAAAATAAAAATGAGGGAGTACTATCTTATTTCTCATTTCTTTCTAAATTCTAGTGTCCAAACTCCGAAGCGTACGTAATTGTAACGTCCCAATCAGCACACCTGATAATGGCCAAAATTGTCCATTATTTCCAATCCATTTCCGTGTCTGAGACGGACATTTTGATCGTATTCCCATCTTATTTTAATAAGAAAGCAGTTGAATTTGACAGATTAATGCAAGTTTGTGAGAATAATAAGCTGGTAATGAAAAACACAAAAATATGCATTTATAATTGTATTTGTGTTAGAAAAATCTAAAAACATGAAAAAAGGAAAAAGAAAAGAAAAAGGAATGAAAATGGGCAAAAGAATAAAATAGCCCACCAAAAATCAAAAAGATGGGAAAAAGATTGGAAATCACACAAACTGACTTTTTAGCTAAGTGTTGGAACTCAATTCGAATTACCTAATTCGGTTTAGGGTCTAAACCGAATTGGACAATTCGAATTGATAAAGAAGTGAAGAAGAAAATTGGCCAAGTGTTGAAGGAAGATGAAAAATGCCCAATTCGGTCTAGACCGAATTGAACTCTAAACCGAATTGGGCCCTGAAGAGGAGAAACCCAAAGCAGACAAGGAGAAGTGCAATTCGATCTACGCAACTCGGTTTAAACCGAATTGCTTGATAGATCAAATTGCCTCAAAAGGAAGCCAAGCAGGAGCCATCATCAATTCGAAAAGACCAATTCGGTCTACACATAGACCGGATTAATGACTGAAGACCATTTCCCAGCTAAAGATCAAGAAGGAAGACCTCATGCAATCTGAAATGCACCAATTCGATCTAAACCGAATTGCTTGAGGAGATCGAATCACATTCAAAAATTACATCCAATTGAAGCTGTGAGCACGCGGGAAATTCATGGCACTGTTGATGGGCCCTGATGGGCCTAGGGTTTCGAACAAGAAGTATAAAAGCTGACCTTCTTCACCACTTGGGTATCAATCAATCCGTGGAAAATCTTCACTCATCTAGATATTGGCTGAAGAACAAGGAGGAGGCAGAATTCTCCACCCCTTATTAGGGGATTAGTTTAGTCTAGTTAGTTAGTTTATTTTCCATGCAAATAGGTTAGTTTGTGATGTTTTCTTCTTAGTCTAGTTTGTGGAAGCGGTTACCACCCTTAGTGTAGCCATTTCCATATTATTTTACATGCTTTGTAGTTAGAATAAACCTTACCATCAAGCTAATGATGGTTGTGGGTTATTTACTTGTTTTCAAGTGCTAATACAAGAAAAATTCCAGAAATGGGGTTCTTATTTTCATGTTTGGCACTCTAATGCTTTCTCTAGAAATAAATGTTAGAATGTTTGTGACAGGCCCAATCTAATATAAAAAAACCCAGTAGCAGGACGGTTGTTGGTGCCTCCTGCAAACAACGAAGACCAGGGGTTTCTTCTTCAGCTCTCAATCCGCCATAGTCACAGCTTAGGAATCTGTTAATGCTCTGTAAAATAAGCTGTGATTGCGGCTATACTCACACACAATCCCTCAAGGACGAAGGTAGGTATTTATATGGGTTTTAAGGCCCATCTAAACCCTTCTAAGGCCTGCTAGGGGAAATGCCACGTCACTGTACTATTCTGTGCTTTTTCCAGTGAAGAGAATAAAGCGTTGTTGGCAAGATGTTGCAACAACAGTAAATATCACGAACATCTTCACAATAAAATATCCCTAACAATCTCCCCCTTTGTGAAGATGATCGGGCCAAGTAGTCAAAACAGTGGAGGAAGCACAGAAAGACAATATCAATCAGAGAGCATCAAAAACTCAACATACATACATGCCAATAAGTATAGGAGCAGAAGTAGAGTAGGCATAATCAAAAGCATCCATCCATAAGAGATAATCTCATAATCAATATCCAGAGAATATCCAAGATAGTATCCATCAATAAGCCAGAAATCAATTACAGACCAGAAAACCAGAATGTCCATCAGCAAAAGTCAGAAAAACCAAAAAACCAGATTGTAGTTCCAACATCAACAGAATTACAGAATAACCAGCAAAAGTAGTCAGCACCCTTGCAATCCTTTCCACTGTATCTCCCCCTTACTTGGCAGATCATGGAGTACCCTCAGAGTCATTCTCCCCCTCAGCTGGAGCATCAAAAGAATGTGGAAGTAGGGCTACCAGCTTTCGAACCTTCCTCTTCAATCCCATCTGCTTATCATTCAGAATGCCTAACTCCTCCTCCACTTGTTGCAGCTCACTTCTGATATGATCAACGAGAGCAGAGCCAAGCTTTTGGGGTCCAAGCTTGAAGTCATTATGGAACCCTTTAAGCTTATCAGAAGGAAGGTGTTTCTTGACCTTAATGAAGGTTTCATTAGGGGCAAGTAGATGGCAAGACTGGGCAAACAGAGTGATGAGAGCAGGGTAAGGCAGTTGGGTATTCTTTCCAATTGTGACATGAGAGAATTTCAACATATGCTTAATGATCAGGTAACCATAGTTGAGAATCTCAGGACATTCATCAATGGAATACAGGAATTTACCCATGAGAGAACTAAGCTGGCTAGCATTAGAAGTGGGCAAGAAATTCGAAGCACCAATTCTAAAAAGGCAGTTAAACTTCATAGAAAGATCTGATGGACTCATAGCCTTTCTACCAAAAGAAAATTTCTTAGAGGCAGAAATAGTAGAAGCAATGGTAGCTAGCTCAGCATTAAGCAGATCAAAGGGATTGTTCATGTCAGTGTTAGAGGGAAGTTCCAACAACTCATTCAAAACAGAGGGGGTAAAATCAAGCAGTTCTCCACGAAGATAAATTTTGCAGTACCAAGGGGACACAGGATCAAGGATATCAGGGTGCAAATTAGCATAAAACTCTCTAACAACAGTAGGGGAATAGCGTTTAAGAGTACTAGCCCAAACAGACAAATGCTTCTTCTCTAAATACTCAGAAAAACCAATCTGATCATAGTATGGATGCACATAACACTCTTCAAAAATGAAACCTCTAGAGTGAAGGGTTTCCAATGCATACCTTTCTCCATCAGCAGAGAAATACAGAGGAGAATGGGCATCCGACTCCTTAAGAACAGGGATAGACTTCTTTTTAGGAGTAGCCTTCCGAGATTTCTTCTTCGAAGGTTGTTTGGGCGGTGTTGGAACAGCCTTGCGCTTCCCTTTCTCACGGACTTGCTTCCTGATCTCATCCAGAAGGGTGTCATCAGGATCAACCTGGGATGGTTGTCCTTCAGTAGTCGGAACATCCTCAGACGGAGGCCCTCCAAAAGGAACTTGTTGAGCAGACCCAGAATGAGGTGGAACATTCGACTCAGGGTCAAGCATAAGCAAACCATCTCCAGTTGCAATAGCCGACGGCGACAGAGGGGAACTAGAACCAGGAGGGACAGGAGCGGACGGAGCCACATCGGGGGCAGGGACCGAAGGGGATGTCGGACTTGCAGCACCCGCGCTAGGGTTTGCTGGTGTCGGAACATCCGCTTTTGGATCTGCACCAGCCGAAGTTGGCTCGACATTGTCCGAAGCAGGTTGAGGGTTAGAGCCCTTCTCAGGAGTAGGATCGACCTCCATATTTGCGTCATATGGCTCAGCAACGAAGTAGTCATCGACAGCAGCGTCGATATCTTCTTGCGCGTCCTCAAAACGCTCATCTGCAGGAGATTGTTCGGCGGCAAGACGAGCGCGATAGAGAGAATCATCGACAGCGAGCGGCTGAGCATCCACAACTTCATCAGGAGTGATATTGGAGCTTGAAGGAGACGCCATGGCAAGAGAAATTTTCAAATTTTCGGAGAAGAGACGAAAATGGGGAAAAACTGGAGAAGAACTGCAAAGTCTCACTGGAGAGAGAGAGAATGAAGACATGCGTGAGTGTGAAAACCGGCAACCGTCGCAAGCGGTTAAGAGCATCTCCCCCTGGGCTTGGGCTTGGGCCAAAGAATATTTATCCAAGAAAGACAAGGGCCCACCCGAGACATAGCCCATTAGTGAGAAAAACAGAGGCCCAAGCTGCGCCTCAAGGATTCAAACCAAGAAGTCTCCAAGTTCTTCGTAAGGATGTCTGCGAGTTGTTCCAACGACGAAAGATGCTGAATCTTGCATAAACCATCTTCCACCAAATTTCGAATAAAATGAAATCGAATGTCAATGTGTTTACTCCGATTGTGTTGTACGGGATTCCTGGAGATGTTAATGGCACTGGTGTTATCACAGTGTATAAGGAATCATCCAAGGAAATTCCAAATCAATTGGGTACAGCAATGAGCAGCAGCAATATATTCAGCCTCCGCAGTAGATAAAGCAACAACATTTTGCTTACGAGAATACCAGCTGACTAAGTTGTGGCCAAGATAAAAACAGCCACCAGTGGTTGATTTGCGGTCGTCGGAACAACCAGCCCAGTCAGAGTCTGTATAACCAATGAGCTCAAGGGAAGAGCGTTTAGAATACCAGAGACCAAGGCCAGGAGTACCTTTGATATATCGAAGAATCCTTTTCACAGCACGAAGGTGAGTGATAATGGCCAAAAATGACCATTATTTTCAATCCATTTCCGTGTCTGAAACGGGCATTTGATCGCACTCCGGTCTTATATTAAATAAGAAAGCAGTAGAATTGGACTGATTTATGCATAATTGTAAAATATTGAGCTGGTATGAAAAATGCACAAATATGTAATTTTATTACATATTTATGTTAGAAAAATCCAAAAACATGAGAAAAAGAAAAGAAAAGAAAAGGAATACAAAAGATGGGAAAAGAATAAACAAGCCCACAAAAATAATAACTTGGGCCCATCTGGCCCATTCAGCTCTGTCTGGGAACATCTGTCGAGGACCCCTGGTCGAGGACCATGGTTCCGCGACACAGGAGAGATTCGCGACCAGCATGCGAAATGAAGAAGAAGACCAGTCTGGGAACTCCAGTCGAGGAACCCTGGTCGAGGACCATGGTTTCGCGACACGACCAAGCTTCGCGCCACCAACACCTTGGAGGCCAAGCCACACCCCAGTCGAGGAACCCTTGTCGCGGTCCACGCTTCCGCGACACGGACATGGATAGGGACACAAGACCCAGTCGAGAAGCCTTGCCACATGCAACCCTGTCCCGCGACAAAGTTGTGATGTGTGTGATGTCTTGAGACATAGTGGGCCTCAGATCAAGCCCATGGGCCTAGGGTTCCACTTCTATAAATATGAGGTGATCCCCATGAGCTACGCAGTTTTTTGAGAATTTGGACAGAATCAAGAAAATCACTCTTGGAGACAAGTGTAGAGCTTAGTTGTAGGTAGTTTTTAGGTTAGCTTAGTTTAGTTTTAACTTTTCTGTATTATTTAATTATTGCATAGATTTAGTGTAGGTAGCCAGTTTTCATCTTGTTTTCAGTTGCAACCTTTGTTTTTAGGGTTTGTGATATCCAGAATGATGGGTATAAACAAATTCCTCAATAAAATGGGAAAATATTCTTGAAATGTGTCCCAAAAATCATGAAATGGGTTTCACACCCCATGGATCTTCCATTATTCCTTACTTCGTTGGTCACTTGACCTTTATTTTCTAATTTATATCACTGTTGGTGATGTTCTTTTCGGATAATGTTGCATGCTATGAGTGATCAAGCCTAGATTAAGGTTGAACCTATTTTAAATATTGTCTCATATCTCCTACTTGTGTAAGGCGTGTTCTAGCTAAATTTACCCTTGTTTGGCGCTTTTAGTTTATTGTAGTTTTTAAAACCTGAAATGGGTGAGATCACGCACAATGCATGCTCCTGTTCCACTTTACTTTTCTGACATGTGTCCTGAACACACCCAAGTCGCTAGCCACTTCTTGTCGCGGAACCACGTTCAGCGACAAGAGGGCAGTTCAGCGACATGCGTGTTCAAGAACATGTGTTGTATAAACCTTTTAAAACCCCTGGTCGCAAACCAAATCTGTCGCGGACCCACGGTCCGTGACACAACCACTTGATTAGCGACCAAGGACCCAAATAATTGTATTCTATTCTGGAAGGGCTCTGGTCGCGGAACCCCTGTCGCGGACCCATGGTCCGCGACACACTTCATGTTCCGTGACCAGGAATTATGCCTTGTCGGATTTTCATACCTCGTGTCGCGGAACACCTGTCGCGGACCCATGGTCCGCGACACACTCCTTGCTCCACGACACGACAACCCTAATTTCCAAAAATTTCTATTTCTCTTATTTCCCACCTTTCTGTCGAGATCCCCCAGTCGCAGACCCATGGTCCGCGACACAAACTCTGTTCCTCGACAGGCTTGGCACCTTTTTGCCAAATTTTTATTCTCCATCTCACCCCATTAATTAATTGAACCTTTATATTAATATTTTGAGGTTGAAATCCAATGATCTCAACCCATGATTATTTTGATGTAAAGAACTTTGTTCAATTTCCATTAAAAGACTCTTCTGCAAAATTAAACTCTAATGATCTAAGTATATAATCCGGACTGTAATTAATTAATTAATTATGGAATGGGTGATTATTTAGACATAATGAGTAATTATGGATTCAATTCCATACCCTTGCATGAGAAACCAATGTCTCTCATACAAGATGCCCCAAAATTATTTTCTTTTATTTATTTTGTCTTTTCCGTGTTGTGTGAAACAGCTAGTAAGGAATATATCAGACTAATGTTGGCGGGTATTCCCACACGGATAACTAGCTCGTGGTCTGAATATTAATTACTAGTTGTTATTTTGCATGGTCCGGATAGTGGTCGGTGGAAGCCTTGGCGGTTCGTCCATTCGGGATTATAATAGCTGCTCAGCTGACTCCTATCCGGGTACAGTTTTATTTCCTTTATCTTAATTTCAAACCTGAATTTTGAGCTGTAATATTATCAAACGATGTCGATCAACATTGCTTTAATAATACTGCAGTAAGAAAACATGTAGGTTTTTCCCTCATTTCACAGATAGTAGGAGTCTTGATGATAGCGATCACTGCTATTAAGATCTTCTGCTGTCTAAAATCATCCCACCTGGAATAGTCAGGACCCGGATAGCAGATGTTTGCAGTCCGGATCATCTTGACTATTTTTGTCATCTTTTTAGCCAAAATACATTCTTCTCATCTCTGGCTACTTCATCTCTGTGTTTCAACTTCTGTCTAGACCCGCCTTATATTTTGGGTTGTTTTATTTTACACTTCCTTATAAACTTATGCATGATACTATTATGTAGATACTGTGGTCATTATTATTTTGGGATCATTCCCTTGGACATAGGAGTCTTGATTTTAATCAGATGCCTCACAATAAATTTCCAACAAAAATTCATTTACAAAATCTGGATCTAAGTAAGGGATAAATTCCACAGTTATGACTAATTCATATCCGACTGGGGGTTGATTTTGGGAAATTAGAAGCAGAGTCAGCGATTATGTCTCACCTAGACTGAAAGGGTCTGTGTTCTTATTGAGAGTCTAGTACCTGTTTAGGGAATGATTTTCAAATATCCATTATTTTCCAAAATTGCTGTATGTTGTAAATCTGGTATTAAACATCACACTGAGATGGGATCCACTTGGATTCAAATACGGTGTGATAAATAATTCTAGAGGAACAATACATAGGCCTTAGTTAATTTCTAAGATAGGGTTGAGTTCCTTTCAACTGCTATCCTCCTCTGCCAATGCCTATTTTTGAGTCCTGAGTGAGTGCATCCGGAACGAACTAATTTATTAGTTCATTTCATTAGTTTGTATCTCATAACCACCCGACGGGAAGTGAACACTGCGAGCGGTTCACCGAGAATAGGGAATTCTTGATCCACACCCAGTCATTCTGACTGGGGGCTTTCTTTTACTACCAGGGTCAGACTTTCAAAAACCTCCGAGTGATAGGATTTTTAATGCTTTCTTTACCGCTTTCTTTACTGCTTTCTTTTAAATGCTTTCGTTAGAGGTCACTCGGTTGTATTGGGAGTTTTGTAACTGCTACTAGGACTGAGAGTTAAGGGATAGTTCATGGCTTGATTAGAATATTTGGGCGTGACATAGGGGAATGATAACGGTACTTGACAATTCAATAAATGATTTGTCAGGTGTTGCTTGTCCACCACAGATGGCTAACATACTCTTGCAAGGCATTGCAAGGGGAGTTATAAGTTTGTGGTATCTTAGATTTTGTTGTCTTAAGAGCATGTAAACTCTTACTGTAAGTACCTGTCTGTTAAAGGGAACATGGTATAGAGAGCATGAGAATTAGCTAACTGAAAGGATTATCCCAAACAAAGATCTGTGTATTAAAATGGAAGTTTAATTGTGTTTCACCTGAATCTTGTCCAATCTTTATTCTTTTCTTCCTGTCCCTTCTGTCATATTTTAAATCTGCTTTCTTAGACTAATTTTAGTCGCTTTCTTAGAATCATTTTATCGCTTACTTAGATTAAATTTAATTCGCTTTCTAGAATAGCTTTATCTGCTCTATTTAATCGCTTTCATAGTTTAGATTTAAATTCTGTCAAGTAGTTAATAATCAAAACACAAACTTGAATTGAGTAACCGAGTGGAAAATCTTAGTAAACGACGTGGGCCCTGCTTCTATCGCACATCCTCCAGTGAACGATCTGGTACTTACTATAAATTACTGCAATTCTTGACACCGTGCGCTTTCGGGGGCACAGTTTCTTAACACGAGTAAATAAAAACGTGACAACCTATAAATATATCCTTAATCCTAACTCCGCCATCATAAATTGGTTTCATTAAATAAAATCGAAAACCAGGATTATTATGTTTCAGAAAATGCTCATATAGTGGGAGTGTGATAAACGTTTCATGGCGTGGATTTTCATGACATGAAATTATGACAAGTTTCATGATGCAAATTGCCAGGGACCTTTAGTGTGACAGACTGAAGGTCAAGATTGAACTAACTATCCCGGCAGCACCGTGAAAGTTGTCAAAAGTTTCATGCCAGGAAGGTCCACAGCGCCGTTCGAAATCAAAGTTTCCCACATGAGTAATAAAAAGTGAACTATATCCTTAAACCCCTTCCTATGAATCATAACTCTTTTCATTTAATAAATTCAAACCTGGGATATTTTTACAAAATACTCGTGTTAGTGAAATTTGTCAAAAGTTTCATGGCGCCGTTGCCGGGGAGAATGCAGCGTCGTTTATTAAGAGAATTACACTCCTGATTACTCATAGTTAGTTTAGTGGTAGTTCGGTATATTTAATTTAGAACAGAGAAGTACCCTCAAATCAATTAAACATTTAGAGTACTAAGACTCTAAATGTGAGGATGTTGATTCGAGGGGAAATCCTAACCAATCGGGTATGTATCTACTTTGCAGGAATTCCGGAACCATCAAAAAGAAGGAGCAGAAAAATAGCATGGAAAACCAGGTTCTTTGGTTGGGAAAATTCCACAAATCTAAGAAAAATATTCTCGGAATTTAAAGCAATTTAAAATCCGGAATAAAATTCGCAGATAAGTGGAGCTGACCCTACCTAATTTTGTGCAAGTAGATTGATTTAAATTCCAGCCCATTATTTTGAATTCACTTGGACTGAATTAATTCAGACCCAAAGCAAATAAAATGGACTCAGGCCCAAACATCACAATCGGGCCCAGTCCGTTAAAAATTTAAAAATTCAGAATAAAATGTCGCGGAAACCCTTCTGTGTCGCGGGACACTGCCCCGCGCCCAAAAGTAGAATCGCGACACAGTTTCCCCCTCATAGTGAAGTCCGTGTCGCGGAGTGACCACTTTGTCGCGGGACACTGCCTCGCGACCAGGCTCACTTCCGCGACCAGATTTCACTTGTCCCTGAGTAATGTTTGTCGCGGTCGCGATACACCGTGTCGCGGACCACTGTTCCGCGACTGGGTACCAGTTCCGCGACACGACTTACACTTAACCCTTCCTCTCTCCAGCTTGGTCGCGATACCCCCAGTCGAGGAGCGTTGTTCCGCGACCAAGTGCCATACTCCGCGACACCTCTAATGTCGCCGAGCCCAGTCGAGGAACCCTGTTCCGCGACAATGGGCTAGGGTTCCACGACTGGCCCATTAGTATTTAAACCCCTTCTTCTCCCTCTTCCTCCTCACACTTCCAACACTTAGATTCTTTTTCGAATCCCTCTCGTCTGAAACTGCCTCTCCCGAAGCACACCACCGTGTCCTTCGCAACCATCTCCGACCAAACTCAGGCGAAACTCTGTCCGATTGTCGCCATGGAACCATCATCTTCATCATCTCAAAAGCATACCGAACCACGGTAAGCATTCTCGGGCCCCTGTTTTCGCGATTTTGGGGATTCTTGTGTTTTGACTCACGATTGTGTGTAGATAGGTTCCCATGTGATACTTCTCCACTGTTTGAGTTTGGTTTTGAGATTGTTAGTTGTGGGCACTGTTTTTGTGAATCATGTGTCGCGATGGGAGTCAGGCGAGCATGATTGAGGGGGTGGGCATTCGGTTTGTGTTGGTGAGGAATGTTAGGGGTTGTTTAGATTTTTGATTTTGAGAACCTGGGTGATCTAGAGAACATAGGCAACACCTCAGGGTTCGACAGGGGGTAACCTCCTCCATTGTCGAGTTTTTAAGGTTCACAGTTTGTTTAATATCCACATCATGTTTTGCTATACCTCTGTTGCAATGTTGTCTTTGAGCATGCTTGCATTTTGTATCTGTCATGATTGAGAAGTCTGAATCAATTTTGTCTCTCAATGAACACTGGGTTATTTTTGAATAGGTTGGTGTTGTTGATGGCTCATGATTGTTATTTTAGATTAAGTAGAGCATGCCAGTTTGATTGAGTTTGAGGTTTTTGAAGCATGAAGGGTGTTAGCATGGTGGTAGAATCTGTCTTAGTGTTCATAATGTTTGCATGCCCTGGAGATTAGTTAATGTTGTTTTCCTTGTGGGTATCCTGCGTGTGTATGTACTGCTAGTTGAAAAAGTGGCTGTGTGTTTATTTATGGTAATCACCAGTGCACCCAATCCCTTTTCAGCAGCCCCTGTGCACACCCCCACTTCCTTTTTCCTGATTTCACTTTTTCACAAAAAGACAAAAATAGTTGTTAGGAATTTTGGTTGACAAGTGTGTTTTTGTTCCCAATGGAACTAAATGTGTGAGTTGAGGTAGCGGTAATTTTTGCCACTTAAAACTGCTATCATTTTCAAAATCCAAAAATTGGGACCCCACATATCCCACTTTTTCATTAAATAAAACAAGTCAACCATTTTAAAAATTAAAAATAGTGTTTGCACCCCCTCTTGAATGTTTTAACTGTCCAAAGACAGCTCAAGCAGTTCAGAGTTTGCAAATCCATTACACCACGTCTCCACTGCACATTCCAACTTCGAGCATCCAGTCCCGTCATTCGCATCTCATTCCATCTTTCAACAAGTGCCTCGAGCTTGTTTAATAAGATAGAAAATCAACCCTTTTGGGCCCAATAGCCCACAAAAATTTCTCTAAGTCCAATGACTTAGACCTTTTTCTAATTAATTAATGGCATCTGCCTATGGATAAAGTTTTAAGTACTAATCGAATAAATCACATTTCGAGCAAAGCTCAAAATGTGAGGATGTTGATTTTTAACTTGAAACCCGATTTTCAAAAACATAAAAACTTGAGTGGAGCTAATACTTCCTACATTTTTCAGGAACGAGAAAGTGATTAAATCGGCAATTGGACTGCCTGATTGCACTCTACATCAGGCAGCAATAGAAGCTTCTGCGAACAGAACCCAGATCAAAAAGCTTAGGGAAGCACTGATAAGCGTGTACAGTGTACCGTTGGACCAGGGCATCGAAGCTGAGTTATCATTAAGGCCCGGATGGGACGTAAAAATCCCTCCTGCAGATAGGTCAACTGCTCTAACGAACATGGAAAGGGATTTTTCCTATCACATGTTGAAGTTTTGGGAACTAATGACAGATCATGCCCCGAATGATTCCATAATGACACCCGAAGTGCATTTGGAAAGGATCACACTGAAGTTCCAGATACACTTAGCTGTCTGGCAACGTCATTTAGAAGATGGAACAGTGGGAATCGATATCTCGAATTATGATATACTCATTCCCGACCAGCCCATAGACCCACGAGTGCGATTGCAGTTTGTGGAAAGACCTTTACCGGTGAGCCAAATATTGGGAAAGGGAGCCATCTCAATGTATGAAGCCTTCCCCTGCATTTGGAGCCCGCGGTTATTTGACAACATGGGAAGAGAAGAGCAGAGATGGGTAACCAAGCAGGCCAAGCTAAGACATAGGGAAATGAGTTACAACCTGCTCCACAAGCTGAGGAGAATTGAGGAGTTCAACACAGAAAGGAACTCTACCATGATAAACAAGTTCAGAGAAGAAATCAATGCAGCTCGGAAGGAATGGCACGAGATGGCACATCTGTGGGGAAAAGGCAGAGGGTTCATAACACAAGAAAGATTGGATAAAGGATTGACCCTGCCAGATGAGGACAATTTCGAGACAATTTTCATAAACAAGCGGTTCGGCCAGACGAGACCAATCGAGAAGGGAAATGAGGCAGATCCTGGATTTCCCGAGCACATCAGAGAATTAAGGGAGAAAGCCCTTTATGAGGTGCAGCACCAAAATTGGTCAGTGATGACAGATAAGAAGACGCAACTCAGACTGATGACCAAGGCCGAGGCAGGGGAATATCTGAAGTACGATATGGCGCAAAGAATGACCTATGTGACAGAAGAGCTAGAAAGGGATATGGTCAACACCATGATGGAGCAATACAGAACTTCGTATCTTGAACTCCTCATGGAGATGGATAGAGAAGCCCTGAAATATGGGATGGAAGGAAACAGAATGAAGGTCATGCACTATAACCACAAAATTAGAAGCCTGTTTTGCACACGAATCAAGAAGGCATGGGAGCTCAAACTGGTCCGGATAACAAGTCAGACATTTGTGCACGATTATCTCAGATTTGCACACAGGTTGTTTGGAACTCAGGAAGCTCATGAAGATATGCAACAGGAAAATCCGGAAGACCCAGACGCTGAGATTGATGCCTACTTTTCCACTCCGCCTGAGGCCAACCCACAGCCTACCCAGCCAGCGGTACAAGCTTCAGCTTTGCCACCAAGAGGGCAGACTGAAGTGCAAGAAGTTGCTGCCACCGAGCCAGTGGTACAGCAAGAAACGGTTCAGACTCCAGTACAGTCAACTCGGTCTGAAATGCCAACACCTGCTGCAGCACCTGCCACCACCGATCCGCCCATCCCACTCGAGCAAACATCTAACACTACTGTTGCATCTAGAGGTCAGCCCGCATCTCAACCGAGAACGAGAGGAAGATTGATAAAATCTGCTGAAAAAGATAAAACAGCAAGAGCTCCGGAAAAGAAAGTGGTGATCAACGAACCTAAACCAACTGTTAGGAAAGTGGCAGCACCTACGGATCCCAAGGACAGAGGCAAGAAACCAATGCCACCTCCACCACCTAAAAGAAAAGAACTGATTGCTCAAGATGCTGAACTGGCCAGGAAAATGCAAAATGACGAATTTGCATTAGCTGGGCTGCTAGATCAAGGAACAGGTGGTTCAGGAGTGGATAAGTTAAGTGAGCAGGAACGAGCCGAAAGAGCAAGGAAAACTGCGGAGGAGGAGCAAATAAGAAAGAATATTCAGCAGACCAGGGCTGAAGAGGAAAAGAAAAAGAAAGAGGCACATGATCGGGAAGTTGCCAAAAAACTTCAAGCTGATCTAGAAGCCAGAAAGTCTGACAGAACTGGGGAAGCTGGACGAGAAGGCGATGATGATTTAATGATTACAGGCGGAAAAGAGGGAACCAGACTGAAAATAAAAGAAGAACAACCACCTGTATGGACTGGTCCCACTGGTCACGATAGGGAAACCATTCTGGGAGACATAAGGAATAGGCTGAATGAGCAGATTGAAACAGGGATCGATCGAGGAGAGGCGCCTGAGCAGATTCGTTATCAGACAGAGGCATCTCGAATCGTTGATCCACTTGTGGGCACTGCCAGAATCGAAGCCGTGATCAGAACTGCTAAAAATCCCACGAACCCAATCACATTGGCGGAATTGCTAAAGGAAAAAGCCGTTGAGCAACAAAGAGTTATAGAGCCACTGACCAAAGCGAATGAACGACAGGACATGGCTGACGACAGAGATGAAGCCATGCAGGAAGAGAATGAATTTATGGAGCAGTTGGCGCCCATTTTCCAGCGTCCTGTCGGACAAGCCACACGAATTAGGGAAGATGGGGAGGAGCTTAGAGAAGAGACAGCTTATGGAGAGCCAAGTCAGAGAGAACATGAAGCTGCACCGATGAATGAGCAACCGCAGGAGGGTGATGAACCAACAGATTGGCACTCGAGCGACGATGAATCAGTCGGATCCATTCGGCCAGTAGAATTTTGGTCTGAGAATTCTGTGAGGCAAAGAATGGGATCGAAACAGTATGATAAGGAGAAGCAGCTAAGTGAAGAAGAAGTGCAGATTAAGTTCAATGGGAGCAAGGAAAGAGCAGAACTGTATGCAAAGCTGCAGAAAATGATAGTGCCGGATAAAGGGTTCAGACAGGATGCCTTGCTTCATCCCACTATTGAAACCTTTTACAGAAATCAAGAATGGGGAAATTTTATGCTGCATTATGACGAGGATGGCTTTGTTGAGTTGACAAGAGAATTCTTTTGCAACATCAATGCTGCCAACAGAACAACTTGGATTCGGGGTCATGTAATAGACATCTCGCCAGAATGGTTGAACCAATTTTTTGGAACCCCGGACATCATAAGTGAGTTTCCCCCTGAAGAAATCATGGTAAAGAGGGCCAAGACAAAGGAGTATGCAAAGTACGCTACTGTGGCAAACAACATGACGAGAATCACCGCCCCAGGGCATACTTTTGATACCAACTTCTTAAGAATGCAATTCATGCCAACCTACGAATTTTACATGTCAAAAATTCGGCCCAACTCGCACCCACACAACACATCTGGGAGTGTTCTGATGGGATTCGCATGAATGTGGAGCGGAGCGAAGTTGAACGTAGGAAGGCATGTGTTTGAAGTCATAGCAGCGCGGTTGGAAGACAGGCAGGCCTTATGCTACCCGAACTTGATAAGAAGAATCTGTGTTGCCCAGAACGTCGACTTGAGCGCATTTGCAGGGGGCGACACCGTAAGGATAAACCCTCCCATCAGCGTGCCAAGGTTGCCTCTGACAAAACGAATTAGATACTCCTTCCCCCAGCTGTATGGTGGAGGTGATTCAGATGCTCAATCCTCATTCGTATCCGGAAGGCAAGCACCAAAGAAGAGGAGTAGACCGCCAAGGGCTAAGAAGGGAACAAAGCAAGCCCGTACTGATGCGGGACCTTCTACTGCAGCAGAAGAGAGATCTCAGCAAGAGCAAATAGAGATGCCTTTTCCTACTCCGGCATCCCCGTTTCTGACTCAACCACAGACACCTCAAAGCCAAAATGTATCCCAGTTCCCGGCTGATTCCCAAGCATTTGAGATGATGAGCAGAATGAGTCAATCTATGCTCGAAGGAATGAAGTCCATGACAGATGCCATTATGACAAGTCATGAGGAACAGAGAAAGAGGGCTGAAGAAGAACGCCAAGAGCGTAGGAGAGAAAAGGAAGAAAAACGGAAGGAGAAGTTGGAGAAGGAAAAGAGAGACGAAGAATTCAGAAGGATGATGCTAGAAAAAGAGGAGAGAAATCGAAAAATGGTGGAATCACTGATCCTCAGTCAAAATCAGATCCTGGAAACTTTACTCAAGAAGATCCCTGATGAAGCTGGCTCCTCCAAGAAATCGGATGAAAAGAAAGACGGCGACCCCTGACTCCATCATTTTTGAGCTCAATTGTAAATATCATATAAGAGAATTTCAATTCGTTCATACAAGATAGATTTGTTTATGAAATCTCTTGTAATTGATATAATTACTGCTTTCAGATTGGGATTTTGCAGCCCCAACAACTCTCTCTGTTTTTATTAGTTCTTTTATTTCTGAAAAGATGTCTAACAGTCCAAGATGAATAAGTGACTGTCAGGCCAAAAATATGCTGTTGACGTACTCTGTATGTCAGCAGTGCCTCTTTACTGCTTTAAATTAAATAACCAGCAAAAATATGCATAAACCTGCTCTAAATTCACATGTTGAATTTAGGCTTGTGATTAAATTTTCAAACTTTTAAATTGGGATAATATAATCGAGAACATGCATGAAATGAATTCCTGAGGTTTTGAGCTATAAAAATCTAATGATGCGATCAGCTTATTGGGTAATAAATCTGCATGTTAGAAATTTCGATTGAATAAATTGTTAGAATTAAGCTTTGATTAAATTTGAGAATATTGTATGACATGAATCAATCCAACCTTGTGAGATTTGAGCCATGAGTCATTTTTACTCATTCTTTTCTTTGGTGTGTGAATCATTTTGATTAAAGGAAACTAGAACTTGCAATTGGGACCGATTCAAGACCATGCCATGTTCCCTAAATCGAGCATATGATCGAGGCACCTAGAAAAACCCAAAATTTTTGGCCTTCTTTTGAATTCCAAACCCAAAAATATTTTCCCTTTAGGATTAACCAAGTTGAACCTTTAAAGCCTAATTTTTCTTTGAAACCCTCCATATTATTCCTAGCCTTATAAAAAGACCAAGAAATTCAAACCCAAGTGTGCAAGAATGAATTTTATCAAGGCATTACAATTTATGATCATCAAATTCATAAAATCGGTATTCAATAAACCGATCCCAAAAAAAAAAAATGAATTGCAAATGACAAAGCAAATTAGACATAGTCTAATGTCATGCAATAGAAAAGAAAAAGAAAGAGAGAAAGATATTGATGATCATAAATTTTTAAATAAAAATATGCCATGTTATGATAGAATTAATTCTTGCTACTTCTTAACCCAATAATTCCCTTTCTTACCTAATGTTACAACCGTATGCCCCATTACAACCCTTAAATAAGACCTCATGATCTCGATTTGAAGAAATGAGCCGGTGGCGAGTTGGTCCGATTGCAAGCTTATGGGATAATTTAATTAAATTTGATTTTGAGTGTTCACTGATTAAACCCCAATTGAGTGTGAGTGAATTTTCCGATTCTCTTATATGTGAGGCTCTGTTTCATTAAACATGTTCACGTCATCCCTTAATTCTCATTTTTAATCCTTGCATCTTTCAAACATGATATTCATGAAGGATTGATAATAATGTTTGGTTTGTAGGCCCGATGTAGTGAGCAAGTATCATTTCATTAAACACTGCAATCAAGGGAACTTAATACTTGTAGTTTTTGATTGTCGTATCCCAATCCAAAAAGAATGTGATTTATGAAGCCACGAAAATGAATTGAATATGTAGAGTCCGTGTTCTTGAGAACATTGACTCTGACTGCTCGGGGACGATCAGTATTAAATGTGAGGATGTTGATAATGACCAGAAATGACCATTATTTTCAATCCATTTCCGTGTCTGAAACGGGCATTTGATCGCATTCCGGTCTTATATTAAATAAGAAAGCAGTAGAATTGGACTGATTTATGCATAATTGTAAAATATTGAGCTGGTATGAAAAATGCACAAATATGTAATTTTATTACATATTTATGTTAGAAAAATCCAAAAACATGAGAAAAAGAAAAGAAAAGAAAAGGAATACAAAAGATGGGAAAAGAATAAACAAGCCCACAAAAATAATAACTTCGGCCCATCTGGCCCATTCAGCTCTGTCTGGGAACATCTGTCGAGGACCCCTGGTCGAGGACCATGGTTCCGCGACACAGGAGAGATTCGCGACCAGCATGCGAAATGAAGAAGAAGACCAGTCTGGGAACTCCAGTCGAGGAACCCTGGTCGAGGACCATGGTTCCGCGACACGACCAAGCTTCGCGCCACCAACACCTTGGAGGCCAAGCCACACCCCAGTCGAGGAACCCTTGTCGCGGTCCACGCTTCCGCGACACGGACATGGATAGGGACACAAGACCCAGTCGAGAAGCCTTGCCACATGCAACCCTGTCCCGCGACAAAGTTGTGATGTGTGTGATGTCTTGAGACATAGTGGGCCTCAGATCAAGCCCATGGGCCTAGGGTTCCACTTCTATAAATATGAGGTGATCCCCATGAGCTAGGCAGTTTTTTGAGAATTTGGACAGAATCAAGAAAATCACTCTTGGAGACAAGTGTAGAGCTTAGTTGTAGGTAGTTTTTAGGTTAGCTTAGTTTAGTTTTAACTTTTCTGTATTATTTAATTATTGCATAGATTTAGTGTAGGTAGCCAGTTTTCATCTTGTTTTCAGTTGCAACCTTTGTTTTTAGGGTTTGTGATATCCAGAATGATGGGTATAAACAAATTCCTCAATAAAATGGGAAAATATTCTTGAAATGTGTCCCAAAAATCATGAAATGAGTTTCACACCCCATGGATCTTCCATTATTCCTTACTTCGTTGGTCACTTGACCTTTATTTTCTAATTTATATCACTGTTGGTGATGTTCTTTTCGGATAATGTTGCATGCTATGAGTGATCAAGCCTAGATTAAGGTTGAACCTATTTTAAATATTGTCTCATATCTCCTACTTGTGTAAGGCGTGTTCTAGCTAAATTTACCCTTGTTTGGCGCTTTTAGTTTATTGTAGTTTTTAAAACCTGAAATGGGTGAGATCACGCACAATGCATGCTCCTGTTCCAATTTACTTTTCTGACATGTGTCCTGAACACACCCAAGTCGCTAGCCACTTCTTGTCGTGGAACCACGTTCAGCGACAAGAGGGCAGTTCAGCGACATGCGTGTTCAAGAACATGTGTTGTATAAACCTTTTAAAACCCCTGGTCGCAAACCAAATCTGTCGCGGACCCACGGTCCGTGACACAACCACTTGATTGGCGACCAAGGACCCAAATAATTGTATTCTATTCTGGAAGGGCTCTGGTCGCGGAACCCCTGTCGCGGACCCATGGTCCGCGACACACTTCATGTTCCGTGACCAGGAATTATGCCTTGTTGGATTTTCATACCTCGTGTCGCGGACCCATGGTCCGCGACACACTCCTTGCTCCACGACACGACAACCTTAATTTCCAAAAATTTCTATTTCTCTTATTTCCCACCTTTCTGTCGAGATCCCCCAGTCGCAGACCCATGGTCCGCGACACAAACTCTGTTCCTCGACAGGCTTGGCACCTTTTTGCCAAATTTTTATTCTCCATCTCACCCCATTAATTAATTGAACCTTTATATTAATATTTTGAGGTTGAAATCCAATGATCTCAACCCATGATTATTTTGATATAAAGAACTTTGTTCAATTATCATTAAAAGACTCTTCTGCAAAATTAAACTCTAATGATCTAAGTATATAATCCGGACTGTAATTAATTAATTAATTATGGAATGAGTGATTATTTAGACATAATGAGTAATTATGGATTCAACTCCATACCCTTGCATGAGAAACCAATGTCTCTCATACAAGATGCCCCAAAAATATTTTCTTTTATTTATTTTGTCTTTTCCGTGTTGTGTGAAACAACTAGTAAGGAATATATCAGACTAATGTTGGCGGGTATTCCCACACGGATAACTAGCTCGTGGTCTGAATATTAATTACTAGTTGTTATTTTGCATGGTCCGGATAGTGGTCGGTGGAAGGCTTGGCGGTTCGTCCATTCGGGATTATAATAGCTGCTCAGCTGACTCCTATCCGGATACAGTTTTATTTTCTTTATCTTAATTTCAAACCTGAATTTTGAGCTATAATATTATCAAACGATGTCGATCAACATTGCTTGAATAATACTGCAGTAATAAAACATGTAGGTTTTTCCCTCATTTCACAGATAGTAGGAGTCTTGATGATAGCGATCACTGTTATTAAGATCTTCTGCTGTCTAAAATCATCCCACCTGGAATAGTCAGGACCCGGATAGCAGATGTTTGCAGTCCGGATCATCTTGACTATTTTTGTCATCTTTTTAGCCAAAATACATTCTTCTCATCTCTGGCTACTTCATCTCTGTGTTTCAACTTCTGTCTAGACCCGCCTTATATTTTGGGTTGTTTTATTTTACACTTCCTTATAAACTTATGCATGATACTATTATGTAGATACTGTGGTCATTATTATTTTGGGATCCTTCCCTTGGACATAGGAGTCTTGATTTTAATCAGATGCCTCACAATAAATTTCCAACAAAAATTCATTTACAAAATCCGGATCTAAGTAAGGGATAAATTCCACAGTTATGACTAATTCATATCCGACTGGGGGTTGATTTTGGGAAATTAGAAGCAGAGTCAGCGATTATGTCTCACCTAGACTAAAAGGGTCTGTGTTCTTATTGAGAGTCTAGTACCTGTTTAGGGAATGATTTTCAAATATCCATTATTTTCCAAAATTGATGTGTGTTGTAAATCTGGTATTAAACATCACACTGAGATGGGATCCACTTGGATTCAAATACGGTGTGATAAATAATTCTAGAGGAACAATACATAGGCCTTAGTTATTTTCTAAGATAGGGTTGAGTTCCTTTCAACTGCTATCCTTCTCTGCCAATGCCTATTTTTGAGTCCTGAGTGAGTGCATCCGGAACGAACTAATTTATTAGTTCGTTTCATTAGTTTGTATCTCATAACCACCCGACGGGAAGTGAACACTGCGAGCGGTTCACCGAGAATAGGGAATTCTTGATCCACACCCAGTCATTCTGACTGGGGGCTTTCTTTTACTACCTGGGTCAGACTTTCAAAAACCTCCGAGTGATAGGATTTTTAATGCTTTCTTTACCGCTTTCTTTACTGCTTTCTTTTAAATGCTTTCGTTAGAGGTCACTCGGTTGTATTGGGAGTTTTGTAACTGCTACTAGGACTGAGAGTTAAGGGATAGTTCATGGCTTGATTAGAATCTTTGGGCGTGACATAGGGGAATGATAACGGTACTTGACACTTCAATAAATGATTTGTCAGGTGTTGCTTGTCCACCACAGATGGCTAACATACTCTTGCAAGGCATTGCAAGGGGAGTTATAAGTTTGTGGTATCTTAGATTTTGTTGTCTTAAGAGCATGTAAACTCTTACTGTAAGTACCTGTCTGTTAAAGGGAACATGGTATAGAGAGCATGAGAATTAGCTAACTGAAAGGATTATCCCAAACAAAGATCTGTGTATTAAAATGGAAGTTTAATTGTGTTTCACCTGAATCTTGTCCAATCTTTATTCTTTTCTTCCTGTCCCTTCTGTCATATTTTAAATCTGCTTTCTTAGAATAATTTTAGTCGCTTTCTTAGAATCATTTTATCGCTCGCTTAGATTAAATTTAATTCGCTTTCTAGAATAGCTTTATCTGCTCTATTTAATCGTTTTCATAGTTTAGATTTAAATTCTGTCAAGTAGTTAATAATCAAAACACAAACTTGAATTGAGTAACCGAGTGGAAAATCTTAGTAAACGACGTGGGCCCTGCTTCTATCGCACATCAGTGAACGATCCGGTACTTACTATAAATTACTGCAATTCTTGACACCGTGCGCTTTCGGGGGCACAGTTTCTTAACACGAGTAAATAAAAACGTGACAACCTATAAATATATCCCTAATCCTAACTCCGCCATCATAAATTGGTTTCATTAAATAAAATCGAAAACCAGGATTATTATGTTTCAGAAAATGCTCATATAGTGGGAGTGTGATAAAAGTTTCATGGCGTGGATTTTCATGACATGAAATTATGACAAGTTTCATGATGCAAATTGCCAGGGACCTTCAGTGTGACAGACTGAAGGTCAAGATTGAACTAACTATCCCGGCAGCACCGTGAAAGTTGTCAAAAGTTTCATGCCAGGAAGGTCCACAGCGCCGTTCGAAATCAAAGTTTCCCACATGAGTAATAAAAAGTGAACTATATCCTTAAACCCCTTCCTATGAATCATAACTCTTTTCATTTAATAAATTCAAACCTGGGATATTTTTACAAAATACTCGTGTTAGTGAAATTTGTCAAAAGTTTCAGTGAGATTCTTTGGGATCTGACTGATATCGAGCACACACACCAACACTGAAAGAGATATCCGGACGACTAGCACTGAGATATAAGAGACTACCAATAATACTTCGATACATCTTCTGATTAACCGAAATCCCAGATTCATCTTTGGTAATCTTGTCATGCTGACCAAGAGGTGATCTAGCAATCTTGCAATCCTCCATTTTGAATTTTTGAAGCATGGTGCCAACATACTTCTCTTGATTAAGGAAAATCCCATCGGAGGTTTGCTTGATCTGAAGCCCTAAGAAAAAAGTGAGTTCACCCATCATGCTCATCTCGAATTCAGTCTGCATAGAGTGTACAAATGCATCTCAAAGAGCATCTGAGGTTGAGCCAAAAACAATATCATCCACATAAATCTGTGCTACCAAAAGATGGTTGTTTGTACGTTGTACGAACAACGTCTTATCAACATTACCACGCACATAGCCTTTATCCAAGAGATATGTAGACAAGCGTTCATACCAGGCACGAGGAGCCTGTTTTAGACCATAAAGCGCACGCTTGACCTTATAAACATAGACAGGATGATCAGGACACTCAAAACCGATAGGTTGAGATACATAGATATCTTCCTTGATATAGCCATTCAAGAACGCAGTTTTTATGTCCATTTGATAAAGTTTAAAATCAAGAGAGCAAGAGATAGCAAGTAATAACCTTACAGCCTCAATGCGAGCAACAGGGGCGAAGGTCTCATCATAATCCAATCCTTCGATCTGAGTAAAGCCTTGTGCGACCAAGCGAGCCTTATTTCGAATGATCTTCCCGTGCTCATCAGTTTTGTTCCGAAAAACCCATTTAGTGCCAATGACATTCACACCAGTTGGTTGTTCCATCAACTCCCAAACATCATTGCGCTTGAATTGTAACAACTCATCCTGCATTGCAGCTATCCAAAACTCATCTTGTAAAGCTTCATGAGCATTCTTAGGTTCAATAGATGAAACAAAGCAATTCATAACATGAAAGCACATATTAGCTAATTCTGAGATGTCGAGTTGATGACCTCGAGTTTGCCTAGGACCAGAGGGATCACCAATAATATCATCCTTAGAGTGATACTTAGGTGCTCGTGGACCGCGTTTTGGACCTCTCCTTTTGGGAGAATCTGGAACTGATGGTTGTTCACCAGTTGTATCAACAACCGGATCAACTTCTTCAGTATCAGAAACTTCAATAGGAGTTGAGGTAGGAACAGCTTCAGGAGGTGTGCTAGAGGAAACATGAGGAATAATCCTAATAGGATTATCATCTTCATCACGAGAAGAGACAGAACTGCAGAGAGATTAGCATCATCAAAGACAACATTAACAGTCTCAATAACCTTTGAAGTCCTCTTCAAGTAGACACGATATGCCCTTGAATCCACTGAATATCCCAAGAAAATAGCTTCATCGGATTTGGAATCAAATTTTCTAACTGTAGTACGATCCTTTAAAGCATAGCACACGCTTCCAAAAACATGAAGGTGAGAAATATTTGGAGTCTTTCCTCTCCAAATTTCATACGGAGTAGTGGTTGTCTGAGGTCGCATGTACACACGGTTAATAATATAGCATGAGATATTCACAGCTTCAGCCCAAAAACGTTTCCCAAGTTTGCTGGCATGAAGAAGAGAACGAGCCATCTCCTGAAGAGTACGATTCTTCCTCTCCACCACAGCATTCTGTTGTGGAGTATGTGGGGCTGAATATTCGTGAGCAATACCAAGGTTGTTGCAGAGTTGTGCGAACAACTGATTCTCAAACTCTTTTCCATGATCAGATCGGATACGCCCTATCTTGAGAACCTTTTCAGCCATGATCTTTAAGGATAGCTTAGAAAACACTGAGATAGCCTCATCTTTGGATTTTAAGAAATCAACCCAAGTGTAACGAGAAAAATCATTAACGCATACAAAGATGTACCTCTTACCACCAAGGCTAGGAACTTCAGTGGGTCCCATCAAGTCCATGTGCAATAACTCAAGACACCTTGAAGTCTGAATGGTATCCACTACCTTGTGAGAGGAGTGAATTGTTTACCCTTAGCACAAGCACCACAGACTGTCTTATCTTTGCTCCGTAGTTTGGGCAACCCTCGAACAACGCCAGACTTGCTAAGTTGAATAAGAGATTTGTAGTTCATGTGACCACATCTTTGATGCCACAACTTTGCAGTTTCAACCTGAGACAGAAAAACTGTTTCCATGGCAGGCTTCAAGACATAGCAATTGTTAGAAGATCGAACCCCTTTAATAACACAATTATAGGCAGGATCAATGACCATACAATCTTCATCAGTGAAACCAACAAAGAATTTCTCATCACAAAGTTGACTTATGGAAATAAGGTTAGTAGACAGATCAGCAACATAGTAGACAGTAGTTAAGAAACCCATGTTTGCACCTTTAGCTTTTCCATAACCACAAATCTTACTACGAGCACCATTTCCATAGAGTACTTCTCCACAATCAGATTCCACATAATCAATGAGAAAATGTTTCTTACCAGTCATGTGACGAGAGCAACCACTGTCGAAATACCACTTACCATCATTGGGGCCTTTCTGAGCAGAAAGAACCACTAAGAACATCTTGGGAATAATCTTGGACTTAGGCATCCACATCATAGTAAGTTTGACTGTTTTCTGTAGTTCTTGGGATGGCCAAACAACCGGTCGACCACCAAGAAGATCTTGGGTAAGTCTTTGACAGAGTCGAATAGGGTGACCTTGGAATTTACAGTAAGGGCAATCTTTGTTCTTCTTGGGAGACTCTGGATTATCAGATATCTCAGGGGCTTTGGATGCACTGGTTTCAGTGGTACCTGCACGCACAAAAGTAGGTGCAGATTTCTTGTTAGGCTTAGAATTATGCTTGTAACCAATACCTTCTCTATTAGATGGTGATTTCCCTTGACTGATAATCTCATCCAGCTTGTTTTTCCCTTTAACCATGTTGTCTATCTTTTGGGTCTTGGCAAGCAAAGCAGCATTTTCCTCCAGCAGAGTATCCCTCTCAGTAGACACAGTAGCCAAAGATTGTTTGAGACTAGTAATTTCAGTATCCTTCTCATCAATAAGCACCAATAGATCTCCCTTCTGATCGAGCAACTTCTTATTCTCAGCAACAGCAACTGCATGATCCTCTTTCACCAATTCATATCCTGCAAGAAGTTCATCATAATCATATCGACTAGCTTCACTATCAGATTTATGAGACTCTGTATCAGACAGATGTTTGGACAAAGTATCATCGGTTGTTAGAACAACGTCCTTTACAGCGAAAGCTATCATCTCTCCATCTTCACTGTCATCTTCCTCCTCCTTGGAAGTAGTGTTGGCCTCATCATCACTCAAGGTAGCTTGAAGAGCTTTTCCAACCCTTCTCTTAGCAGTAGGACATTCAGAAGCTTTATGGCCAACGCCTTCACAATCATAGCACTTCAAATTCTTAAAGGTATCAGGTAACTCCATCTTCTTGTAACCTTTCCTTTTGTCATAGGAACTGTCTGACTTAGGCTTGGAAGGTTGTTCTCGGGATGATGAAACACCTCGCTGATAACGACCCTTATCATTTTTCTTGTAATTCAGCTTCTTGGCTCTCTTGTCCTGTAGAATCCTTGCCAATTTTTTGGTTAGATAAGCTTTCTCTTCTTGGTCAACACACTGAATTTCATCCTCAACTTTGAAGGCTAGATTACGAGTAGGTCTTCCTCCAAGTAGTTCATCTCAAAAGTCTGAAGCGAGCCAACCAAGCCTTCAAGAATGAAGGTCTTGGTCTTCTCAAGTTCTTCAAGAGTGGAAACTTTTGATTGATATCTTCGAGTGACTGTCCTCATCATCTTTCGAACCAACTTTGCATTATCATACTTCAAGCCAAAAGACTGAGCCTCATTGACCAACTTCTTAAACCGAGCATGATAAGCAGCAATATTCTCATCCTCTTGCATCCGAATGCTATCAAAGGCAGACTCAATTCTCTGAAGCTTCAAGGCTTGAACATCATAAGATCCTTCATAGGCTGCTTCCAAAGCAGTCCAGGCTTCATGAGCTGTCTCACAATTTGAAATAATGTGATATTGTGACTCCTCAACAGCATTAAACAAGCAATTCAATGCAGTATTGTTCCCTTGTTCCTTGTTCTTCTGAGCAGCTGACATTTCTTCTTGAGTAGCAAGAACAAAAGTAGTAATGGCAGCAGACGTTTCAGTAGCAGGCGTGCGGACCTCTTTCATAGGTTGTTCCCAGGGTGTTAGAACAGCATTCCAGACATCTACACCAGAGTGCTTGAGAAATATCCTCATTCTGTAACACCCCGGTTTTTGGTAACCCAGGTCGGGATGTCACCGCCACATCTCCCTAGTAAGACCCGGTTTCTCCGAGCTTACTAAAGAGATGCAAGGCTAGGTATTGCAGTGTTTAAAACATTTAAAGCATTCAAAATAGCCCATACAATACAAATCGAAAATAATAATAGCATAGCGCAGCGGAAATATTTAGTTTAGTACAGTATCGCAGCGGAAAATTTAAATAGGGCCGACATGGCCAAAACACGGGTTAAACAGGCCCGTTCATAATATAGTCTAAGTACGAAATTTAAAAGCAAAATAAAAGTTCCCAAAATCCCATGCATGATTCGTGCTCACACATGCTCATTCCACATATTCTGTAAAGAAAGGAATAAAAATGGTTTTGATCAGCAAAATTGCTGAGTAAGTTAACACATGCATGATCGTAGGGTTTAAAAGCCATAACTTTAATAATTTAACAAAAGCATGATAATAACATAATATTTGATTTCATATAATCCATATCATATAGCACAATCTATCTCAGGCTCTATTTAATAACACATATCACATGGTTCAAGATAATAGCCATAATTTTAAATAAAACATTTAAATAATTTAATTGGACAACACTATAATTTAATCTAGTTCAATTTAATTTAGAATCCCCGTTACATTCCCGATTTGGTATTTCAAGTTTCACGATAAAGATCGCGATGTCAACAAGTTTAGCCGGTAGCCCGGCGGCCGCAGCCGTATCAGCCATACCCAGTACCACTCCGGAGCCTCGGGAAACCCATACGGATATTCACGAGAGTGTAGGCTCTAAGTTTCGCCGTTTTGGCAATATCACATTTCAAGTATAGCGCGCGGGGTCACCATCGTCCATTACGGCACGAAGTGAATCGTTAGGGGGCACCCTGCAGAGCACTCACCCCTAATTTTAATTTATCAAGTTTGTAAGGGGATTTAATTTTTAAAAATCTGACTTCCATGGTATTCATTTAGAAACAATATCTCAATTCGTTTCAACCCTAAAGGTTAATTCCATGTTTCAACAAGATCTCAAAATTTCGTTTCGGTAAATCACAGTTTACTCCAAAATTCGTCTAAAATCAGATTTAATTCCAAAAATTCCAAAATTTCATATCTGACTCGGAAACATCAAGATCTACAACTTTCGTGTTTTAACTTTTTCAATCCGAGATACCTAAGTAGGTCAAAAACGCTAATTTTTGCATAACAAGAAATCTGTCCGAGTTTACAGGTCACAGTTTAAAAATTTCAAGTTCTAACATATCAATTCAACTCCAAATTTAATGAAATTTGACAGGGATCATCTTAAGACATTTATCTACAACTTTCATGTTCGGCCAAAGATCTAAAACAGCCTAAATCCTATGTCAAAAACGAGATCAAGATCAATCCTAAGTTCTGTCCAAGATTTCAAGATCTAAATCAAACAGTTCGGTTTCAACGGGTTTTCACCTATCAAATCAACTCCAAAAATTCTCAAATTTTTACAGTAGCTAGGTCTAAGTCTTAGGAACGTTTTTCGTGTTTTTTAAGTTTTTCCGTTTGAGTTCGTTTTAAAGGTCGAAAAAATTCAACAATCCTGTTGCGCCGGTAGAAAACGAAAGAGGACAGATTTATGATTCGTGTCAAATCTTTTAGGTTTCGAATGTTTTAAAATCTCCCAAAACCATGTAAGGTTAACTTACAGTGTCTATGAACGTCGGGAATGTCTAGTTCGGAGGCGTGGCTTCCAGATCACCGTTTCTCCTCTCCGTTCGTCGGGTTCTACGATCTAGATTCGATACGGGGTGTAGAAAGAAAAGAACCGAAGTTAGAATCCGTTTTCGGATTGAAACGTGAAAAGATTTATTGGACTAGAGCTTACCACAACGTTTGGAGACCTTGGATTTTCGTCCAAGCTGCTGCCTCCGTTTGGTGCTTTCCGTTGACTCCGAATTTAGGGTTTCGAACGTATAGAAGATTGTAGGGTTTTGTAAACTTGTTTGGGGCTCCCAAGGGGCTTATTTATAGAATTCTAAATCCCTAGGGCGTTCACAACCGACCTAAAGGTCTGGAGTCGAGAGATGTTCAACCGAAAGTCGAAAAATCCGCGTTCGGGCGAGAGATTCACGCAACAAACGAATCTGTGGGGTGGCGCGGTCGTGGCGCGCTAATCCCCCTTCACCGCGCGACCACCGCGCCGACTTCGCCTGGACTTCGGTCCGGGCGGGTCGTGCGATCCGTCGTGCTTTTCCGCCTCTCTTTCGGGTTTCTATCCCTCTATGCTCCCGAATTCCGATTCCCGGGGTATATTCGAGTTCATACTTTCTTTCTAATTTTATTCTTAGTCTAGTTGGATGTTTTGGACTCGAATACTCGAGTTCATTAGTGTCGGGTTTTGGTGTTCCATTTATCCATCCTTTTATTGAATTAAATTCCTTTAATTCCTTTTTAAGTAAAAATCTCATTTCTCATTTCCTTATCTTTATTTATTTCTTTTATTTGCTGCATTCGTTTATTTATTTATAGTATTTATTTTATTTATTATTTATTTATTTAATTATTGTTTTATTTTATGTTGGAAAATTCTCGGGTATTACAGTCTACCCTCCTTAAGAATCAACTTCGTCCTCGAAGTTGTGTTTCGGCCTTTCTCGTCTCGTGCTAAGGTCTTGTGTTTGTTTTATTATGTTGTGACTGAACTTAGAATTTAAACTTCTAAGCTGCCTACGTACCCGGTAAAGGGATCAAGCCATAACGTAGTTCAAAAGTTTACAAAAATGCACGAAAAATTAGGGGGTATGACATCCTCTCCCCCTTAAGATTGCAGTTATGTCCCCATAACTGTGTCGGTATCGGTTTGGAACAATGTCGGGTATCGTTCCCTCATATCGGATTCTACTTCCCAAGTTGCCGTCTCACTTTCGTGGTTTGACCAAAGAACCTTGATCATCTTGATGGTTTTGTTCCTCGTTACTCGTTCCTTAGTATCGAGAATACGCACTGGGACCTCTTCGTAAGTCAAATCTTCATCGAGCTCAATTATCTCCGGTTGAAGTACATGTGTCGGGTCCGGCACATACTTCTTTAGTTGTGAGACATGGAAGACATTATGAACTCTATCCAAGTGTGGCGGTAAAGCCAATCGGTAGGCTAGAGTTCCGACTCGTTCTAGAATTTCGTAAGGTCCTATGTATCGCGGACTTAACTTCCCTCGTTTGCCAAAGCGCATCACCCCCTTCATGGGTGATATCTTTAGCATGACTCTATCTCCCACTTGAAATTCTAGGTCTCGTCGTCTCACGTCGGCATAACTCTTTTGACGGTCTTGAGCGGCTTTCATCTTCCCTTGGATCACTTTGATTTGTTGAGCCATGTCTTCGATAAGTTGTGGTCCCACTACTACGGACTTATCGTTTTCTTTCCAGCTCAAAGGGCTTCGGCACTTTCGTCCATACAATGCCTCGAAAGGTGCCATGCCAATACTCGCATGGTAACTATTATTATAGGAAAACTCAATCAAGGGTAAATGAGATTCCCAATTTCCTTTGAATTCCAACACGCATGCTCTCAGCATGTCTTCTAGTGTTTGGATTGTTCTCTCGGTTTGTCCATCCGTCATCGGGTGGAATGCGGTGCTCATTTTGATTTGAGTACCGAGAGCTTTTTGTAACTCCGTCCAGAAATGAGAGACAAATCTACTGTCTCTATCGGAAATGATATCGTGGGGTACTCCATGTCGTCGTACCACATTATCAATGTAGGCTCGGGCCAATTGGTCCATAGTCCACGTGTCTTTCATTGGGATAAATATGGCTGTCTTCGTTAGCCTATCCACAATCACCCAAATCTTGTTCATGCCTTTAGGTGATCGGGGTAATCCCGAGACAAAGTCCATTGAGATGCTATCCCACTTCCAACTTGGAATCTCTAGTGGTTGCATCAATCCTAAGGGTTTATGTCGCACTGCCTTAACCTTTTGGCAGGTGAGACATCTCGCTACGAAATTTGCCACTTCCTTCTTCATTCCCGGCCACCAATAGATCTTCTTCAGATCTTTGTATAGTTTGTCACCTCCGGGATGTACGGAATATGGCGTGTTGTGCCCTTCCTCCATCAACCTTTGCTTCAATTCGGCACATTTAAAAGGTACACACCATCTACCTTTGAAACGGATGCTTCCATCCTCGTGGACAGCAAATCCTATTGCCTTTCCTTCGGCAATATACTCTTTTATCCTCTCGAGTATCGGATCGCCCGGTTGAGCGAGTCGAATCTCGTCCAATATTGGAGTTTCTACGACCATGGCATTGACCGTTTCTCTCACTGTGCCAGGATGCACAAGTTCTAACTCCAGTCTTGCCAAATCCATGTACAATGCCGGCGGAATTACCAACGAGTTTGTCACGTGTTGGGTTTTCCGACTTAGGGCATCGGCTACCACATTCGCCTTCCCCTCGCGGTATGCTATCTCTAAATCGTAGTCTTTAATGAGTTCCAACCACCTTCGCTGTCTCAAATTCAACTCCTTCTGAGTGAATATATATTTCAAGCTCTTGTGGTCGGTGAACATTCGACACTTCCGCCCATAAAGATAATGTCTCCATATCTTTAGAGCGAAAACGACCGCTGCCAACTCCAGGTCATGTGTCGGATAATTTTCCTCGTGAGGTTTTAATTGGCGTGATGCATAGGCTACGACTCTCGAGTCTTGCATCAAAACGCAACCTAATCCTTCCTTCGAAGCATCGCTATATACTTCGAAGTCACCATTCTCTGATGGTAATGTTAATACGGGTGTGGTTGTGAGTCGTTTCTTCAGCTCTTGAAACGATGTCTCACATGCTTCGGTCCACTCGTATTTTGCTCCTTTCTTAAGTAGCTGGGTCAAAGGACGTGCAATCCTTGAAAAGTCCTTCACGAATCGTCTATAATATCCGGCTAATCCAAGGAAACTCCTTATTTCCGTTGGACTTTTCGGAGTTGCCCATTCAGTTACGGCAGAGACTTTTGCCGGATCCACTGATACTCCATCAGCAGATACTATGTGTCCGAGAAATGCCACTTCTTTCAGCCAGAAGTCACATTTCGACAGCTTACCGTATAGCTGATTTCTTCGTAGGATCTCCAACACTTGATGTAAGTGCTTCGCATGCTCCTCCTCGCTCTTCGAGTAGATCAGGATGTCGTCGATGAACACTACGACGCACTGATCTAACAATTCTCGGAACACGTTGTTCATGAGATTCATGAACATGGCCGGAGCATTTGTTAGCCCGAAGGATAACACTGTGAGCTCGTAATGGCCATATCGTGTTCGAAACGCCGTCTTTGGAATGTCCTTCTCGGCAATCCTCAATTGATGATACCCAGATCGCAAATCGATCTTCGAGAATACTGAAGCTCCCTTCAGTTGATCAAACAGATCCTCTATTCTCGGTAGGGGGTATTTGTTCTTAATGGTCACTTGGTTTAGTCCTCGGTAATCTATGCAAAGACGTAGTCCTCCGTCTTTCTTCTTGACAAATAAAACCGGTGCTCCCCAAGGGGACGTACTCGGTCTTATGTAACCTTTTCCCAATAGCTCCTCGAGTTGTTCCTTTAACTCCTTCATTTCCAGTGGTGCCATCCGGTACGGAGCTTTCGAGACAGGCTCTGTCCCCGGAATGAGATCTATGGTGAATTCAAGATCTCTCTCAGGTGGCATGCCCGGAACGTCTTCAGGGAACACGTCCGGGTATTCTCTTACCACTGGTATGCTATCAACCTTGTTCTCTTCCGCCTCAAGGTTGTGCACATAGCACGCATATAGTTCATACCCCTTACGCATCAAGTTACTTAGTTTAAGTGCACTAACGATTTTGTTACTTTTCTTAGGGGGCTGAGAGTAAAAGATAACTCTCTTTCCCCTACTTTTCGACAAGGTGATCTTTTGTTTTTGGCATTCGATCACCGCTTTATACTGGGATAGCCAATCCATCCCCAGTATGATGTCAAAGTCTCTTAAGTTAAATTCTACCAAGTTCGCGAAGAATTCTACGTTCTTTATCACTATAGGAATTCCGTTATATCGTTTAGAGCAAGATACTACTTCTCCAGAAGGCAATTGAATTCCTAAGCTAATTCTCTCGCACTTAGGTAGATCTAACTCAGGCACTATCCTTGATGCAATAATTGAACAACTAGCTCCGGAATCAAATAAGATTCTAAGGGGTGTATTCAAAACGTGAAATGTACCTGCCATCACTTCTCCTTGCGCAGGCACGTCCGCTCGGTTCACCACGTTCAGCCTCCCCATAGGGCGTCCCTGATTGCCTTGCTGATTCGCATTCGGCTGCTGATTTTGTTGCTGGTTTTGATTCTGTGGGGGCGGAGGTCGTTGGTTCTGGTTCTGGTTTTGCGGCCTATTTTGAGGGGGTCTGTACCCTTGGTTATTCCCATTTCGCCCGTTTTGGTTTTGAGGCTGTTCTTGCCCCGCGACCAAATCGTCCCTCTTCGTTATGTTCTCGAGCCTAGTTCGACATTCCCGTCGAACGTGACCCATTCGACCGCATCGGTAACAAGCGCCTTGTTGCGGGCATCCCCTTGCCAGATGTGGTCGTCCACATCGCGGGCAAGGCGGTACCGGATCTTCTTGATTAAACCTCCTTCCCGTGTTGTTTTGTTGGGGCCTATTCGACCCTCTGCGCTGCTCGTTCCTTCCAGTGTTGTTATCGTTTCTCGAGTCTCGGCTTCTCTTGTCTTGAGGACCCCTGCTGGACTCCCCACTCACCCTTCTTTTCAGCTGCTGCACGCGTGCTACTGCTACAGCGCGATCGTATACGGCTTGCAAATCGGGGTAGTGTACTCCCGCGATCACTTCGCGCACAGACAGGTTCAGACCCATCTCGAACTTCTGTGCCTTTTCCGCATCAGTAGGTACTAGCCTTGGTGCGAACCTCACCAGCTCCTTGAAGCGGGTGTAGTATTCCTGCACCGTTTGGCTTCCTTGCTTCAACGACAGGAATTCTTCGTACATGGCAGCCTTGGTACTCAAGGGATAGAATCGATCTCTGAGTAGTTCCATCATCTCCATCCACGAGTAAGGCTCGTCATCTTCAGTTAGTTTGGCTTGCGTTGCTTGCCACCAGTCATCAGCTTCGCCTCCCAAATAGTATGAAGCGACATGTACCCTCTCTCCTTCCGGACATTTGACCGCTCCTAGCAGCTTGTCAAAAGTCCGGATCCATTCCTCCAGTTTAGCTGGATCCTCCTCACCAGCATAGTGGGGCAGCTGGTAGGGATTCACCATCGCCAGGTAGTTAGGGCGAGCTTGGGGCGGAGGTACCGCCGCAGCTTGACCCTGGTTGACTTGCGCGTTTCCGAGCGCAATCAACACTTCCTCTATCGTCCTAAGACGATCGCCCACATTGTTCGGTGCGGGGGCGTCCTGCGCACCTTGGGGTTGTTCCTCCTCAGGTTGAATTGGTTCAGTGACGTTTGGTGGTGTTTCAGTAGGTATCTCAGTGGTGGTTTGGGGAGTGGTTTGAGTTCTTCCTCTTCCTCTTCCTCTGGGTGCCATTCTGGTACAAATATGATAGATTAGGGCTGGTGAATTTAGCATATAGTCTAAGCAATTTCTATGTATATGTGTGTAGTAATTTAGCACGTGGTGCTTTGTTCGAATTAAGAAGCATCGTCTGCTTGGGGTTTCATTTTATTTTGTTTTGTTTTGTTTTGTTTTGATTTAAAATAAATCGGCATTTTATTTCCTCAAAAGAAATTTTAGTACAAAAGTAGAAATATTTTTCTAGCAAAACAATGTCTAACAGTAGAATCTCTAGTGCCTCATGACGTCTCTCGGCGGGGTAGCAGGATCTTCCTCCGGATCTTCCTCCTCCGAACTCGGCGGTAGTAGGTCGTCAAAGATAGTGTTTAAATCTTGCCCGTGGGCATCGATGTATTCCTTTAGTATTAAGTTTTGTGTAGTGAGGGTTTGGACTTGGCGCTCGAGTTGGGTTATGCGGTGATGATCCGCCTCTCTCAAGTTGCCCATGTGATGTAAATTGGCCTCCAATTGAGCCATACGGTACTTCATTTGCTCTAGGGTTTGGTGGGAATCGAGGTGAACGCTCATCATCCTGACCATCAACTGCATCATGTCCTGACTAGCCATCTAGCGCAAGCAAGAGATCTAGGTTAATATTCGCCAAGATTCTAGGTTCGAGTTTCCAAGATTCTAAGTTCAAGTTTCGCCAAGATGCTAAGTTCAAGTTTCGCAAAGATTCTAAGTTCAAGTTTCGCCAAGATTCTAAGTTCAAGTTTCGCCAAGATGCTAAGTTCATAGCAGAGATGCAACATGCATATGCAAATGATATTTCCCCCCAATAATAATTTAATACCCATATATATATATGTTTCCATGGGTTTTAAAAATAAAAATTTTTCTCCATGGAAATAATAATTTAAAATTTAAAATAATAGTCAAAATACTAATAATAGTTTAAAAATAGTAATGGTTTAAAAATAATAGTTTAAAAATAGCCGGGCTCTGATACCAACTTGTAACACCCCGGTTTTTGGTAACCCAGGTCGGGATGTCACCGCCACATCTCCCTAGTAAGACCCGGTTTCTCCGAGCTTACTAAAGAGATGCAAGGCTAGGTATTGCAGTGTTTAAAACATTTAAAGCATTCAAAATAGCCCATACAATACAAATCGAAAATAATAATAGCATAGCGCAGCGGAAATATTTAGTTTAGTACAGTATCGCAGCGGAAAATTTAAATAGGGCCGACATGGCCAAAACACGGGTTAAACAGGCCCGTTCATAATATAGTCTAAGTACGAAATTTAAAAGCAAAATAAAAGTTCCCAAAATCCCATGCATGATTCGTGCTCACACATGCTCATTCCACATATTCTGTAAAGAAAGGAATAAAAATGGTTTTGATCAGCAAAATTGCTGAGTAAGTTAACACATGCATGATCGTAGGGTTTAAAAGCCATAACTTTAATAATTTAACAAAAGCATGATAATAACATAATATTTGATTTCATATAATCCATATCATATAGCACAATCTATCTCAGGCTCTATTTAATAACACATATCACATGGTTCAAGATAATAGCCATAATTTTAAATAAAACATTTAAATAATTTAATTGGACAACACTATAATTTAATCTAGTTCAATTTAATTTAGAATCCCCGTTACATTCCCGATTTGGTATTTCAAGTTTCACGATAAAGATCGCGATGTCAACAAGTTTAGCCGGTAGCCCGGCGGCCGCAGCCGTATCAGCCATACCCAGTACCACTCCGGAGCCTCGGGAAACCCATACGGATATTCACGAGAGTGTAGGCTCTAAGTTTCGCCGTTTTGGCAATATCACATTTCAAGTATAGCGCGCGGGGTCACCATCGTCCATTACGGCACGAAGTGAATCGTTAGGGGGCACCCTGCAGAGCACTCACCCCTAATTTTAATTTATCAAGTTTGTAAGGGGATTTAATTTTTAAAAATCTGACTTCCATGGTATTCATTTAGAAACAATATCTCAATTCGTTTCAACCCTAAAGGTTAATTCCATGTTTCAACAAGATCTCAAAATTTCGTTTCGGTAAATCACAGTTTACTCCAAAATTCGTCTAAAATCAGATTTAATTCCAAAAATTCCAAAATTTCATATCTGACTCGGAAACATCAAGATCTACAACTTTCGTGTTTTAACTTTTTCAATCCGAGATACCTAAGTAGGTCAAAAACGCTAATTTTTGCATAACAAGAAATCTGTCCGAGTTTACAGGTCACAGTTTAAAAATTTCAAGTTCTAACATATCAATTCAACTCCAAATTTAATGAAATTTGACAGGGATCATCTTAAGACATTTATCTACAACTTTCATGTTCGGCCAAAGATCTAAAACAGCCTAGATCCTATGTCAAAAACGAGATCAAGATCAATCCTAAGTTCTGTCCAAGATTTCAAGATCTAAATCAAACAGTTCGGTTTCAACGGGTTTTCACCTATCAAATCAACTCCAAAAATTCTCAAATTTTTACAGTAGCTAGGTCTAAATCTTAGGAACGTTTTTCGTGTTTTAAGTTTTTCCGTTTGAGTTCGTTTTAAAGGTCGAAAAAATTCAACAATCCTGTTGCGCCGGTAGAAAACGAAAGAGGACAGATTTATGATTCGTGTCAAATCTTTTAGGTTTCGAATGTTTTAAAATCTCCCAAAACCATGTAAGGTTAACTTACAGTGTCTATGAACGTCGGGAATGTCCAATTCGGAGGCGTGGCTTCCAGATCACCGTTTCTCCTCTCCGTTCGTCGGGTTCTACGATCTAGATTCGATACGGGGGTGTAGAAAGAAAAAGGAGATGATTAGGATTCGTTTTCGAATCGTTTATTGAATAAAGATTGGACCGAGACTTACCACGACTATGGAGATCTGTTGCGAACTCGTCCAACAGCGTTCGTCTTGGTTTCGTGCCTCCGACGACTCCGGATTTAGGGTTTCGAACGTATAGAGTGCTTTAGGGTTTCGTAAACTTGTTCGGGGCTCCCAAGGGGCTTATTTATAGAATTCTAAGTCCCTAGGGCGTCCACGGCCGACCTAGAACTCTGGAGTCGAGAGATGTTCAACCGAAAGTCGAAAAATCCGCGTTCGGGTGAGAGATTCACGCAACAACCAAATCTGTGGGGTGGCGCGGTCGTGGCGCGGTTTTCCCCCTTTGGCGCGCGGCCACCGCGCCGTCTACGCCTGGACTTCGGTCCGGGCGGGTCGTGCGATCCGTCGTGCGTTTCCGCCTCTCTTTCGGGTTTCTATCCCTCTTTGCTCCCGAATTCCGATTCCCGGGGTATATTCGAGTTCATACTTTCTTTCTAATTTTATTCTTAGTCTAGTTGGATGTTTTGGACTCGAATACTCGAGTTCATTAGTGTCGGGTTTTGGTGTTCCATTTATCCATCCTTTTATTGAATTAAATTCCTTTAATTCCTTTTTAAGTAAAAATCTCATTTCTCATTTCCTTATCTTTATTTATTTCTTTTATTTGC
The DNA here is from genome assembly GCA_030278955.1 of Hygrophila difformis. NCBI lineage: Eukaryota > Viridiplantae > Streptophyta > Magnoliopsida > Lamiales > Acanthaceae > Hygrophila > Hygrophila difformis. The sequence goes on along the minus strand of JAOANR010000268.1, from coordinate 495,390 downwards.
TGCATTCGTTTATTTATTTATAGTATTTATTTTATTTATTATTTATTTATTTAATTATTGTTTTATTTTATGTTGGAAAATTCTCGGGTATTACACATTCGATTCTTCCAGAATGGATAATTCGAACCATCAAACAGAGGAGGTCTCGAAACAGAACCACCTTCTCTATTCATATTGGACCGGACTCAGCTAAACGTTAGAGCCCCGCTCTGATACCAATTGACAGGCCCAATCTAATATAAAAAAACCCAGTAGCAGGACGGTTGTTGGTGTCTCCTGCAAACAACGAAGACCAGGGGTTTCTTCTTCAGCTCTCAATCCGCCATAATCACAGCTTAGGAATCTGTTAATGCTCTGTAAAATGAGCTGTGATTGCGGCTATACTCACACACAATCCCTCAAGGACGAAGGTAGGTATTTATATGGGTTTTAAGGCCCATCTAAACCCTTCTAAGGCCTGCTAGGGGAAATGCCACGTCACTGTACTATTCTGTGCTTTTTCCAGTGAAGAGAATAAAGCGTTGTTGGCAAGATGTTGCAACAACGGTAAATATCACGAACATCTTCACAATAAAATATCCCTAACAGTTTGTTTGTTTCAACTAGGTTGCATTTATTATGTTCTAGCTGACTTACATTCTCAATAAATGCATGTTTAGTGGGTTTTTAGTATATTCTTACGCCCTAGAGTTTCAAATAAGTGTTCTTGTTTTCATGCATTTAGGTGTTTTAGGATCTTTGATCTCTGAAACTTCTTGTTCGTAGTTTTAGGGTAGAATTCATGCTTTTACCCATTGTACATGCATATTTCTCTATAACCACAAAATATTCATGAGTGTGATTGCGAGATGACACTGATGCGAAATGATTGATGTGGTCAATCCCATCTGTCATAAACCACATCAGCTTAGAAACCGCATGAACACTTGTGAACAAAAACACACTTATGAGAAAATGGCATGTAATTCGGTCTAGGGCAATTCGATCTAAACCGAATTGCCCATGAAGACTGAATTGCATGACAAAAAGTATTCTTCATGTGGCTTCCTCACAATTCGGTCTGTGCAATTCGGTCTAGACCGAATTGCACATATAGATCGAATTGGCTTTGGAACCATATTGTATGCATCCCATCCCCTCATGCCTTAGTTTAGTTTTTCTGTCTGACCAATTCGAATTGCCCAATTCAGTTTAGACCAAATTGACATGGCAATTCGAATCACCCTCATTTTTGGAGCAAATGCCTTAACCAAATTTGAGCAAGGGAATGACTTTATCAATTCGAATTGTCTAATTCGGTTTAAATCGAATTGCTTGACAATTCGAATTAGATGATGTTTCATCTCCTTGCAATGATTAGTTGGGTGAGGAAAGTGCTTCACTCCTCATGCATTATTTAGTTCGGTCTATAGTACATCTTAGACCGAATTGATCTCTTTCTTCTATTTCTCCAAAAATATTTTTATTCTCCAGAGTTGTGTAAGTTGCATGGGTGTATTGGGCTTAGGCCCATTATATCTGATTTTATCCATTACACATCTTAACTCATTAGTGTTTAAATTGTTGTATGATTAATACTCACACAATACCAAAATTATTCTTTTAATTTTATCTTTTCTTTTTATTGTGTGTATGAATGGGTAATAAGGAATATCACAGATCAATGTTGGCAAAAAGGTCCCTTCACCGGGATAACGATTAGCTTGTCTTCTGTGTATTAATTATTACTCGTTATTTTGCATGGTCTGATTAGTGGTTGGTGGAAGCTACGGCAAAAAGGTCTCTTCACGGGATAACGATTAGCCACTCAGCCAACTCCTAATGATATACAGTTTTCTTTTCTTTTTCTTAATTTCAAAACCTGAATTCAAGTTGTAGTATCATTAAATGATGTTGGCCAACATTATTTGAGAAATATTACAGTATGAAAATATGTGGGTTTTTCTTCCTCTCACAGACAAAAGGAAGCTGAATGACGGCGGCCACTGTCAGTTGGAATTCTTTTCTGTCTATTTAATGTGGAATAATTGGGAACCGGATGGCAGATGTTTGCAGTCCGGATAACCCAAATTATTTCTGGCACTCTTTTTAGCCAAGTTCTTCTTACCTCAGGCTAATCCATCTTTGTATATCAAATTCTGTCTAACCCCACCATATATTTTGGGGTATTTTATTTTACTTTCTCATATACATGTATGCATGATATTATTATGTAGATGTTGTGGTCAATATTATTTTGGGATCCTTCCCTTGGACATAGAAGTCTTAATATAAATCAGATGCTACATAATAAATTTCCAACAAAAATTCCTTTATAAAATCCGGATCTGAGTAAGGGATAATTTCACATTTATGACTAGTTCATCTTCTACTGGGGGTTGATTTTGAGAACTTAGAAGCAGAGTCAGCGATTAGGTCTCATCTAGACTGAAAGGATCTGTGTTTTAATTGAGAGTTTAGTACCTGTTTAGGGAATGATTTTCAAATATCAATGGGTTTCTCAAAATTGCTATGTGTTGGAAATCTTATATTAGATATCGCATTAAATCAACGTCCACTTGGGTGTAGATGAGATGTGATAAATTATATTAGAGGAACAACATGTAGGCCTTGGCTATTTTCTAAGGTAGGTTTTGAGTATTCTTCCAACTGCTATCTTCTTCTGCTAAAGCTTAGAATTGAGTCTTGAGTGAGTACATCCGGAGCAGATTCATTTATGGATCTATTTCATTCAGTTTGTATCTCATAACTACCCAAATGTTGTGAGCCCTGTGGCTTATTGATATCTGGGGAGTTCTTGATCTGCATCTGGTCACTAAGACCGGGGGCTCTTTTATACTAACGGAATGAGATAACTTTTAAAGCTTCCGAGTGATAGGATTTTAAATGCTTTCTTTACTGCTTTCTTTAACTGCTTTCCTTTAAATGCTTTTATAGAGGTCACTCGGAAGAATTAGAGGTTGGCCGTATATAAGGTTTAAGAGTTATGGAATAGTTCGGGACTTGATTTGAAACTTCGGGTGTGACATGGGGAATGATAGGAGTACTTGGCACTTCAACTAATGATTTGTCAGGTGTTGCTTGTCCACCACAGATAAATGACACGCTCTGACGGGAGCAGTTGTAAGTCTGTGGTATCTTAGAATTTGTTGTCTTAAGAGCATGTAAACTCTTACTGTAAGTACCTGTCTGTTAAAGGGAACATGGTGTAGAGAGCATGAGGGTTAGCTAACTGGAGGATTATCCCAAGCTAAGATCTGTGTAATTAAAATGGAAGTTTAATTGTGTTTCATCTGAATCTTGTCCAATCTTTATTATTTTCTCCCTGTCCCTTCTGTCACATTTTAAATCTGCTTTCTAGATAGTGTAGCGTAATTTTAATTGCTTTCTTAGAATAATTTTAATTGCTTTCTTAGATATAATTTAATATGCTTTGTAGAATAATTTTATTGCTTTCATAATCTAGTTTAAATTATGTCAAGTAGTTGGTAGTTTAAAACACAAACTTGAATCGAGTAACCGAGTGGAAAATCTTAGTAAACGACGTGGGCCCTGCTTCTATCGCACATCCTCCAGTGAACGATTCGGTCTTACTATAAATACTGCAATTTTTGACTCCGTGCGCTTTCAGGGGCACAGTTTCTTAACACGAGTAATAAAAATGTGACAACCTATACATATATCCCTAATCCCAAATCCACCTTCATAAATTGGTTTCATTAAATAAAAATAAACCGGGATTACTCTATTTTCTTAAAAATACTCGTGTGGGAAATTTGTCAAAAGTTTCATGGCGCCGTTGCCGGGGAGGATGCAGCGCCGTTTATTAAGAGAATTACACTCCTGATTACTCATAGTTAGTTTTGTGTATATATTTCAGAACAAAGAAGTACCCTCAAATCAATTAAACATCTAGAGTACCAAAACTCTGAATTTGAGGATGTTGATTTGAGGGGAAAACCTAACCGATTGGGTATATTCTTTCTGGCAGGAATCATGGAGCCACCAAAAAGAAAATCAAAGCTCTAAAACAGGTTCCTGGTTGGATTAGTTCTGTAATTGACCGAAGATTATATCCGGAATTTAAAGAAATTTAAAATCCGGAATAATTTTCACAAACACAGAATTAATCCAACCTAAATTTCTGCAAGACAAAATCATTTATATATTTATATATATATATATATATATATATATATATATATCTTGTGCATATTTTATTAAATAATTCAGGTATTAATCAATGAACTCGCATTTAGAGTACCAAGACTCTAAATGTGAGGATGTTGATATTTTTGAGAAAATCCGATAATTTATTCTATGTTTGCTCTGCAGGAATTTGAGGGACCATCAAAAAGAAAAATAAAGCTTCGAAAACCAGGTTCCCGGTTGGATTAATGTTGGATTTAATGGAATTTAATTTCGGGATTTAAAGAAATTTAAAAATCCGGAATAAATCCATAAGATAGCAGTGTTGATCCAACTTAATTTATTGCAAGAACTTTTAATTTTAGATTAACATTTTTGTATGTAAATATGCATGCTCAGTTGTTCAATTGGTAGAGAATGCATGATTTGAGAAAATGTTAAAAAAAACTGAAAAACTTCAAAATTTCCTAAGTGTTGCCTTGGTAACTTTTACCAATTCGGTCTCCAAGCCAATTCGGTCTAGACCGAATTGACCCAAGAGATCGAATTGATCTTCCAAGGCACATGTTTCATTCTTTGTGTTAATTTAGCCAAGTAGCAATTCGGTGACTTCAATTAGGTTTAAACCGAATTGATAATTCGAATTGATCTACAAAAGGCATTCTCCTCATGCATTCCTGCAAGTGAGCAATTCGGTCTAGACCGAATTGCCCATATAGATCGAATTGACTCACAAAAGCACCCCCATATTTTCCAAGTTTCCAATTCGGTCTATTTACCCCAATTCGAATTAGAAGTCAATTCGGTCTACAAATTCTCCCTTGAGTGTGAATGGTTTGTGCCTTTTTCCTCGATTCGGTCTACAAGTCAATTCGGTCTAGACCGAATTGACATATAGACCGAATCCCTCACAAACAAATGCCTCCTGTCCCACACCCTATATATATACCCCCTCTCCCCTTCTTCCCTCTCACTTTCACCTTCCCCACACATCGAACTTTTTCCTCGTTTCTCTCTTCTCTCGGAAACTGTTCATCTTCATCGCGAAACCAGAACCCCATTCCGTCCAAATCACTCCAAAAGCTCTGAAAAATGGCATCTTCCTCACAAAACCCAAGTGGGAGCATGGGGTACGTTCTCCATTTTCGATTTCGCACCCCATACTCGCGTTTTCAGTTTTTGTATTTTAGTGGGTTTTGTGAAATCGGGAGTGGGGAAGGGAATGGGAGTCTGTTTTCGAGATGGGGATGGTCGGGAAGTGGTCGGAATATGGTGGGCTTGGTCGGAATGGCCTAAGAACAGGATGGGCAAAACTAGGGTTTGTCCTGCCTGGGTTCGAACTGTCATTTTTGTTGTTCTTTAGCTTTCTGTGGTGTTTGGGGGGTGCTTACTCCTGAAAATTTTGGGTTTCAAAACCCTAAAAATCCATATTTTGTCTATTAAGTGAAAATGTTGTTGCCATTATTATTATCTGTGTTTGTTTTGTGTACAATGTGAAAATGGGAGAACACTAGGGTTTATTTTTCGCTCTAAACCACTGTGTTATTTTACCTATTGGATATTTGATGATGTGGTTGAAAGTGCATATTGATGATGCCTGTGAATCTGTGTTTTTGAAGCATGAACTCTTGGCAATATTTTGAGAAGTATTAGTGTGAATGGACTGTTTGAGTGTTGGTTTTCTTGTTTGCATGATACTGTATTGTGTGAATCTTATTAATAAATGTTTATGGGTAACCCGTCTCCTACACACTACAAACTCAACCGAAAAGTTGATGTTTGTACAAACTGGAATGTGGTACTACAGACGACACCATGCCAAAATTTTTCTTTTTTCTGACACTTGCTTCTTCAAAGGCTGACTGGCATGGTGTTTGTATTTTTAGAAAAAAAGACAAATGCTAGTGGAATGTTTGTTCTTATTAAGTATTTGACTTATGCATGTTGGGATATGTGGGGAATCAACAAAGTTTAGCAATTGTCCTCACTTTCCACACCCATTCCCCAATACAAAAATCCAAATGGGGACCACTCACACCCCCAATTTGATTAAATAAACAAGTCAACATTTTTCATAAAATCCAAAAAATAGCCTTTGTGTGTGTGTGCTTTTCTTAGTTTCTTTAGTCCATCTTCTCATGCTATTAATTATTTGATTCATCATGTTCATTCATTCTTCATCATTTAATATCTCTCTCCCCATCTCACATGATTTAAATCACTATTATAGTGATCGAAAATAAAAATTTCCGTTTATGGGCTCAATAGCCTATGAAAATATTATTTTGGTCCTTTGACCATTTGAAAAATATTTAGACTATTTTTTTTAGTCTAAGAAAAATTGTAAGGGTCCAAGACCCTTATTACCTCTCTTCTTCTACTTAGTGTTTTGTAATAAGTGTTGGATTTAATAATCTAACTCCTTATCTTATTCTATATATCATCAATAAATTCGAGTAAAACCAATTAACTCACATTTAGAGCTTAGCTCAAAATGTGAGGATATTGATTTCAAACTTGACTAAACATTCCTTGTCTTCTCAGAGGCATCATTTGTCCAAACCCAAATCAAGCACAAGAAAGGACTGAATTGTTGGATTTGCCGGTGGAACACATTGGGGAAATCCTCTCCCGTATAGGAGAAGATGATATCAAGAAAGTTTTCACTGCAAAGAAGGCATGCAGGAAATTCAGGGCAGCGGGTGATCTCCCCATTGTCTATAAGAGATGCGAACTGGAAACCACTATCGTGAAGATGTGGCAGGTGGGAATCCAAAGTTAAAAGGAAGAACTCTTGCAAAGATGTGAGGAAGCAGGAAATTACTACCTCCAGTTTATACCAGCTCTACAAGCATTTGGAGCAGGGGATGAGGAGAGAGCCTGCGAATTGCTGAAGCCAGGGATCGAAGATAATCACAAGGCAACAATCTTTATCAGGGGATTCATGCTGCTGAGCAAGCTGGATAATAATCAGGTTCGTCAAGGGATAACAATGATCGACAAAATGGTGACAGACAGATCCGTCCAGACGTACGTAGGCACCAATGTCTTCGCATGGCTGATGAATAGCCTGGAGACTCCTGATTTGTTTGGTGACCAAGGACCCAGGGTATACTGTCCAAGGGTGCTAGAGGACCTTGTAGAACTGGGTGATTATTGCCTGCCATGCAGCTTGACCAACTTCGTCCACTGGAGCAGGATCTTCTTCCAAGGGTAAGAGAAGAAAGATGCGGAGGGAAGACTGGAACTGTATTTTTGTCTTAATTAAACTGAAACTTCATTTAGGAGATCCTTTGATTTCTGTGCTAACTCGATCCGAGTACATGGCATCTCCTGTAATTAAAGTATTGATAAATTTCTGTAATTAAAGTCGTAGCTTTAAGCCGAACCTTGGAACTATTTGATGTGATTGCCAGAGCTGTAATTTGGAATTATTCCTCCACGCTTTCACAAGAGAATTCCGTTTTTGAGTTCTCAAAAATATTTCGAAAAAGATGTGTGGCAGTCCAAGATGAATAAGCGACTGTTGTAATACCCGGGATTTTTATCGGCGTCCAAAGGAATAAAATTTATTTCTTAATCAAATCAAGGTTGAAATATCTCCGAGAAGAAGAAAATAATTTATCACAATAAATTATTGCTCGGAAATGGAACGCCGATAGATTCAAAAATTCAAAATGGAATAAAGGAGGGAAAGGAAGCCCGAAGACATTCCATGAAATCGAGTCAAAAGAATTGAAACTAAATTCAAGAAAGAAAAGAATTTTAATTCCAGGAACCCGTGAAGTTGGAAATAAATTAATTAGATAAATTGTTGCACGGGAGTCAAAAGACGACGAATTAGAAGCCGACGAATCCAAACGCAACGGACTCAAGATTTCAAGTACGGGATTAACTCGGGACGAGATTAATTTAAGATAAGAATTTATAATCCGAGAATGACCCGAAAAATCGAGCCCGAAAACGTAGGAGCACAGAAGTCCGAAAGAGAGGAGAAAAGGCCCGATCGGATCGCACGGACCCGCCCGGACCGAGGTCCAGGCGGAGGCCGCGCGCTGGCCGCGCGGCGTTTAGCCTATGAGCGCGCCAAGAGCGCGTGATCTCCCCAGAAAATGGCAACAACGCGTTCCGACGATTTTCTTGCCATATTTTCGACCCCCGACGATGGAAACTCAATCCCGGGCTATGGAAGGATATGGGGGACGACCTTATACTGCTCCCCAACTCTAAATTCGAAAAACACAACCCTAAGAGCAGCCCTCTTCTCCTCACATTCTCTCCAACTCCTCCCAAAGTCGAAAACCCCGAAATCCCTTGTGTTCTTGAAGTTCCGACGACGAAATCCGAACAAGAAGGACTTGTGACGGAGAAGACAGACCCCTAGGACGTTGGTAAGTAGTTTTTGAGTTTATCTACACCTTTTAAAATCCAAAAATCGAATCTAACTAAGGATTTTTACTTGCGGAGTCGGTTCGTGGACGTTGGAAGAGGAAACCGACTTGAGGAGTTTCGTTCGTGACATCCCGTGGATTCCGGACGACCCCGTGACCTCCTAGACATCATCCCCACTGTAAGTTAATGCTTACTTGGTTTTGGGTGACTTAAAATGCAACCAAACATAGAGATTTAGAAACTCAAAATCTGTCAACGAGAAAAACCCCCGGCGCAGCGTAATGGTGCGAATTTTTCGAACACTTAAAACTGCTCAAACGGAAAAACTCAAAACATGAAAAACGTTCCTAAGACATAGATTTAGTTTGTGTAAAATTTACATAATTTTCCATTGTGTTTTGATATCCGAAAATGGCCTCCAATGAACCTGCCCTAAAAGTCGAACTTGAAACTGTGACAGATTTGAAATTGGACCAAAACCCCTACTTCAAGAATTCAAACCGAGAAACTCAAAACTAGACTTTTGATCCTAACACATTAATCTAAGTTGTGTAAAATTTCAGCCATTTACATCAACGTTTGCTATCCCAAAACGATCCGAACACAAACTGCCTTGAAAAACCCTTTTGGAAATCTGAAGGTGTTAATGTCCGAACTTGATGAGCCTGTTTCTATATCTTCGAGTCCGAATTGATCCTTGCAATCTAAATGAAAGTTGTAGATAATTATGTCTAGTGTGTGCATATAAAATTTCAGAATTTTTGGAGTCCATTTGATATGTTAAAAAGTCGAATCTTTGAATGGTGTTGAATCTGAAACCTGACAGCATACTACTTATGGGAACGACTTGATTTTTGACTCATTTCCTTAACCCGGATCGAGAAACGTAAAACACAAAACTTGTTCGTCTCTGTGTTTTCGAGTTACCGGTGAAATTTCAGAATTTTCGGACTTAAAATGAATTTTTAATTAATTATGGAGTAAGACAGCGACTTGTGTAAGTTACATTTGAGAATTTTGTGAAACTTGCGAAATGTGTTCTTACCTTGCGGGTTCGATTCCCCAAGGGCGATTGTTTGTTTTCCTGCGGGTTCGATTCCCCAGGATGAGTGTTGATTCCTATGGGTTCAATTCCCTAGGATTTATTTGAGTTCTTGCGGGTTCGATTCCCCAAGGGCGATTGTTTGTTTTCCTGCGGGTTCGATTCCCCAGGATATGTGTGTTGATTCCTATGGGTTCAATTCCCTAGGATGTATTTGAGTTCTTGCGGGTTCGATTCCCCAAGGGCGATCGGTTGTTTCCCTGCGGGTTCGATTCCCCAGGACGTGTGTTGATCCTACGGGTTTGATTCCCTAGGATGCGTTTAAATTCTTGCGGGTCCATTTTCCCGAGAACATATTATACTAGATCATATCGAACAAAGTGAAAGAGTGAAATCCTTGAAATACCAAATCCTGAAATCATGAGAGAATTAAGAGCATTGAATATTTTCTTTGTTTTAAATTATGCCATTTAATTATTAGTGGATGATTAACTTAAATCGTGTATTACCTACAAGCATGTTTTTATTAAATTTAATTAAAGGTTTTGAAACCCCTAAGTCATGCTAGGTGTTAACTTACTCAGCACGTTTTGCTGACCCAAACCATTTCCTTCTTTTTCCTACAGAGCATATGGATTATACTGAGCACGTACATGCATGGGAATTTTTGGGAACACTTTATTTTAAATTTGCATTAGACTATAGTATGAACGGGCCTGTTTAACCCGTGTTTTGGCCATGTCGGCCCTTATACTTTATTTCCGCTGCACAACTTATATTTCCGCTGCGTGTATGGATGATTATTTTTAAATATAAGTATTTCCGGACTTGGTTGTTTAAAATTATTTTTATACCCTTAGCCTTGCATCTTTCAAGTGAGCTCGAATGAAGTCGTGTCTTGCTTGGGAGGTGTGGCGGTGACATCCCGGCCTGGGTTATCAAATCCGGGGTGTTACAGAGTGGTATCAGAGCCCGGAATATTTTTAAACTATTATTTTTAAGTATTATTATTTTTAAAGTTATTATTTCTAAACTAGTAATATATTTTAAAGAGCCCAATTATTATTTTGAAGTTAAAGCCCAAATTTTTAACCCAAAAAAAAAAAAATTTAGAAGCCCAAATATTTTTTTTTTGAAGCCCAAGAAATTATTTTTAGCCCAATACCCTTGTTTTACTCAAGCCCAAATAATTTATTTCTTTTGGCCCAATATAGGGGCCCAAATGTTTTACCCTTATTCTTTTAAAATCTATCCATGGAATAAATTTATTTTTAAAACCCATGGATAAATGAATGCATGCATAATTAAATTTTTTTTTTTATTGGGGGGATTGCATATGCATACATACATAATTGCACTCACTCTTTTTATGAGAATCATCGACTCTATGAAGACACTCTTAAATTAGTATTCGACATGACCTTGACTTAGGAGCGCCTGCTAAAGACTAACTTTGCCTTAGTCCTAGATTTTGATCACTTAGAAACTCATCTTCGCGTGCTTAACAACAGAGAAATGGCACCTAGAAGAAAACTGAGGAAGGTAAGCCCAAACGGCACTGACACTGACCTCCCAAACGCACCTAACAACAATGAGATTCCTCCGAACGTAGGAGATCGAGCGCCTCCTATTCCCAACAACATGGATGAACGTTTAAGGACGGTAGAAGAAGTACTCGTAGCATTAGGAAATGCCGAGGTGCATAGGGCACAAGCGGCAATACCTCCGCCAGTAGCCCGAGTCAACTACTTGGCATTGGTAAACCCCTACAACCCACCCCATTATGACGGGCAAGAGGATCCGGCCAAGTTGGAGGGTTGGATCCGTACCTTTGACAAACTCTTGGACGCTATCAAATGCCCCGACGAGGAGAAGATACGTGTAGCGACCTACTACTTAGGAGGCGAAGCCGATGAGTGGTGGCAAAACCTTCAAACGAATTCAGAGGAAGATGAAGAATCCTACATCTGGGAAGGACTTAAGGAAGCCTTGAGAGAAAGATTCTACCCACTGAGCACCAAGACCGCAAAGTATGAGGAATTCATCAACCTCAGACAAGGAGCGCAAACAGTACAAGAGTACTATACCAAATTCAAGGAATTGGTGCGATTTGCTACAAGGATAGTACAAACTGACGCTGACAAGGCTCAGAAATTTGAGATGGGTCTGAACCTTAGTATCCGGGGGATACTTGCAGTAGGACAATTCACAAACCTGCAGACGGTTTACGATCGAGCTGTAGCAATTGATCGAGTCCAGCAACTGAAGCGTAAAGAAACCGGTGAGTCGAGCAAGGACTCGCAAGAGTTTGAGAAAAAGAATCGAAACATTAGCAATGGCAATTTTAAGGAGAATAAGAATAAAGGTTTCAATTATGGGAGAAACGGCATACGTCATACAATCATACCACGTTGCCCGCAGTGCCACCAAGCACATCTGGTGCGCGAATGCCCAAGGCGCGGGACTTGTTATAGATGTGGTGGGGACGACCACATGATTAGAGAATGCAATGTTCGTGAGGAGAGGATTGAGAAGAGGCTAGATTTGGTAAACCCTCAACCAGAAGAGCCATAGGACGATTGAACGACATCGATCAAGCTGACTTGCCAGCCCAATGAGGAAGGATCATAGGCAACGATACCCGAACCTGTTTGCGAATAATACATAGGCAGTTATAGGGACATAACTGTAATCTTAAGGGGGGGAGGATGTAACGACCCGAATATTCTAGTCCGAATATTATGTATTTCAAATAAACAAATTCAAACTGTTTTGAACTACGTCATGGCTTGATCCCTTCACAGGGTACGTAGGCAACTTGGAAATTTCAATTCTGGGTTCAGTCGAACGATATAATAAAATAATAAAAACAACATCAAGAACAACAACACATAATGATACAATCACGCATTCAAACAATAGCACAAAATAGAAAGGACCTTAGTTCCAAGCTCGCGAGAAGCTAACACCCAACTTCGGGGACGAAGTTGATTCTTAAGGGGGGTAGACTGTAATACCCGGGATTTTTATCGGCGTCCAAAGGAATAAAATTTATTTCTTAATCAAATCAAGGTTGAAATATCTCCGAGAAGAAGAAAATAATTTATCACAATAAATTATTGCTCGGAAATGAAACGCCGATAGATTCAAAAATTCAAAATGGAATAAAGGAGGGAAAGGAAGCCCGAAGACATTCCATGAAATCGAGTCAAAAGAATTGAAACTAAATTCAAGAAAGAAAAGAATTTTAATTCCAGGAACCCGTGAAGTTGGAAATAAACTAATTAGATAAATTGTTGCACGGGAGTCAAAAGACGACGAATTAGAAGCCGACGAATCCAAACGCAACGGACTCAAGATTTCAAGTACGGGATTAACTCGGGACGAGATTAATTTAAGATAAGAATTTATAATCCGAGAATGACCCGAAAAATCGAGCCCGAAAACGTAGGAGCACAGAAGTCCGAAAGAGAGGAGAAAAGGCCCGATCGGATCGCACGGACCCGCCCGGACCGAGGTCCGGGCGGAGGCCGCGCGCTGGCCGCGCGGCGTTTAGCCTATGAGCGCGCCAAGAGCGCGTGATCTCCCCAGAAAATGGCAACAACGCGTTCCGACGATTTTCTTGCCATATTTTCGACCCCCGACGATGGAAACTCAATCCCGGGCTATGGAAGGATATGGGGGACGACCTTATACTGCTTCTCAACCCTAAATTCAAAAAACACAACCCTAAGAGCAGCCCTCTTCTCCTCACATTCTCTCCAACTCCTCCCAAAGTCGAAAACCCCGAAATCCCTTGTGTTCTTGAAGTTCCGACGACGAAATCCGAACAAGAAGGACTTGTGACGGAGAAGACAGACCCCTAGGATGTTGGTAAGTAGTTTTTGAGTTTATCTACACCTTTTAAAATCCAAAAATCGAATCTAACTAAGGATTTTTACTTGCGGAGTCGGTTCGTGGACGTTGGAAGAGGAAACCGACTTGAGGAGTTTCGTTCGTGACATCCCGTGGATTCCGGACGACCCCGTGACCTCCTAGACATCATCCCCACTGTAAGTTAATGCTTACTTGGTTTTGGGTGACTTAAAATGCAACCAAACATAGAGATTTAGAAACTCAAAATCTGTCAACGCGAAAAACCCCCGGCGCAGCGTAATGGTGCGAATTTTTCGAACACTTAAAACTGCTCAAACGGAAAAACTCAAAACATGAAAAACGTTCCTAAGACATAGATTTAGTTTGTGTAAAATTTGCATAATTTTCCATTGTGTTTTGATATCCGAAAATGGCCTCCAATGAACCTGCCCTAAAAGTCGAACTTGAAACTGTGACAGATTTGAAATTGGACCAAAACCCCTACTTCAAGAATTCAAACCGAAAAACTCAAAACTAGACTTTTGATCCTAACACAATAATCTAAGTTGTGTAAAAATTTCAGCCATTTACATCAACGTTTGCTATCCCAAAACGATCCGAACACAAACTGCCTTGAAAAACCCTTTTGGAAATCTGAAGGTGTTAATGTCCGAACTTGATGAGCCTGTTTCTATATCTTCGAGTCCGAATTGATCCTTGCAATCTAAATGAAAGTTGTAGATAATTATGTCTAGTGTGTGCATATAAAAGTTCAGAATTTTTGGAGTCCATTTGATATGTTAAAAAGTCGAATCTTTGAATGGTGTTGAATCTGAAACCTGACAGCATACTACTTATGGGAACGACTTGAATTTTGACTCATTTCCTTAACCCGGATCGAGAAACGTAAAACACAAAACTTGTTTGTCTCTGTGTTTTCGAGTTACCGGTGAAATTTCAGAATTTTCGGACTTAAAATGAATTTTTAATTAATTATGGAGTAAGACAGCGACTTGTGTAAGTTACATTTGAGAATTTTGTGAAACTTGCGAAATGTGTTCTTACCTTGCGGGTTCGATTCCCCAAGGGCGATTGTTTGTTTTCCTGCGGGTTCGATTCCCCAGGATGAGTGTTGATTCCTATGGGTTCAATTCCCTAGGATGTATTTGAGTTCTTGCGGGTTCGATTCTCCAAGGGCGATCGGTTGTTTCCCTGCGGGTTCGATTCCCCAGGACGTGTGTTGATCCTACGGGTTTGATTCCCTAGGATGCGTTTAAATTCTTGCGGGTCCATTTTCCCGAGAACATATTATACTAGATCATATCGAACAAAAGTGAAAGAGTGAAATCCTTGAAATACCAAATCCTGAAATCATGAGAGAATTAAGAGCATTGAATATTTTCTTTGTTTTAAATTATGCCATTTAATTATTAGTGGATGATTAACTTAAATCGTGTATTACCTACAAGCATGTTTTTATTAAATTTAATTAAAGGTTTTGAAACCCCTAAGTCATGCTAGGTGTTAACTTATTCAGCACGTTTTGCTGACCCAAACCATTTCCTTCTTTTTCCTACAGAGCATATGGATTATACTGAGCACGTACATGCATGGGAATTTTTGGGAACACTTTATTTTAAATTTGCATTAGACTATAGTATGAACGGGCCTGTTTAACCCGTGTTTTGGCCATGTCGGCCCTTATACTTTATTTCCGCTGCACAAC
Source organism: Hygrophila difformis (assembly GCA_030278955.1). Classification (NCBI taxonomy): domain Eukaryota; kingdom Viridiplantae; phylum Streptophyta; class Magnoliopsida; order Lamiales; family Acanthaceae; genus Hygrophila; species Hygrophila difformis. Next base: position 480,226 of record JAOANR010000268.1, on the reverse strand, counting down.
TTATATTTCCGCTGCGTGTATGGATGATTATTTTTAAATATAAGTATTTCCGGACTTGGTTGTTTAAAATTATTTTTATACCCTTAGCCTTGCATCTTTCAAGTGAGCTCGAATGAAGTCGTGTCTTGCTTGGGAAGTGTGGCGGTGACATCCCGGCCTGGGTTATCAAATCCGGGGTGTTACAACTGTCACGCCAAAAACAAAGCTGTAACATGCTTGCATGTCTACAGTGTCTCTTTGCTGCTTTCAATTAAACACGAGCATAAAATCTGTCACCTAAATTCACATGTTGAATTTAGGCTAAGATGAAATTTTCAAACTATTAAATTGGGATAAAACAATTAAAAATATGCATGATATAAATTCTTGAGGTTTTGAGCTATAAAAATCCAATGATATGATCACTTGGAAGAAGAACAAAATTTTCATGTTGAGAATTTGATTGAATAAATTGTAAGGATTTTTCAAAGGCAAAATTCAAGAATAATTGTAAGGCATGATCAAACCACACCATGTGAGATCTGGGCCATGAGTCACTTTTACTCATTATTTCTTTGTTGTGTGAAAATCAATTTGATTAAAGGACACTAGAACTTGTAATTGGGACCGATTCAAGACCATGCCATATTCCCAAAATCGAGCATATGATCGAGGCACTTAGAAAAACCGAAATTTCTGGCCTTCGTTTGAAATCCAAACCCAAAAATATTTTCCCTTTAGGATTAACCATTCTGAGCCTTTAAGCCTAATTTTTCTTTGAAACCACTATATTTTCCCAACCTCAAAAAAAGACCAAGTAAATCAAACCCAAGTGTACATGAACCAATTCCATCAAGACATTATAATTTTTTATCATCAAAAGTGTATCAATCGGTATGCTAAAAACCGATTCAAAAAACAAAGGAGAGAAGAAAGAAAGAAAGAAAAAGAAAAAGAGAAAAATGTTGAGCTTCATTCAACAAAAATAAATTGCAAGTGAAAAAGCAGATTAGACATAGTCTAATGTCATGCAATAGAAAAGAAAAACAAAAGAAAGAAAGAAATATTGATGATTATAGACATTAATTAAAAATATGCGAAGTTATGATGAAATGGGTTCACGTCACTTCCCAGCCTAATAATATCCTTCCTTACCAAAAGTTACAACCGTATGCCCCGCTATAACCTTGAATAAGACTTCGAGATCTCGATTTGAAGAAATGAGTAGGTGGCGAGTTGGTCTAAATTGCAAGCCTATGGGATAATTTAATTGAATTCGATTATGAGCGTAATGGTAAAACGCCAACCTTGAGAGTGAGTGAACCTTCCGATTCTACTATATGTGAGGCTCTATTCTAATTGATCAATGTTCATGTCATGCTTGAATTCAAGAATTAAGTCAATGGGATTTTCTAAACATATATTCAAGAAAATTAACAATAATGATTGGTTTGTATGCCTATTCAAGTGAGAAGTATCATTTCATTAAACACTGTAACCAAGAGAGTTTAATACTTGTAATTTTGATTGTCTTATCCCAATATAAAAAGAATGAAATTTTTGAAGCCACGCAAATGGATTGAATATGCAGAGTTCATGCTCTTAGGAGCACTGACTCTGACTGCTCGGGGACCATCAGTACTAAATGTGAGGATGTTGATAATGGCCAAAATTGTCCATTATTTCCAATCCATTTCCGTGTTTGAGACGGACATTTTGATCGTATTCCCATCTTATTTTAATAAGAAAGCAGTTGAATTCGACAGATTAATGCAAGTTTGTGAGAATAATAAGCTGGTAATGAGAAACACAAAAATATGCATTTATAATTGTATTTGTGTTAGAAAAATCCAAAAACATGAAAAAAGAAAAAAGAAAAGAAAAAGGAATGAAAAATGGGCAAAAGAATAAAATAGCCCACCAAAAATCAAAAAGATGGAAAAAAGATTGGAAATCCCACAAACTGACTTTTTAGCTAAGTGTTGGAACTCAATTCGAATTACCCAATTCGGTCTAAACCGAATTGGACAATTCGAATTGATAAAGAAGAGAAGAAGAAAATTGGCCAAGTGTTGAAGGAAGATGAAAAATGCCCAATTCGGTCTAGATCGAATTGAACTCTAAACCGAATTGGGCCCTGAAGAGGAGAAACCCAAAGCAGACAAGGAGAACTGCAATTCGATCTACGCAACTCGGTTTAAACCGAATTGCTTGATAGATCGAATTGCCTCAAAAGGAAGCCAAGCAGGAGCCATCATCAATTCGAAAAGGCCAATTCGGTCTACACATAGACCGAATTAATGAATGAAGACCATTTCCCAGCTAAAGATCAAGAAGGAAGACCTCATGCAATTCGAAATGCACCAATTCGGTCTAAACCGAATTGCTTGAGAAGACCGAATCACATTCAAAAATTACATCCAATTGAAGCTGTGAGCACGCGGGAAATGCATGGCACTGTTGATGGGCCCTGATGGGCCTAGGGTTTCGAACAAGAAGTATAAAAGCTGACCTTCTTCACAACTTGGGTATCAATCAATCCGTGGAAAATCCTCACTCATCTAGATATTGGCTGAAGAACAAGGAGGAGGCAGAATTCTCCACCCCTTAGGGGGTTACTTTAGTCTAGTTAGTTAGTTTATTTTCCATGCAAATAGGTTGTGATGTTTTCTTCTTAGTCTACTTTGTGGAAGCGGTTACCACCCTTAGTGTAGCCATTTCCAAATTATTTTACATGCTTTGTAGTTAGAATAAACCTTACCATTAAGCTAATGATGGTTGTGGGATATTTACTTGTTTTCAAGTGCTAATACAAGAAAAATTCCAGAAATGGGGTTCTTATTTTCATGTTTGGCACTCCTTTAATGCTTTCTCTAGAAATAAATGTTAGAATGTTTGTTTGTTTCAACTAGGTTGCATTTATTATGTTCTAGTTGACTTACATTCTCAATAAATGCATGTTTAGTGGGTTTTTAGTATGTTCTTATGCCCTAGAGTTTCAAAGAAGTGTTCTTGTTTTCATTCATTTAATTCGTAAACTTTTAGGTGTTTTAGGATATTTGATCTCTGAAACTTCTTTTTTGTAGTTTTAGGGTATAATTCATGCTTTTACCCATTGTACATGCATATTTCTCGATAACCACAAAATATTCATGAGTGTGTAACACCCCGGTTTTTGGTCACCCAGGTCGGGGTGTCACCGCCACACCTCTCTAGCAAGACACAGTTTCTCCGAGCTCACTAAAGAGATGCAAGGCTATGGTTTTTCAGAATTTAAAAATATTCAAACAGCCCATTCATATATAATTTAAAAATAATACATCAAAGTTGCAGCGGAAAATAATTATTACATATGTATAGTGCAGCGAAATCTAAATATAGGACCAACATGGCCTAATCACGGGTTAAACAGGCCCGTTCGTGCAAGATCTAGTCTAATACAAAAATTCAAAATAATATATTGTCCCAGACTTCCCATGTATGCATATGACGATGCATAATTCTCATCTCTGAAAGAAAAAGGAAAAATATGGTTTGGTCAGCAAAAACTTGCTGAGTAAGTTAACACGTACAAGATTGTGGGGTTTCAAAGCCTTTAATTAAATTTGATGAAAACATGTGCATAATTTAAATAATTCATGTAATCGCATAATTTAGAAGACATGGATTCATAAGATCATCAATATAGCTTGCAACGTAATTAAATAAGTTGCCATAAATTTAAAAACACAAATTATCAAGGATTTAATTGGATTCCATTATCGATGTCTCGTTTCGATTCTTTTACAGATCACCACCGCTAGGGCTCTTATGTCCGCCAGCCTTACGCCTGGGCTCTTATGTCCACAGGTATCATGATCTATCTTTTAATTAGAGTTAATCCGTCCGCTAGCTATACGATCAGTGTTTCGCTAGGGCTCTTACGTCAACCTAGACATACACTTGGGCTCTTATGTCCCAAGCCGCAGAGAACATTGACAGTATCTAGCTTAGTCATAACTCGCAGTATTTTAATCTTGTCGTTTCGCGTATCGTATTTCAAAGTATTTCTATCCGTTTCAACCTCAAAGGTTAATTTCACCGTTTCAACAAGATTTCAAGTTTTGACTCGGTCAACCACAGTTTACTCTAAAATTCGTCTAAAATCAGATTTAATTTCAACAATTACGAAATTTCACGAATGACTCCAAAACGTCGAGATCTACAACTTTCGTGTTTTAACGTTTTCGATCCGAGATACGGAAGTTGTTCAAAAACTCCAATCTTCGTCAGATCAGAAATCTGTCCGCGTTTTCACACAGCAGTTTAAAAGTTTCGAGATCTACCATAGCAAATGAACTCTAAATTTGATGAAATTTTACAAAGATCATCTTAGGACAATTATCTACAACTTTCACGTTCGGCTAAAGATCTAATTCGGCCTAGAACCCTAGTCAAAAACGTCAGCAAGTTCGCATCTATGTTCTGTCCAGTTTCAAGATCCGATTTTAACCCAGTTCGGTTTGGGGTGGATTTCATATAACAAATCATCACGAAAAATTCTAAACTTTTGCGGAGGTATTCATAACGTATAGATCTACAACTCTTATGTTCAACGCCAAGCCTAGATCGGTCTAGATCTAAGGTAGGAATCACCAACAAGTTCGAATAAAGAATCTATCTTTGTTTCAAGATCTAAATCTAAAGCAGGTTTGTTTACGACCGGTTTTGGATATCAAAACACGATGGAAAATTATGAAATTTTTACAAGAGCTAGATCAGTGTCTTAGAAATGTTTTTCGTGTTTTAAGTTTTCTCGTTTGAACGTTTTAAGGGGTCCGAATAAATTCAATAAAAGCGCTGCGCCAGTGTAGACAGATTTTAGGTAGGGTTCCAATAGATCTACATGTTCGAATCTTTTAACAACCCAAAACCAAAGTAAGCGTTAACTTACAGATTGTTGAGCATCCGGGATCATTGATTCGGAGGCGTGGCTTCCCGTCCTCCGTTTATCCTCTCCGTTTGTCGGGTTCTTCGCTCTCGATCCGGATCGGGGGTTTGGAATAGAAAAAGATCGAATTTAGGATTCGTTTTCGAATCACATATGGAAAAGAATGGATCAAGGCTTACCACAGCGACGGGGGTCTCCGAAATTCGTCCAAGATACAGTCTTTGAGTGCCTCCGTGCCTCCGATGATTCCGGGATTAGGGTTTTCGAACGTGTAGAGAGTTGTAGGGTTTTGTAAAAGTATTCGGAGCTCCTAGGAGGTCTTATTTATAGATATCTAAGACCTAGGGTGTCCAAGATCTGACCCTAAGAGTCTAGAGTCGAAGATGTTCAACCGAAAGTCGAAAAATCCGCGTTCGGGCGAGAGAATCGCGGAACGGCCGCAACTGCTCTGCCGGCGCGCCCTTGGCGCGGTCTTCTCCTTTGGAGTGCGCGGCGACCGCGCCGTCCTGTCCTGGACTTCGGTCTGGACCGGGTCTGGCGATCCGTCGGGCGTTTCCTCCTCTCTTTCGGACTTCTATCCCTCTACGTTCCCGGATTCGGATTTCCGGGGTATCTTCGGGCTCCGATTTCCTATCTTAATTTTATTCGGACGTAAATTTATGTTTGGACTCGAGTTATTGAGTCTATCAGTGTCGGGTCCCCGTGTAACCATTTATTCGATTAAATTGTCTTCGGCTTCCCGGGTTCTCGGAATTTTGTTCCCTTTTTAATTTAAATTCCATTTCTCATTTCCTCTACATTTATTTCTTTATTTATTGTATTTATTTTATTTTTTGTATTTATTTTATGTTGGAAAATTTCCGGGTATTACAGTCTACCCACCTTAAGAATCAACTTCGTCCTCGAAGTTGTGTTTCGGCTTTTCTCGTGCTAAAGTCTTTTGTTTATTTTATTATTTCGTAACTGAACTTAGAATTAAGACTTCTAAGCTGCCTACGTACCCTGTGAAGGGATCAAGCCATAACGTAGTTCAAAACAAGTTGAATTTGTTTACTTATGATTCAGGATACATGATATCGAGTCGAACTCGAAAAACAAATTATTGCGGGGTATCACATCCTCTCCCCCTTAGGACTTCAGTTATGTCCCCATAACTGCTTATTCATTATTCTCAAGAGGGTTCGGGTTTTGGGCCTGGACATCCTCGTCACTCTCCCCTTGCTGAAGGTTCACCAAATCTACTCTCTTTTCGATCGCCTCATCTGGCGTTCGACATCCACTAGCCTTGCGACCAAGCTTGCCGCACCTACGGCAGGTTCCAGGCTTCGGGCATTGGCGCACCAGATGTGCATGGTTGCATCGCGGGCAACGTGGTATAAACGCACCACGATTGTCGTCTCCCCCATTGTTGAGACCTTTATTTCCTTTCCTTCGGGTTCCGTTGTCTTTCCTAGAGTTGTTATTGTTGTCTTTCCGATCCTTCTTCTCAAGTCCTTGCGAGTCCTTGCTCGACTCACCATGTTCCTTACGCTTCAATTGCTGGATTCGAGCAATTGATACAGCGCGATCATATATCGTCTGCAGGTTCGGGAATTGTCCTACTGCAAGTATCTCCCGGATACTAAGGTTCAGACCCATCTCGAATTTCTGAGCCTTGTCAGAGTCGGTTGGTACTATCCTCGCAGCGAATCGTACTAGCTCCTTGAACTTGCTGTAGTACTCTTGCACTGTTTGCGCACCTTGCTTTAGGTTGATGAATTCCTCGTACTTCGCAGTCTTGGTGCTCAATGGGTAGAATCTTTCCCTCAAAGCTTCCTTGAGTTCTTCCCAGGTGTAGGCTTCTTCGTCTTCCACTGAATTTGCTTGGAGATTTTGCCACCACTCATCGGCTTCGCCTCCTAGGTAGTAGCTCACTACGTGTACCTTCTCCTCATCAGGGCACTTGATAGCATTCAAGAGCTTATCAAAGGTACGGATCCAACCTTCCAACTTGGCCGGATCCTCTTGGCCGTCATAATGGGGTGGGTTGTAGGGGTTCACTAATGCCAAGTAGTTGACTCGGGCTACTGGCGGAGGTACTGTTTGTGTCCTATGCACCTCGGCGTTTCCCAATGCTACAAGGAGTTCCTCTACAGATTTTAAACGTGCTTCCACATTATTGGGCGCTTGAGGCACTTGCTCTCCTAGGTTCTGAGGACTTCCACTGTTGTTGGGCGTGTTGGAAAGGTTAGCGTCAGTGCCGTTTGGACTCACCTTCCTTGGTTTCCTCCTAGTCGCCATTTTCTGTTATAATGCGTATAGATTAGCTTATGTTGGTTTAGATAGATCGCTCGAACAAGACGTTTCGTAAATTTCTAATTTCAAATTTTCGGATTTGTTGTTTGAAAATCCAAACAAGATTTTTGGAATAATGAGTGTTTTAATAAAAACTTGATTTTTATTGTTCCACGTAAGGAAATTTTCTAATTCGTTCAAGGATAGGAATGGCTAAGGCCGAGATTTGTTATGCTTAGGCGAGCGCTTAGATGAACGCGATCTAGAACTAAGGCAAGATTAGTCTCTAGTGAGCGGTCCTAATTTGATGTCAAGCGTCTAAGTCATCTAGTGCAAGCAAAAGGTCTAAGTTAATATTCGTCAAGATTCTAGGTTAACTTCGCCAAGATTCTAAGTTAAAATTCGCCAAGATTCTAAGTTAAAATTCGCCAAGATTCTAAGTTCTCTACATAAAAGAGATGCAATATGCAAATGCGAATGATGATTTCCCCCCAAAAATAATTTATGCACTATATATATATTTTTCCCATGGGTATTAAAATAGAAATTTCTCCATGGAAATAATACTTTAAAATTTAAAATAATAGTCAAAATATTAATAATAGTTTAAAAATAATAATGGTTTAAAAATAATAGTTTAAAAATAGCCGGGCTCTGATACCAACTTGGTATCAGATATTTTCTTTAAAATAGATAGCTTTAAAATATTTTGGGCTCTGATACCAACTTGTAACACCCCGGTTTTTGGTCACCCCGGGGTGTCACCGCCACACCTCTCTAGCAAGACACGGTTTCTCCGAGCTCACTATAGAGATGCAAGGATCTCAAGGCTATGTTTTTTCAGAATTTAAAAATATTGAAACAGCCCAATCATATATAATTTAAAAATAATACATCAAAGTTGCAGCGGAAAATAATTATTACATATGTATAGTGCAGCGGAATCTAAATATAGGGCCAACATGGCCTAATCACGGGTTAAACATGCCCGTTCGTGCAAGATCTAGTCTAATACAAAAATTCAAAATAATGTATCGTCCCAGACTTCCCGTGTATGCATATGACGATGCATAATTCTCATCTCTGAAAGAAAAAGGAAAAATATGGTTTGGTCAGCAAAAACTTGCTGAGTAAGTTAACACGTACAAGATTGTGGGGTTTCAAAGCCTTTAATTAAATTTAATGAAAACATGTGCATAATTTAAATAATTCATGTAATCACATAATTTAGAAGACATGGATTCATAAGATCATCAATATAGCTTGCAACGTAATTAAATAAGTTGCCATAAGTTTAAGAACACAAATTATCAAGGATTTAATTGGATTCCCTTATCGATGTCTCGTTTCGATTCTTTTACAGATCACTACCGCTAGGGCTCTTATGTCCGCCAGCCTTACGCCTGGGCTCTTATGTCTACAGGTATCATGGTCTATCTTTTAATTAGAGTTAATCCGTCCGCTAGCCATACGATCAGTGTTTCGCTAGGGCTCTTACGTCAACCTAGACATACACTTGGGCTCTTATGTCCCAAGCCGCAGAGAACATTGACAGTATCTAGCTTAGTCATAACCCGCAATATTTTAATCTTCTCGTTTCGCGTATCGTATTTAAAAGTATTTCTATCCGTTTCAACCTCAAAGGTTAATTTCACCGTTTCAACAAGATTTCAAGTTTTGACTCGGTCAACCACAGTTTACTCTAAAATTCGTCTAAAATCAGATTTAATTTCAACAATTACGAAATTTCACGACTGACTCCAAAACGTCGAGATCTACAACTTTCGTGTTTTAACTTTTTCGATCCTAGATACGGAAACAGTTCAAAAACTCCAATCTTCATCACATCAGAAATCTGTCCGCGTTTTCACACAGCAGTTTAAACATTTCGAGATCTACCATAGCAAATGAACTCTAAATTTGATGAAATTTTACAGAGATCATCTTAAGACAATTATCTACAACTTTCATGTTTGGCTAAAGATCTAATTCGGCCTAGAACCCTAGTCAAAAACGTCAGCAAGTTCGCATCTATGTTCTGTCCAGTTTCAAGATCCGATTTTAACCCAGTTCGGTTTGGGGTGGATTTCATATAACAAATCATCACGAAAAATTCTAAAATTTTGCAGAGGTATTCATAACGTATAGATCTACAACTCTTATGTTCAACGCCAAGCCTAGATCGGTCTAGATCTAAGGTAGAAATCACCAACAAGTTCGAATAAAGAATCTATCTTTGTTTCAAGATCTAAATCTAAAGCAGGTTCGTTTACGACCGGTTTTGGATATCAAAACACGATGGAAAATTATGAAATTTTTACAAGAGCTAGATCAGTGTCTTAGAAATGTTTTTCGTGTTTTAAGTTTTCTTGTTTGAATGTTTTAAGGGGTCCGAATAAATTCAATAAAAGCGCTGCGCCGGTGTAGAAAGATTTTAGGTAGGGTTCCAGTAGATCTACATGTTCGAATCTTTTAACAACCCAAAACCAAAGTAAGCGTTAACTTACAGATTGTTGAGCGTCCGGGATCGTTGATTCGGAGGCGTGGCTTCCCGTCCTCCGTTTATCCTCTCCGTTTGTCGGGTTCTTCGCTCTCGATCCGGATCGGGGGTTTGGAATAGAAAAATATCGAATTTAGGATTCGTTTTCGAATCACATATGGAAAAGAATGGATCAAGGCTTACCACAGCAACGGGGTTCTCCGAAATTCATCCAAGATACAGTCTTTGAGTGCCTCCGTGCCTCCGATGACTCCGGGATTAGGGTTTTCGAACGTGTAGAGAGTTGTAGGGTTTTGTAAAAGTATTCGGAGCTCCTAGGAGGTCTTATTTATAGATATCTAAGACCTAGGGCGTCCAAGATCTGACCCTAAGAGTCTAGAGTCGAAGATGTTCAACCGAAAGTCGAAAAATCCGCGTTCAGGCGAGAGAATCGCGGAACGGCCGCAACTGCTCTGCCGGCGCGCCCTTGGCGCGGTCTTCTCCTTTGGAGCGCGCGGCGACTGCGCCATCCTGGCCTGGACTTCGGTCTGGGCCGGGTCGTGCGATCCGTCGGGCGTTTCCTCCTCTCTTTCGGACTTCTATCCCTCTACGTTCCCGGATTCGGATTTCCGGGGTATCTTCGGGCTCCGATTTCCTATCTTAATTTTATTCGGACCTAAATTTATGTTTGGACTCGTGTTATTGAGTCTATCGGTGTCGGGTCCCCGTGTAACCATTTATTCGATTAAATTGTCTTCGGCTTCCCGGGTTCTCGGAATTTTGTTCCCTTTTTAATTTAAATTCCATTTCTCATTTCCTCTACATTTATTTCTTTATTTATTGTATTTATTTTATTTTTTGTATTTATTTTATGTTGGAAAATTTCCGGGTATTACAGTGTGATTGCGAGATGACATTGATGCGAAATGATTGATGTGGTCAATCCCATCTGTCATAAACCACATCAGCTTAGAAACCGCATGAACACTTGTGAACAAAAACACACTTATGAGAAAATGGCATGTAATTCGGTCTAAGGCAATTCGATCTAAACTGAATTGCCCATGAAGACTGAATTGCATGTGAAACTTTTGACAATTTCCCACACGAGTATTTTTTAAGAAAATAGAAGAATCCCGGGCTCGATTTTTAATTAATGAAAATCGATTTATGATCGCGGAGTTTGGATTAGGGATATATGTATAGGTTGTCACGTTTTTATTACTCGTGTTAAGAAACTGTGGCCCGAAAGCGCACGGTGTCAAAAATTGCAGTAATTTATAGTAAGACCGGATCGTCGACTGGAGGATGTGCGATAGAAGCAGGGCCCACGTCATTTTATAAGATTTTGAACTCGGTTACTCGAATCAGTTGGAGAAGTTGACTAACAACTACTTTACTGAATTTAGGCTAGTTAGGAAAGCAATTAAAGTAAAGTAGAGAAAGTTATTCTAGAAAGCGAATTAAATTTCATCTAAGTAAGCGATACAGTTATTCTAAGAAAGCGGATTTAAAATGAGACAGAAAGGTCAGGAAGAAAATAATAAACATTGGACAAGATTCAGATAAAACACAATTAAACTTCCGTTTTGTTACACAGATCTTTGTTTGGGATAGTTCTTTCAGATAGCTAGTTCTCATGCTCTCAGCACTGTTTTCCCTTTCACAGACAGGTACTTACAGTGTGAGTTTACATGCTCTTAAGAAAACAAATTCTAAGATACCACAGACTTACAACTGCTCCCGTCGGAGCGTGTCATTTATCTGTGGTGGACAAGCAACACCTGAAAAATCATTAGTTGAAGTGTCAAGTACTACTATCATTCTCTCATGTCACACCCAAGGATTCTAATCAAGCCTGAACTATCCCATAACTCTCAGACCTAGAAGCAGTTCCACTACTTTCAATACATCTGAGTGACCTCTAAAGAAAGCATTTAAAAGAAAGCGGTAAAGAAAGCATTTAAAATCCTATCACTCGGAGGTTTCAAAAGAGTTACCCTGATAGTATAAGAAGAGCCCCCAGTCAGGATGACCGGATGTGGATCAAGAATTCCCGGATCTCGGTGAACCGCTCGCAGTGTTCACTTCCTTCCGGGTGGTTATGAGATACAAACTAATGGAACGAACTAATAAATTAGTTCCGGATGCACTCACTCAGGACTCGAAGATAGGCTTTGCAGAAGAGGATAGCAGTTGAAAGGAACTCAACCCTATCTTAGAAAATAACCAAGGCCTACGCACTGTTCTTTTAGAAATATCTAACACACTGTATTTGAATCCAAGTGGATCCCATCTCGGTGTGATAGTTAAGACTAAATTCCCAATACAAAGTAATTTTGGAAAATAAAAGATTGTGAAAATCATTCCCTAAACAGGTACTAGACTCTCAATTAAAACACAGATCCTTCCAGTCTAGATGAGACCTAATCGCTGACTCTGCTTCTAATTCCCCAAAATTAACCCCCGGTAGAATATGAATTAGACATAACTGACGGATTTATCCCTTACTTAGATCCGGATTTTATAAAGGATTTTTGTAGAAATTTATTATGAGTCATCTGATTAAAATCACGACTTCTATGTCCAAGGGAAGGATCCCAAAATAATATTGACCACAATATTTACATAATAATATCATGCATAAATTTATTAAGAAGTGTAAAATTAAAGTAACCCAAAATATAGGGCGGGTTTAGACAGAATGCGAAACACAGAGATGAAATAGCCGGAGATGGCCAAAATATGACTGAAATAATCAGGATAACCTGGACTGAGCCCACATGGTTAACAACCTTACCTTTTGGTGGTTGTTAAAGGGAGGTTGGGGGATCAAGCCCCACCTCCAACAACCTACCATGTGGTGATGTGATTCACACATGGAGAGTGGTTGGGGTGCATGGTCTGCAGGCCCCGCCCGGGGTAGGGTTGTTACATAAAAAGTGCACTTCTATGTAACAACCCTACCCCGGGCTGGGCCTGCAGGCCATGCACCTCAACCCGTCCCCATGTGCGCATCCAGGCCTTCCGCCAAGCACCCCATTGTGGGTTGTTGGAGGTGGGCCATGGGGTGCTTGGCGGGAGGCCTGGATGCGCACATGGGGACGGGTTGGGGTGCATGGCCTGCAGGCCCAGCCGGGGGTAGGGTTGTTACATAAAAGTGCACTTTTATGTAACAACCCTACCCCCGGCTGGGCCTGCAGGCCATGCACCCCAACCACTCCCCATATGTGAATCACATCACCACATGGTAGGTTTTTGGAGATGGGACTCGACCCCCCAACCTCCCTTTAACAAGCACACTAAGACGTCTAGTAGGAGTTTCTTGAGAGCCAGTTGCTCCAGTTCTTGATGTATTCCAGATGGGGTGTTTTTAGACAGCAACGACCTAAAATAACAGTGATCGCTGTTATCCAGACTCCTACTATCTGTGAACTGAGAGAAACACCTACATATTTTCTTACTGTAGTATTATTCAAATAGTGTTGATCGACATTATTTGATAATATTACAGCTCAAAATTCAGGTTTTAAATTAAGAAAAGAAAAAATAAAACTGTATCCAGATAGGGGTCAGCTGAGCAGCTATTATAATCCCGGATGGACGAACCGCCAAGGCTTCCACTGACCACTACCCAGACCATGCAAAATAACAGCTAGTAAGTAATATTCAGACTACGAGCTAGTTTATCCGTGTGGGAATACCCGCCAACATTAGTCTGATATATTCCTTGCTAGTTGTTTCACACAAGCACGAGAAAGACAAAATAATAAAAAGGGATTCCTTGCATGAGAGACATTGGTTTCTCATGCACGGCCATGAAATTAATCCATAATTAATGACTTAAATAATCCTTCATGCCATAATTAATTATAGTTCAGATTATCTGCTTAAGGCATTCAAGTTTGTTTATAGAAAAGTATTTTAATGAGAATTGAACAAAAATCCTTTAATCATGGTAATTATTGACCTTAATTATTGCTAATCATGATCTTTAATTATTGATTTAAGGGTTCAATTATTCAAGTGGAGAAAATGGAGAATCAAAATTTTGGCAGCATAACGCCTTATACTGCAATCTTGGGATATTACACCTTAACCCGTGGGGTTAAAATGTGAGTGATGCGGTATAGATAGAGGATTAGGAGTTTTGAGATTTAAAAGAGATAAGGATCCTGTCGTGAGACCTTAAATTGTGTCGCGAACCTAGGTCCGCGGCATGGGTATCTCGACAAGATGATTTTAGAAATTTTTGGTGGACTAGGCCTTGTGTCGCTAGACTAGGGTTGTGTCGCGAGACATGGTCCCGCAACAGGAGTCTGGCGCCACAAGGCTTAATCTGAAAAGTTTCTAAGTGTTTGGTCCCAGTCGCTAGAGTTGGGGATTGTGTCGCGAGACGTGGCCTCGCGATAGGATGGTCTAGCGACTGGGTGTTCAAAAATTTTAACCAGGCATAATTTCCTGTCTTGAAACAAAAGTGTGTCGCGAACCATGGGTTCTCATGGTTCGCGACAAGGGTTTCTCGACAGAGCCATATCACAAAAATGCAAGAGTTTTGGTCCTCAGTCGCTAAGCAGGGATTGTGACGCGAACCGTGGGTTCTCGACAAAAATGGCTCGCGACTGAGGTTTTCAAAATATGAAGACAGGTGTCCCTAAGCATCCCTGTCGCGAAACAACCTTCCTATCGCGAGACCTACGGCAACATGGGTGGTTCAGGACACAAGTCAGAAAAAGTAAAGTGGAACAGTAGCATGCAAACAGCGTGATCTACCATATTTCAGATCAAAAAGTGATTCTAACCCAAAATAACCAAACAAAAATTTAAATCTACCTAGAACATGCTTGCATAAAAATGAAATAAACTGAGACAATATTTAAAAATAAGCAAATCCTAATCTAGGGTTGATCACACATGAACATGAAACATTATCCAGAAAAATATGAAGGCAGTAAGCATAAAAACAAGAATAAAGGTCAAATGACCCAAGAATAAAGAGGAAAGCATTAAATCCATGGGTTGTGAGACCCATTTCATGGTTTTGGGACACAACTTGGTGAATATTTTCCCATTTTATTAATGGGGTTTGTTAATACCCATCATTTTGGTATTACAAACCCTAAAATCAAACTTAATAACAAAAATGAAACTGTGAACAGTGGCTACCTATGCTATTTAAATCAAGAACAGAAATATAAAACTACTCTAAGCTAAGCTAATGCAAGAATTAAATAATACAAAAAAAAGAAAATAAAACTAAGCTAAGAACGACCTAGAGAGAAATTCTTCAATCTGTCTTCAAGCAAATGAATTTCTAACTGCTTGGCACCTTGGGATCACCACATATTTATAGAGGTGAAACCCTAGGCCCATGGGCCTTGGTCTGAAGCCCGTGTCGCAAGACATCACATACATCTCAGCCATGTCGCGGGATCACGCGTTGTGGCGCGAAACGAGGCCTTATGTTGCAAAGCTTCACGACTGGGTCTTGGCTTTCTTTTGATTTCTCCTTCTGTGGCGCGAGACACCTCCCTGTCGCGAGGCCATGTATCGCGACACGGGTGGCTAGCGACAGGGTTCTTTCTCCATCTGCGAGTTGTGGCGCGGAACCTTCGTGTGTCGCTAGACCATGCTTCGCGCCATGAGTCTAGCGACAGGGTCCTTCTGGACTGGTCATCCTTCCACTTGGGGTGTTGTGTCGCTAGACTGCCCCAGTCGCGAGGTCACGTCTCGCGACAGGGCATAGTCTCGCGACTGGCTCGCCTTACTGGGATTGAAAATAATGGACATTTCTGGTGTAATACCCGAGAATTTTCCAACATAAAATAAAACAATAATTAAATAAATAAATAATAAATAAAATAAATACTATAAATATATAAACAAATCCAGCAAATAAAAGAAATAAATAAAGATAAGGAAATGAGAAATGAGATTTTACTTAAAAAGGAATTAAAGGAATTTAATTAAACAAAAGGATGGATAAATGGTACACCAAAACCCGACACTAATGAACTCGAGTATTCGAGTCCAAAACATCCAATTAGACTGAGAATAAAATTAGAGAGAAAGTACGAACCCGAATATACCCCGGAAATCGGAATTCGGGAGCATAGAGGGATAGAAACCCGAAAGAGAGGCGGAAAAGCACGACGGATCGCACGACCCGCCCGGACCGAAGTCCAGGCGAAGTCGGCGCGGTGGCCGCGCGGTGAAGTGGCTTTAGCGCGCCACGACCGCGCCACTTCACAGATTCGTTTGTTGCGTGAATCTCTCGCCCGAACGCGGATTTTTCGACTTTCGGTTGAACATCTCTCGACTCCAGACTTTTAGGTCGGTTGTGGATGCCCTAGGAATTAAGAATTCTATAAATAAGCCCCTTGGGAGCCCCAAACAAGTTTACCAAAACCCTACATTCTTCTATACTTTCGAAACCCTAAATTCGGAGTCGACGGAAAGCACCAAACGGAGGCAGCAGCTTGGACGAAAATCCAAGGTCTCCAAACGTTGTGGTAAGCTCTAGTCCAATAAATCTTTTCACGTTTCAATCCGGAAACGGATTCTAACTTCGATTCTTTTCTTTCTACACCCCGTATCGAATCTAGATCGTAGAACCCGACGAACGGAGAGGAGAAACGGTGATCTGGAAGCCACGCCTCCGAACTAAACATCCCCGACGTTCATAGACACTGTAAGTTAGCCTTACATGGTTTTGGGAGATTTTAAAACATTCGAAACCTAAAAGATTCAACAAGAACCATAAATCTGTCCACTTTTGTTTTTCTACCGACGCAACAGATTTGCTGAATTTTTCCGACCCTTAAAACGAACTCAAACGGAGAAACTTAAAACACGAAAAACATTCCTAAGACTTAGACCTAGCTACTGTAAAACTTTGAGAATTTATGGAGTTGATTTGATATGTGGAAACCCGTTGAAACCGAACTGTTTGATTCTAGATCTTGAAATCTTGGACAGAACTTAGGAATGATCTTGATCTCGTTTTTGACATAGGATCTAGGCTGTTTTAGATCTTTGGCCAAACATGAAAGTTGTAGATAAATGTCTTAAGATGATCCCTGTCAAATTTCATTAAATTTGGAGTTGAATTGATATGGTAGAATTTGAAATCTTTGAACTGTGATGTATTAAACTCGGACAGATTTCTTCTTATGCGAAAATTGGCGATTTTGACCTACTTAGGTATCTCGGATTGAAAAAGTTGAAACACGAAAGTTGTAGATCTTGATGTTTCCGAGTCAGATATGAAATTTTGGAATTTTTGGAATTAAATCTGATTTTAGACGAATTCTGGAGTAAACTGTGATTTACCGAAACGAAACCTTGAAATCTTGTTGAAACATGGAATTAACCTTTAGGGTTGAAACGAATTGAGATATTATTTCTAAATTAATACAATGGAAGGCAGATTTTAAAAAAACTAAATCCCCTTACAAACTCGATAAATTAAAATTAGGGGTGAGTGCTCTGCAGGGTGCCCCCTAACGATTCACTTCGTGCCGTAATGGACGATGGTGACCCCGCGCGCTATACTTGAAATGTGATATTGCCAAAACGGCGAAATATAGAGCCTACACTCTCGTGAATATCCGTATGGGTTTCCCGAGGCTCCGGAGTGGTACTGGGTATGGCTGATACGGCTGCGGCCGCCGGGCTACCGGCTAAACTTGTTGACATCGCGATTTTTATCGTGAAACTTTGAAATACCAAATCGGGAATGTAATGGGGATTCTAAATTAAAAAATTAAACTAGATTAAATGCTATTGTTGTCAAATTAAATTATTTAAATGCTTTATTTTAATTATGGCTATTATTTTGAACCATGTGGTATGTGTTGTTAAATGGAGCCTGAGATAAATTATGCTATTGGATATGGATTAGATGAAACTAAATATTATGTTATTATCATGCTTTTGTTAAATTATTAAACTTATGGCTTTTAAACCCTACAGTCATGCATGTGTTAACTTACTCAGCAATTTTGCTGACCAAAACCACTTTTATTCCTTTCTTTACAGAATATGTGGAATGAGCCTGTATGAGCACGAATCATGCATGGGATTTTGGGGATTGTTATTTTGCTTTTAAATTTCGTACTTAGACTATATTATGAACGGGCCTGTTTAACCCGTGTTTTGGCCATGTCGGCCCTTTTTATAATTTCCGCTGCGATACTGTACTAAACTAAATATTTCCGCTGCGCTATGCTATTATTATTTTCGAATTATATTGTATGGGCTATTTTGAATGCTTTAAATGTTTTAAATCCTGCAATACCTAGCCTTGCATCTCTTTAGTAAGCTCGGAGAAACCGTGTCTTACTAGGGGGATGTGGCGGTGACATCCCGACCTGGGTGACCAAAAACCGGGGTGTTACAAGTTGGTATCAGAGACCGGCTATTTTTAAACTATTATTTTTAAACCATTACTATTTTTAACTATTATTAGTATTTTGACTATTATTTTAAATTTTAAATTATTATTTCCATGGAAAAGGAAAATTTTTATTTTTAAAACCCATGGAAAAATATATATATATGGTGCATTAAATTATTATTGGGGGGAATTATCATTTGCATATGCATGTCGCATCTCTGCTATGAACTTTGCATCTTGGAAACTTGAACTTAGAATCTTGGCGAAACTTGAACTTAGAATATTGGCGAAACTTGAACTTAGCATCTTGGCGAAACTTGAACTTAGAATCTTGGAAACTCGAACCTAGAATCTTGGCGAATATTAACTTAGATCTCTTGCTTGCGCTAGATGGCTAGTCAAGACATGATGCAGTTGATGGTCAGGATGATGAGCGTTCATCTCGATTCCCACCAAACCCTAGAGCAAATGAAGTACCGTATGGCTCAATTGGAGGCCAATTTACATCACATGGGCAACTTGAGAGAGGCGGATCATCACCGCATAAACCAACTCGAGCGCCAACTTCAAACCCTCACTACACAAAACTTAATACTAAAGGAATACATCGATGCCCACGGGCAAGATTTAAACACTATCTTTGCCGAACTACTACCGCCGAGTTCGGAGGAGGAAGATCCTGCTACCCCACCGGAGGACGTCATGAGACACTAGAGATTCTATTGTTAGATATTATTTTGCTAGGAAAATATTTCTACTTTTGTACTAAAATTTCTTTTGAGGAAATAAAATGCCCGATTTATTTTTTTAAAATCAAAACAAACAAAACAAAATAAAATAAAACCCCGAAGCATACGATGCTTCTTAATCCGAACAAAGCACCACGTGCTAAATTACTGCACACATATACATTCATAGAAATTGCTTAGACTATATGCTAAATTCATCAGTCCTAAACTATCCTATTTGTACCAGAATGGCACCCAGAGGAAGAGGAAGGACTCAAACCGCTCCCCAAACCACCACTGAAACTCCTACTGAAACACCACCAAACGTCACTGAACCGATTCAACCTGAGATGGAACAACCCCAAGGTGCGCAGGACGCCCCCGCACCGAACAATGTGGGCGATCGTCTTAGGACGATAGAGGAAGTGTTGATTGCGCTCGGAAACGCGCAAGTCAACCAGGGTCAAGCTGCGGCGGTACCTCCGCCCCAAGCTCGCCCTAACTACCTGGCGATGGTGAATCCCTACCAGCCGCCCCACTATGCTGGTGAGGAGGATCCAGCTAAACTGGAGGAATGGATCCGGACTTTTGACAAGCTGCTGGGAGCGGTCAAATGTCCGGAAGGAGAGAGGGTACATGTCGCTTCATACTATTTGGGAGGCGAAGCTGATGACTGGTGGCAAGCAACGCAAGCCAAACTAACTGAAGATGACGAGCCTTACTCATGGATGGAGATGATGGAACTACTCAGGGATCGATTCTATCCCTTGAGTACCAAAGCTGCCATGTACGAAGAATTCCTGTCGTTGAAGCAAGGAAGCCAAACGGTGCAGGAATACTACACCCGCTTCAAGGAGCTGGTGAGGTTCGCACCAAGGCTAGTGCCTACTGATGCGGAGAAGGCACAGAAGTTCGAGATGGGACTGAACCTGTCTGTGCGCGAAGTGATCGCGGGGGTACACTACCCTGATTTGCAAGCCGTATACGATCGCGCTGTAGCGGTAGCACGCGTGCAGCAGCTGAAAAGAAGGGTGAGTGGGGAGTCCAGCAGGGGTCCTCAGGACAAGAGAAGCCGAGACTCAAGAAACGAGAACAACACTAGGAAGGAACGAGCAACGCAGAGGGTCGAATAGGCCCCAACAAAACAACACGGGAAGGAGGTTCAATCAAGAAGATCCGGTACCGCCTTGCCCGCGATGTGGACGACCACATCTGGCGAGGGGATGCCCGCAACAAGGCGCTTGTTACCGATGCGGTCGAATGGGTCACGTTCGACGGGAATGCCGAACTAGGCTCGAGAACATAACGAAGAGGGACGATTTGGTCGCGGGGCAAGAACAGCCTCAAAACCAAAACGGGCGAAACGGGAATAACCAAGGGTACAGACCCCCTCAAAATAGGCCGCAAAACCAGAACCAGAACCAACGACCTCCGCCCCCACAGAATCAAAACCAGCAACAAAATCAGCAGCCGAATGCGAATCAGCAGGGCAATCAGGGACGCCCTATGGGGAGGCTGAACGTGGTGAACCAAGCGGACGTGCCTGCGCAAGGAGAAGTGATGGCAGGTACATTTCACGTTTTGAATACGCCCCTTAGAATTCTATTTGATTCTGGAGCTAGTTGCTCAATTATTGCATCAAGGATAGTGCCTGAGTTAGATCTACCTAAGTGCGAGAGAATTAGCTTAGGAATTCAAATGCCTTCTGGAGAAGTAGTGTCTTGCTCTAAACGATATAACAGAATTCCTATAGTGATAAAGAACGTAGAATTCTTCGCGAACTTGGTAGAATTTAACTTAAGAGACTTTGACATCATACTGGGGATGGATTGGCTATCCCAGTATAAAGCGGTGATCGAATGCCAAAAGCAAAAGATCACCTTGTCAAAAAGTAGGGGAAAGAGAGTTATCTTTTACTCTCAGCCCCCTAAGAAAAGTAACAAAATCGTTAGTGCACTTAAACTAAGTAACTTGATGCGTAAGGGGTATGAACTATATGCGTGCTATGTGCACAACCTTGAGGCGGAAGAGAACAAGGTTGATAGCATACCAGTGGTAAGAGAATACCCGGACGTGTTCCCTGAAGACGTTCCGGGCATGCCACCTGAGAGAGATCTTGAATTCATGATAGATCTCATTCCGGGGACAGAGCCTGTCTCGAAAGCTCCGTACCGGATGGCACCACTGGAAATGAAGGAGTTAAAGGAACAACTCGAGGAGCTATTGGGAAAAGGTTACATAAGACCGAGTACGTCCCCTTGGGGAGCACCGGTTTTGTTTGTCAAGAAGAAAGACGGAGGACTACGTCTTTGCATAGATTACCGAGGACTAAACCAAGTGACCATTAAGAATAAATACCCCCTTCCGAGAATAGAGGATCTGTTTGATCAACTGAAGGGAGCTTCAGTATTCTCGAAGATCGATTTGCGATCTGGGTATCATCAATTGAGGATCGCCGAGAAGGACATTCCAAAAACGGCATTTCGAACACGATATGGCCATTACGAGTTCACAGTGTTATCCTTCGGGTTAACCAATGCTCCGGCCATGTTCTTGAATCTCATGAACAACGTGTTCCGAGAACTATTAGACCAGTGTGTCGTAGTGTTCATCGACGACATCCTGATCTACTCAAAGAGCGAAGAAGAGCATGCGAAGCACTTACATCAAGTGTTGGAAATCTTGCGAAGAAATCAGCTATACGGCAAGCTGTCGAAATGTGACTTCTGGCTGAAAGAAGTGGCATTTCTCGGACACATAGTATCCGCTGACGGAGTATCAGTGGATCCGGCAAAAGTTTCTGCCGTAACTGAATGGGCAACTCCGAAAAGTCCAACGGAAATAAGGAGTTTCCTTGGATTAGCTGGATATTATAGACGATTTGTGAGGGACTTTTCAAGGATTGCACGTCCTTTGACCCAGCTACTTAAGAAGGGAGCAAAATACGAGAGGACCAAAGCATGTGAGACATCGTTTCAAGAGCTGAAGAAACGACTCACAACCACACCCGTATTAACACTACCATCAGAGAATGGTGACTTCGAAGTATATAGCGATGCTTCGAAGGAAGGTTTAGGTTGTGTTTTGATGCAAGACTCGAGAGTCGTAGCCTATGCATCACGCCAACTAAAACCTCACGAGGAAAATTATCCGACACATGACCTGGAGTTGGCAGCGGTCGTTTTCGCTCTAAAGATATGGAGACATTATCTTTATGGGCGGAAGTGTCGAATGTTCACCGACCACAAGAGCTTGAAATATATATTCACTCAAAAGGAGTTGAATTTGAGACAGCGAAGGTGGTTGGAACTTATTAAAGACTACGATTTAGAGATAGCGTACCACGAAGGGAAGGCGAACGTGGTAGCCGATGCCCTAAGTCGGAAAACCCAAACGTGGCAAACTCGTTGGTAATTCCACCGGCATTGTACATGGATTTGGCAAGATTGGAGTTAGAACTTGTGCATCCTGGCACAGTGAGAGAAACGGTCAATGCCATGGTCGTAGAAACTCCAATATTAGACGAGATTCGACTCGCTCAACCGGGCGATCCGAAACTCGAGAAGATAAAAGGGTATATTGCCGAAGGAAAGGCAATAGGATTTGCTGTCCACGAGGATGGAAGCATCCGTTTCAAAGGTAGATGGTGTGTGCCTCTTAAATGTGCCGAGTTGAAGCAAAGGTTGATGGAGGAAGGGCACAACACGCCATATTCCGTACATCCCGGAGGTGACAAGCTATACAAAGATCTGAAGAAGATCTATTGGTGGCCGGGAATGAAGAAGGAAGTGGCAAATTTCGTAGCGAGATGTCTCACCTGCCAAAAGGTTAAGGCAGTGCGACATAAACCCTTAGGATTGATGCAACCACTAGAGATTCCAAGTTGGAAGTGGGATAGCATCTCAATGGACTTTGTCTCGGGATTGCCCCGATCACCTAAAGGCATGAATAAGATTTGGGTGATTGTGGATAGGCTAACGAAGACAGCCATATTTATCCCAATGAAAGACACGTGGACTATGGACCAATTGGCCCGAGCCTACATTGATAATGTGGTACGACGACATGGAGTACCACATGATATCATTTCCGATAGAGACAGTAGATTTGTCTCTCATTTCTGGACGGAGTTACAAAAAGCTCTCGGTACTCAAATTAAAATGAGCACCGCATTCCACCCGATGACGGATGGACAAACCGAGAGAACAATCCAAACACTAGAAGACATGCTGAGAGCATGTGTGTTGGAATTCAAAGGAAATTGGGAATCTCATTTACCCTTGATTGAGTTTTCCTATAATAATAGTTACCATGCTAGTATCGGCATGGCACCTTTCGAGGCATTGTATGGACGAAAGTGCTGAAGCCCTTTGAGCTGGGAAGAAAATGATAAGTCCGTGGTAGTGGGACCACAACTTATCGAAGACATGGCTCAACAAATCAAAGTGATCCAAGGGAAGATGAAAGCCGCACAAGACCGTCAAAAGAGTTATGCCGACGTGAGACGACGAGACCTAGAATTTCAAGTGGGAGATAGGGTCATGCTAAAGATATCACCCATGAAGGGGGTGATGCGCTTTGGCAAACGAGGGAAGTTAAGTCCTCGATACATAGGACCTTACGAAATTCTCGAACGAGTCGGAACTCTAGCCTACCGATTGGCTTTACCGCCACACTTAGATAGAGTTCATAATGTCTTCCATGTCTCGCAACTAAAGAAGTATGTGCCGGACCCGACACATGTACTTCAATCGGAGACAATTGAGCTAGACGAAGATTTGACTTACGAAGAAGTCCCAGTGCGTATTCTCGATACTAAGGAACGAGTAACGAGGAACAAAACCATCAAAATGATCAAGGTTCTTTGGTCAAATCACGAAAGTGAGACGGCAACTTGGGAGGTAGAATCCGACATGAAAGAACGATACCCGACACTGTTCCAAACCGACACCGACACAGTTATGGGGACATAACTGCAATCTTAAGGGGGAGAGGATGTCATACCACCTATTTTCGTGCAATTTTGTAAACTTTTGAACTACGTTATGGCTTGATCCCTTTACCGGGTACGTGGGCAGCTTAGAAGTTTTAATTCTAAGTTCAGTCACAACATAATAAAACAAACACAAGACCTTAGCACGAGACGAGAAAAGCCGAAACACAACTTCGAGGACGAAGTTGATTCTTAAGGAGGGTAGACTGTAATACCCGAGAATTTTCCAACATAAAATAAAACAATAATTAAATAAATAAATAATAAATAAAATAAATACTATAAATAAATAAACAAATCCAGCAAATAAAAGAAATAAATAAAGATAAGGAAATGAGAAATGAGATTTTACTTAAAAAGGAATTAAAGGAATTTAATTAAACAAAAGGATGGATAAATGGTACACCAAAACCCGACACTAATGAACTCGAGTATTCGAGTCCAAAACATCCAATTAGACTGAGAATAAAATTAGAGAGAAAGTACGAACCCGAATATACCCCGGAAATCGGAATTCGGGAGCATAGAGGGATAGAAACCCGAAAGAGAGGCGGAAAAGCACGACGGATCGCACGACCCGCCCGGACCGAAGTCCAGGCGAAGTCGGCGCGGTGGCCGCGCGGTGAAGTGGCTTTAGCGTGCCACGACCGCGCCACTTCACAGATTCGTTTGTTGCGTGAATCTCTCGCCCGAACGCGGATTTTTCGACTTTCGGTTGAACATCTCTCGACTCCAGACTTTTAGGTCGGTTGTGGACGCCCTAGGAATTAAGAATTCTATAAATAAGCCCCTTGGGAGCCCCAAACAAGTTTACCAAAACCCTACATTCTTCTATACGTTCGAAACCCTAAATTCGGAGTCGACGGAAAGCACCAAACGGAGGCAGCAGCTTGGACGAAAATCCAAGGTCTCCAAACGTTGTGGTAAGCTCTAGTCCAATAAATCTTTTCACGTTTCAATCCGGAAACGGATTCTAACTTCGATTCTTTTCTTTCTACACCCCGTATCGAATCTAGATCGTAGAACCCGACGAACGGAGAGGAGAAACGGTGATCTGGAAGCCACGCCTCCGAACTAAACATCCACGACGTTCATAGACACTGTAAGTTAGCCTTACATGGTTTTGGGAGATTTTAAAACATCCGAAACCTAAAAGATTCAACAAGAACCATAAATCTGTCCACTTTTGTTTTTCTACCGACGCAACAGATTTGCTGAATTTTTCCGACCCTTAAAACGAACTCAAACGGAGAAACTTAAAACACGAAAAACGTTCCTACTTAGACCTAGCTACTGTAAAAATGTGAGAATTTTTGGAGTTGATTTGATATGTGGAAACCCGTTGAAACCGAACTGTTTGATTCTAGATCTTGAAATCTTGGACAGAACTTAGGAATTATCTTGATCTCGTTTTTGACATAGGATCTAGGCTGTTTTAGATCTTTGGCCAAACATGAAAGTTGTAGATAAATGTCTTAAGATGATCCCTGTCAAATTTCATTAAATTTGGAGTTGAATTGATATGGTAGAATTTGAAATCTTTGAACTGTGATGTATTAAACTCGGACAGATTTCTTCTTATGCGAAAATTGGCGATTTTGACCTACTTAGGTATCTCGGATTGAAAAAGTTGAAACACGAAAGTTGTAGATCTTGATGTTTCCGAGTCAGATATGAAATTTTGGAATTTGTGGAATTAAATCTGATTTTAGACGAATTTTGGAGTAAACTGTGATTTACCGAAACGAAACCTTGAAATCTTGTTGAAACATGGAATTAACCTTTAGAGTTGAAACGAATTGAGATATTATTTCTAAATTAATACAATGGAAGACAAATTTTAAAAAAACTAAATCCCCTTACAAACTTGATAAATTAAAATTAGGGGTGAGTGCTCTGCAGGGTGCCCCCTAACGATTCACTTCGTGCCGTAATGGACGATGGTGACCCCGCGCGCTATACTTGAAATGTGATATTGCCAAAACGGCGAAATATAGAGCCTACACTCTCGTGAATATCCGTATGGGTTTCCCGAGGCTCCGGAGTGGTACTGGGTATGGCTGATACGGCTGCGGCCGCCGGGCTACCGGCTAAACTTGTTGACATCGCGATTTTTATCGTGAAACTTTGAAATACCAAATCGGGAATGTAATGGGGATTCTAAATTAAAAAATTAAACTAGATTAAATGCTATTGTTGTCAAATTAAATTATTTAAATGCTTTATTTTAATTATGGCTATTATTTTGAACCATGTGGTATGTGTTGTTAAATGGAGCCTGAGATAAATTATGCTATTGGATATGGATTAGATGAAACTAAATATTATGTTATTATCATGCTTTTGTTAAATTATTAAACTTATGGCTTTTAAACCCTACAGTCATGCATGTGTTAACTTACTCAGCAATTTTGCTGACCAAAACCACTTTTATTCCTTTCTTTACAGAATATGTGGAATGAGCCTGTATGAGCACGAATCATGCATGGGATTTTGGGGATTGTTATTTTACTTTTAAATTTCGTACTTAGACTATATTATGAACGGGCCTGTTTAACCCGTGTTTTGGCCATGTCGGCCCTTTTTATAATTTCCACTGCGATACTGTACTAAACTAAATATTTCCGCTGCGCTATGCTATTATTATTTTCGAATTATATTGTATGGGCTATTTTGAATGCTTTAAATGTTTTAAATCCTGCAATACCTAGCCTTGCATCTCTTTAGTAAGCTCGGAGAAACCGTGTCTTACTAGGGGGATGTGGCGGTGACATCCCGACCTGGGTGACCAAAAACCGGGGTGTTACATCTGGCCATTATCAACATCCTCACATTTAATACTAATCGTCCCCGAGCAGTCAGAGTCAATGTTCCTAAGAACACGGACTCTACATATTCAATTCATTTTCGTGGCTTCATAAATCACATTCTTTTTGGATTGGGATAAGATAATCAAAAATTACAAGTATTAAATTCCCTTGATTGCAGTGTTTAATGAAAATGACACTTGCTCACTACATCGGGCCAACAAATCAAGCATTATTGTCAATCCTTCATGAATATCATGTTTGAAAGATGCAAAGATTAAGAATTAGAATTAAGGTATGACACGAACATGTCTAATGAAACAGAGCCTCACATATAAGAGAATCGGAAAGTTCACTCACTCTCAATGGGGTTTAATCATTGAACGCTCAAAATCAAGTTTAATTAAATTATTCCATCAGCTTGCAATCAGATCAACTCGCCACCATTTCATTTCCTCAAATCGAGATCATGAGGTCTTATTTAAGGGTTATAACGGGGCATACGGTTGTAACATTCGGTAGGATAGGGAAATTATTTTGCTAAGAAGTGACAAGAATTTATTCCATCGTAACTTGGCATTTTTATAATAAAATTCATGATCATCAATATTTCTCTCTTTCCTTTGCTTTTCTTTTTCTATTGCATGACATTAGACTAAGTCTAATTTGCTTTGTCATTTGCAATTTATTTGTGTTGAGTTGGATTCAACATCTTGTTTTTTTTTTTTTTGATCGGTTTATAGCATACCGATTAATACATTTTTTATGATCATAAATTTAATGCCTTGAAAGAATTTATTCTTGCATACTTGGGTTTGATATATTTGGTCTTTTTATAAGGCTAGGAATAATATAGAGGGTTTCAAAGAAAAATTAAGCTTAAAGGCTTAAATTGGTTAATCCTAAAGGGAAATATTTTTGGGTTTGGATTCAAAAGAAGGCCAAAAATTTGGTTTTCTAGGTGCCTCGATCATATGCTCGATTTTTTTTGGAATATGGCATGGTCTTGAATCGGTCCCAATCGCAAGTTCTAGTTTCCTTTAATCAAATTGATTCACACATCAAAGAAAATAAATGAGTAATGACTCATGGCTCAATTCTCACAAGGTTGGATTGATTCATGTCATATAATATTATCAAATTTAATCAAAGCTTAATTCTAACAATTTATTCAATCAAAATTTCCAACATGAAGATTTATTACCCAAAGAGATGATCGCATCATTAAATTTTTATAGTCAAAACCTTAGGAATTCATGTCATGCATGTTCTCAATTATATTATCCCAATTTAAAAGTTTGAAAATTTAATCACAAGCCTAAATTCAACATGTGAATTTAGAACAGGTTTATGCATACTTTTTGCTGGTTGATTAATTTAAAGCAGTAAAAATGCACTGCTGACATACGGAGTATGTCAACAGCATATTTTTGGCCTGACAGTCACTTATTCATCTCGGACTGTCAGACATCTTTTCAAGAATATAATTGTTTGCGAATCTCAGAGATCGAGTTCCATTCGTGGAAAGCAATAAATTACATCATTACAAGAGATTCTTATGCAGTTAGTACGAACTTGCATACACAAAAGAAGAATTCCCTCATATGATGTTTACACTTAAATAAAGCATTATAGGATCCATTCTTCCTTCATCCATCCTTTCCTAGGGAAAGAAATTTCTGCTCCAGTAGACGATGCTTGACAGGTCACAGCGTATGCACCAGCCTTCCGGTTCTTCCAGGTGTGTTTGCCCCCTTGGGCAGTATTCTCGTTCCTCTTGACCTCTAAACAAACCAGAGGTTTCCTGGCGGTCTATCAGCCATGCAAAGAGGTTGGTGACTGTATAGATCAGGACTGATCGAGTGGTCGCCATTTCTTTCATTATTTGAATCCCCAGAAGAACTTGGCTTTCATCTAGCCTGCTTAGCAACATCAGTCCCCGTGCACAGATTGACGCTATATGATTATCTTCTATCCCTGGCCTTAGCAGCTCGCATGATCTTTCTTCATTCCCGTCTATGAATGCTTGTATTGCTGGGATGATTTGGAGATTGAAGTTTTCTGCTTCCATACACCTTTGCAGAAATTCTTCCTTTTCTTCTTGGACGTGTTGTTGCCAGATTTTCACAGTTGAAGTCTCCAGTTCACACCGCTTGTAGACAATAGTGAGATCACCTGCGTCCCTCAGTTTTGTACAAGTTTCCCTAGCTGTGAACACTTTCTTGATGTCATCCTCTCTGATTCGGGAGAGGATTTCCCCTAGCAATTCCAGTGGCAGGTCCAGCAGCTGGGTCCCTCCGGGTACTGGGTCCGGGATCTGGAAAATGTTGTCCCTGAAACGATGGGGAGTAATGAATCCAGTTTTATAATTTTCTCGGAAACCCTTCAAGTTTGGAAACCAACATCCTCACATTTAGAGCTTTGCTCTAGATGTGAGGTTATTAAATTTCCAACTTGAATTTTAATAAAAAAAACATGGGTAAATCTTTTTCTTTTTACACTTTGAGATAATTTCAAAGCAGTGGTTTATTAGGAAAAGATAGGGGTCATTGGCCCAAAAGTTTGGTTTTTCAATTTATTAAACAAGTTCGAGGTGCTTGTTGGAAGTGGAATGAGATGGAAGGATGGGGACGGAATGCTCGAATATTGGAATGTGCAGTGGGGACGTGCGCAATGGATTTGCTATTCTCGGATTGCGTGGACTGTATTGGACAGTTAAGGCATTCCCAAAAATTTGCAAACACTACTTTAATTTTAAAACTGGTTGACTTGTTTTATTTAATGAAAAGTGGGATGTGTGTGGTCCCATTTTGGATTTTGAAACTGATAGCAGTTGGGTGACAAAAATTCTGCTATTTACTAACACTCTAGTTCCATTGGGAACAAAAACAAGTTGATCCATCATTAAAAGAAAGGACCTTCCTATCATTTTGTCTTTTTCTAAAAGTCACTTTTATTAAAAAGGGGAAGCCCCTATTGGGTGTTTGTACTATGTTTCCATAAACAAACACACCTTTATTCCAAAAGATCTCTGACATGTGAAAGCAAAAATGCCAAAAAGATCACCCACTTGAATGCTTTCTGCCAAGAACTCAAGAGTAGATAAACCAACAACATCATGGTGTTCAAAAATAACACCCTAATGTTCATCAGTTTATCTTTTCAAGTTTTAAGCTTTTAAAATTTAGATCTTGACAGTTTTTAAAACAAAGTTCTTGAGGAACTTAAAAAGACTTCAAAATACTCTTCAAAACCGAGATCATCTAAGACCCACAACAAGAAAATAACAGTGCACACACAAAACACATTATGCGATTTACAAGCAAAAACAAGAACAAGAAACAAAAATGCCCAAACAGAAATTATGAACAGGGGGGGTTCGAGAATGGAAGGGGGAAAATGGGGCATCTTACTCCACTCTTGGAGAAGAGGGGGGCATCGGTCCCAAGTTTGGGAGAAGTCTGAAAAATCTGGCCATGGTTTCCCCTTGGTTTTGGATGGGTGTGTGCGAAGAACATAGTGGTGTTCGTTCGGGAAGAGGGTTTAGCTCAAGAGTGTTTGTGAAAGATTCTAAATGCTGTGAGAATGGGGAAGAGAGACGAAGAGAGGGGGGTATAAATACTAGTGGACCAAGTCGCGGAACCAGGTTTCGCGACTGGGGTTTAGCGCCATCAGATGGGGGCGCTAAACTGGGAGCTAGTCGCGAGGCACTGCCTTGCGACTGGGGGTGGGGGTAGGTGGGTCAAGTGTGAGTTGTGGCGCGAGAGCGAAAGCCAGTCGTGATACCATGTTCCGCGACTGGGGGTATCGCGCCACAGGTTTGGGAATGGGATAGTAAGGGTGTGTCGCGGAACTAGGAGCCAGTCACGAGGCATGGCCTCGCGACACGGGTTCATTCCGCGACAGGAGATTTTTGAATGTCTCAAAATTCTGTGGTCTGGGCCCGAGCGTGTTATTAGGCCTGATTCCACTTTATTTGATTTGGACCTGAATAAATTCAGTCCAAATAAATTCAAAACTATGGGCTGAAAAATTAAATAATCTACTTGCTTATAAATGGGTTGGATCAATTCCATTTATTAGGAAATTTATTCCGGATTTTAAATTGCTTTAAACTCCGGGAATATTATTTAATGGAATTAATCCAACCGGGAACCTGGTTTTCTGTGTCATTTTTCTGCTCCTTCTTTTTGGTGGTTTCCGGAATTCCTGCAAGATAGATAAAAGAAATGCATCAGATTTTCTCCAAATATCAACATCCTCACATTTAGAGTCTTAGTACTCTAAATGTTTAATTGATTTTTGGATACTTTCTGATTTGGAATGAAATAGTATATATGTATGCATATGTAATGAAATTTTTATAATTTTAATTGATGTTTCTATTGAGTGTAAGCCGGGTCTGCCACTGTTTGACTTTCTTTTTCCGGATCGAACTGTCCAATGTATTCCTTCAGTCGGTGCCCATTCACCACTATGTTGCCCTTGTCTGTTCTGATCCTGACGACTCCATTTGCAAACACCTCCAACATTTCATGTGACCCTTCCCATCTGGATTTAAGCTTTCCGGGGAACAGCTTCAACCTAGAATTGAACAATAATACATTTTGACCAACATAAAAGTGCTTCAGCTTAATCCGGCGATCGTGTAACTTCTGGGTCCGCTCCTTATAAATCCGAGAGCTTTCATAAGCTTGCGCTCGTATTTCCTCAATTTCATTGAGGTCCAACTTGTGTTTGCTTTGAGCAACTTTCGGATCGAAGTTAAGCGTTTTGACGGCCCAGTAAGCTTTATGCTCTAACTCTACAGGCAAATGACAGGCTTTTCCGAAGACAAGCCTATATGGAGACATCCCGATGGGAGTCTTGTATGCGGTGCGATATGCCCATAGAGCATCGTTGAGCTTACGTGCCCAGTCCTTTCTGGTTATCCCAACCGTGGCTTCGAGTATATGATTGATCTCGCGATTTGATACCTCGACTTGTCCACTGGTTTGGGATGGTAAGGCGTGCCTATCTTATGGAGGATTCCATTTTTACTCATTAAAGTTTCAAAAGCTTTATTAACAAAGTGTGTTCCTCCATCAGATATCACCACCCTAGGTATGCCAAATCTGTTGAAAATGTTGCTCTTGAGGAACTTAATGACTTGGCTACCATCATTGGTTGGTAATGCGACTGCCTCGACCCATTTGGACACGTAATCGACAGCTACCAAGATATAGTAGTTTCCACCAGATGGTGGGAACGGTCCCATGAAGTCAATGCCCCACACATCGAAGATCTCAAGTGCGAGAATCCCCTTTTGAGGCATCTCATCCCTCTTGGAGATGTTTCCTCATCTTTGGCATCTGTCGCAAGCTTTCACAAATGTCTCGCAATCCTCATAGATGTGAGGCCAGTAGAATCCGCACTCGAGGACTTTATGGGCCGTTCGAGTGTGGCCGTGGTGACCTCCGTACTCTGATTCATGGCATTTTTTGACAATTTGATAAGCTTCATGCTCAGTTACACATCGCTTGATTATCGAATCAGCGCAGTGTCTGAAGAGATAGGGTTCTTCCCAGAAGTAATTCAATACATCTCGGTTGAACTTATTCTTGCGATGATTGCTTGAAAAAGGTGGGGTTATTCCGCATGCCAAGAAGTTAGCAATGTCAGAAAACCATGGACACGCTTGATTATGCAGATGCAGTGCAAACAGTTGTTCATCTAGAAAGTCCTCGTTAACGGCTTTATTGTTTTTATCATTTTCTAATCAAGATAAGTGGTCAGCAGCACCATTATCTCGACCTCGCCTATCTTTTATTATGATATCAAATTCCTACGACAGTAGTACCCACCTGATTAATCGAGGTTTGGCATCTTGTTTGCTGAACAAGTATCTCAGTGCAGAGTGATCTGTGTATACTATGGTTTTCGTACCAATGAGGTATTGTCTGAATTTGTCAAACACAAAAACCACAGCATACAACTCTTTCTCCGTGGTGGTGTAGTTGATTTGGGCTTCATTCAGGGCATGACTTGCGTAATGAATTACACAATGTCTCCCGTCCTTATGTTGTCCAAGGACTGCACCTACGGCGAGATCACTTGCATCGCACATGACCTCGAAAGATATTGACCAATCGGGTGGTTGTACTATTGGAGCATAAATCAACATCTTCTTGAGCGTGTCAAAGGCTTCAACACACGCTTCATTTATTAAAAAGGAATTTTCTTTACAAAGCAGATTAGTGAGCGGCTTGGCAATTTTAGAGAAGTCTTTAATGAATCTCTGGTAAAAACCGGCATGCCCTAAGAAGCTCCTAACCGATTTAATAGAGTTACGGAGAGGAAGATTAGAAATGACAGAGACCTTAGCTGGATCAACCTCAATGCCTCTTTTGAGATGCGATGACCTAACACTATTCCCTCGGTAACCATGAAATGGCATTTCTCCCAATTGAGTACTAGGTTAGTTTCTTCGCATCTCTTTAAAATTTTAGCAAGATTGGTCAGACATTATCTCCATATACAGAGAAGTCATCCATGAAGACCTCAATGCATTTTTCGATAAATTCGGAAAATATAGACATCATGCAACGTTGAAAAGTAGCAGGTGCATTGCAAAGACCGAATGGCATGCGCTTGTAGGCAAAAGTGCCATAAGGGCAAGTAAAAGTAGTCTTTTCATGGTCTTCGCTTGAAATCACAATTTGGTTATAACCAGAGTATCCATCAAGAAAACAGTAAAACGCTCTCCCTGCCAACCTTTCAAGCATCTGATCAATAAACGGCAATGGAAAATGGTCCTTGCGGGTGGCCTCATTCAGCTTCCGGTAGTCGATGCAAACTCTCCACTCGGTCACTGGCCTGGTTGCGACCTCTTCTCCTTGCTCGTTTTTGGTTATGCACATCCCTCCTCGATTTGGCACGACCTGCACTGGGCTAACCCATTTGCTCTCAGAAATAGGATAGATTATACCAGCATCTAAGAGCTTGATAACCTGTTTCCTTACCACTTCTTGCATGAGGGGGTTCAAAAGTCTCTGAGGTTGACGGGAGGGTTTATACTCTTTGAAACTTTTGACAATTTCCGCACACGAGTATTTTCTAAAATATCCCAGGTTTGAATTTATTAAAAGAAAATAGTTATGATTCATGGGAAAGGGGTTTAAGGATATTTCACTTTTTACTACTCATGTGGGGTACTCTGATTTCAAACTCCGCTGTGGACCTCCCTGGCATGAAACTCTTGACAACTTTCACGGTGCAGCCGGGATAGATAGTTCAATCTTGACCTTCAGTCTGTCACACTGAAGGTCCCTGGCAATTTGCATCATGAAACTTATCATAATTTCATGTCATGAAGATTCGCGCCATGAAACTTTTGACACATTCCCACTGTATGAGTATTTTCTGAAAAATCATAATCCTGGTTTTCGATTTTATTCCATAAAACCGATTTATGATGGCGGAGTTAGGATTAGGGATATATTTATAGGTTGTCACGTTTTTATTACTCGTGTTAAGAAACTGTGGCCCGAAAGCGCACGGTGTCAAAAATTGCAGTAATTTATAGTAAGACCAGATCGTTCACTGGAGGATGTGCGATAGAAGCAGGGCCCACGTCGTTATACTAGATTTTCCATTCGTATTGCTCCAATGGTTTGAAAAGTGATTAACAACTACTGATTGAATTTTAAACTAACTATAAAAGCGTTGAAATCTATTCTACAAAGCATAAGAGTCTATTCTAGAAAGCGGGTAAAGATATTCTAAAAATGCGATAAATACTATCTATGGAAGCAAGGAAAATTTACATCATGCCAGCCGTGAAGCTGAATCACAATGTAGACAGAAGGGACATGAAGAAAAGAATGAAAATTGGACAAGATTCAGATACAGCAGTATTAAACTTCCATTTTTATACACAGATATTGGTTTGGGATAATTCTATCAGATAGCTAGTTCTCATGCTCTCAATACTGCGTTCCCTTTAACAGACAGGTACTTACAGTATGAGTTTACATGTTCTTAAGATTGCAGATTCTAAGATAACACAGATTTGTAACTGCCCTGGCCTGGGTATGTTACTTCATCTGTGGTGGACAAGTAACACCTGACAAATCATTTATTGACATGCCAAGTACTACTATCATTCTCCCATGTCACACCCAAAGATTCTAATCAAGCCCTAAACTATCCCTTAACTATCAATCCTAGTAACAGTTACACAATCATCAATACAACCGAGTGACCTCTAAAGAAAGCAGTTAAAAGAAAGCGGTAAAGAAAGCAGTAGAGAAAGCATTTAAAACCTATCACTCGGAGGTTTTGAAGATCTGACCCTGGTAGTATAAGACAGCTCCCCATCAGAATGAAGGGGTATGGATCAAGAATTCCCGGCTCTTGGTGAACTACTCATGCGTTCACTTCCTTCCGGGTGGTTTATGAGGTACAAACTAATGAAACGAACTAACTAGTTAGTTCGTTCCGGATGCACTCACTCAGGACTCAAAAGTAGGCTTTGGCAAGAGAGGATAGCAGTTGAAAGAAAACTCAACCCTATCTTAGAAAATAACCAAGGCCTGGATGATGTTCCTCCAAGATTATTTACTACACTGTATATGAGTCCAAGTGGACCCCATCTCGGTGTAATATTTAATCTTGGATTCCCAACAAACAGCAATTTTGGAAAATAATGCGTTTGAAAATCATTCCCTAAACAGGTACTAGACTCTCAGTTAAAACACAGATCCTTTCAGTCTAGATGAGACCTAATCGCTGACTCTGCTTCTAATTTCCCAAAATCAACCCTTGATAGAATATGAATTAGTCATAACTGAAGAATTTATCCCTTACTCAGATCCGGATTTTATAAAGGAATTTTTGTCGGAAATTTAATATGTAATATCTGTTTAAGATCTAGACTTCTATTGTCCAAGGGAAGGATCCCAAAATAATTATAGACCACAATAATACATAATAGTAGCATGCATACGGATATATGAAAGTATAAAATTAACTGACCCAAAATATAGGAGTGGGTCTAGACAGAGGGTGAAACACAGAAATGAAGTGGTCAGGAGACCAAAGTTGTAATACCCGAGAAATCAACATCGAGTACTAAATCCGAAAATTAATTAATCAATTAATTAATTGGATTTAACTATCGCAATCGAAATAATTCCGGGAGAGCGGAATTAAACATTTTCGGACGATAGCAACTCGAAGAGAGTTATCGGATTATCCAACAATCATGGATAATCCATGTATGATTTTTAAAAGACTAAAAATCATAAAAAAAAATAGCTGAGGAGGCCGCAGCCTGGGGTGGCGCGCCACCACCCCAGTAGCAGCGTTTCAAAACGCTGCTACGCGTTTCACACGAGTTTGAGCTATTAACTCCGAACTTGGATGCATGAATCGAGCCACCATCATGTCTTAGACCATTGGGGGTGTGTTGGGGCTCCATGGAATGAATTTAGAAGCATCTAGAACCCTACATAATGGGATTAAAGGGAGTTCATGAACCAAAATAGGTTAAGTTAATCCATAGTTGTGGTAGGTGAAGTGGATGAGGTTGGGGGGGAATAATTTCGAGATATGGACTGTCATTAAGTCCCTCATACTTCCAAGATGCATTAAGCCTCCTCTTGGAAACCTGAATTACCCCATTCCCATCCTTAATCACCCACCAAACCCCTCCCAAAACATCCATCCGAAAATCTGCATACCAATAGGAGTGGAGTGAGTTGTGTGAGTTTATCCTGCTCTTGAAGCTTTGGGCGAAACCAAGGAATCCCAAGCCATTCCTCAAGGTGTTGGTAAGGTCTCCAACTCATTCCTTAATCCATAAACTCGAATACCCCTTCTCATTAAGGTTTTTTCTTCCAATTCCTGCCAATAGGAGTTCTTCGGTGGAGGCAGTGATTTTGTGGACGTTGTAGGTCAAGCTTGAGGCAACCACCAAAAGAGTTTTCGATCCTAATCTCATCCTAAGTAAGTTAGTGTTGTGCCTTTCAAATTTTATAGCTTTTGGTTGAGTATTCATCGAGTTACAACTCGAAATCCAATCTTTGCCAAATCTGTGTATTAGGGTTTCCTCCGTATAGTTTATTTTGTTCATCTTTGTTCTTCTAGATCCGTTCATTTTTGGCAAAATGTTTCTAAATGAAAAATGTTCCTAACACTTTAAAGATGATCTCTGTAAATTTTCAAAATTTTTTTTGGACATGATTTAGGCATCGAAAAAGCATCTGGTATTTTCTGAGTTTGTGTTGACAGAATTCGTTTCATCGAAATAGTCGGTGTTGTTGTCCGTATTACTCCTAGCTACAATCGTTTTTGATGGTTAGTTTCTTCATGAAAATTGTTCATCTATGTGTCGAGTTTATTCATGTGAAATTTCAGAATTTTTGGATCACTCTTCGAATTGTTATGGATTTTAAAAGAAACTGTGGTCGAGTGAACAGTGATTTCTACACCTTTGAAAAATGAGGTTCTGAAATGATTTTTTTTAGGCTACTTAGAGTCCGAATTTGCTAAGGCCTATTTCTGGGAAAAACGTTTATTTTGATGTCTCCTAGCACCTGTAAAATTTTCAGAATTTTCTACAAAGTTTTACTACATTTCCTAGTGCGAATTCGAAACTGCTACGGCGTGTTCTTTACCGGTAAACTTGGTTTCGTACGTTTGGATGATTAATGAGTCGATTGCTACTTTTTTGTGAATCTTATGAATTCTGGAAATGTTGTCATGGGTTGTAATGATTAAAATCTGGATTTTGAAACTTTGTGAGTTTTGATCGAGTTAGATGCCCAATTTTGGAGGGTAAGTGCACTTGGCGTGGGCTCGTTGGGCCGCCCCCTCTTTTTGGTGGCCAAAACGGCACCAAGGAAATATTGTTGCGTGATTGTATGAGTCTATACTCCTAGGTGTATCTATAAGGATTACCTGGGGCTCCGGAGTGTGTCTGTATAGGGTCCGCTACTCTCACATTGTGGATACCGTCGGCTTGTGGACATAAGTGCCCAAGCGGGTAATTGATCCCAAACGGCTAAGGCCCAGGATCGTTGATACCGGCGGCTTGTGGACATAAGCGCCCAAGCGGGTAATTTTTGGATGTCCTCGATCAAAATGAGCATTGGTATTGGTGTGATTTGGTAAAATGGAAAATTGCCGTAAAGTATTTTCTCGTTTATTTTTTATTAAAATTCCATCTTTTATTACCCTTCTAAAACTTTAAAGTTTGTCATGCTATACATTAACTTACGCAGTACCGTTTGTACTGATAAATTGTTGTTTTCTATTTTTCGCAGAGTAAGTCATGGCATGCCGGGATGGGATTTTATGAAGAAAGGACTTGTCGCATTAAATTTATTTTAAATTTCTCGTATTGGACTTGGACGTTGAACTTTGGTTTTGGCCGTCTGTTTGGCCCTATTTGCTTCCACACTGTTACTATTTATTTTCATGCATGTGATACTCTGAATTGATTTTACTTCGGGCATATTGAATGGATTTTAAATTGTTTTGAAAATTTGGTACAACTTAGCCATAGCATCTTTCTGAATAAGCTCGACTTGGTTCGTGTCTTGTTTAGAAAGGTGTGGAGGTAATGCCCTGGCCTGGGTGATCAAATCCGGGGTGTTACAAAGTGGTATCAGAGCCCGAAAATTTTAAGGCTATTATTTTTCGGCCCACTATAGAGGCCCAAATTATTCAATATTATTTTTAAGCATTTTTGAGTAGTATTTCCATGGAAAAAGGGAATTTTATTTTTCAAACCCATGGAAAAGTATATCTTGCAAATTCGACAAGTCTTAAAAATTAGTACTATTTTTGGGGGGAAGCATGTGCATTAACAAAATTATTTTTATGTGTGGCATATCCCTTAATGTAAAAATTTGCATGTTAGATGGCCGACCCAAGATTACAGGATTCCATCATGCGCTTGTTGTGCTCTATGTCCGATATCACGCATGAGCTTCGCCATATCACTAGGGATGCCGCAAACGATAGGAATAGGATTGTGGCAATAGAAGAGAGGATGGAGGCTATGACTATTAGGAGTACCCAGATGGCTGCTCGCCACGATGCTCTTGCAGCTGAGTTTGAGGATTGCCGACACCACGTGCACATGTTGCAGGGACGCATATTTGCATTGGAGGAGGTCATTGTTGGGCTGCAAAACCAGCTTAACCCTGAGCCAGAGATGGAAGAGGAGGAGGAGTTTGACCCGGATGAGTTCATCAACGTTGAAGAAGAGGACCCCGAGGAGGTTGTGGAGAACCCTCCACTGCCTCTTGATACTGACGAGGAGGTAGAGGCCGATTGTAGGATGCTCGGCTACTCCCCGGATTACTTGCTTTAGGAGTTGTATGTGGTTTCCGAGATGGACTTCGTTACATGCTTTTGCTAGTTTTCTGATTCCGTACATTGCGTATTCGTATATTCACATCTTGTTGCCGTAACGTTATCACATTTTACGTAGTGATAACTTAGTATTATATCATGATGTAACCCTCGCTGTTAAAGCATTTTATCTATGGAATTTCGTACTTAGTGTTCTTCCTTCTTGCCATATCGGTTTTCCTTTCGCACCTAGAGTTTTGGAGATAGGATTCTGACCATAGTCTAACTCGACTATTAACTTTCATCTAACCGCGAATCTAACCTCTGCATACTTGGTCATCAGAATGCCGCCCAGAGGGAGACCTAGAGCTGAGATTCCAGGGAACGCTAATGTTCCAGTTGGTGCAAACCCGCCGAATCCAGAAGGTCAACCTAACCCTGCTCCTAACGCAATGGATGAACGACTGAGGACAGTTGAGCAAGTCCTCATTGCTTTAGGAAACGCGGAAGTTAATCGAGCACAGGCAGCAGTACCACCCCCAGCAGCTCGAATAAATTATTTGGCGATGGTAAACCCTTACCAGCCGCCTCATTATGAGGGACAGGAGGATCCCGCAAAGCTGGAAGACTGGCTAAGGACTTTTGACAAGTTGCTTACTGCCGTCAGGTGCCCCGCAAATGAGAAAGTTGGAGTGGCCGTATACTATCTAAGTGGAGAAGCTGACGAATGGTGGCAAAACCACCAAGAAGGACTTGCCGATGGTGAACACGCCTATTTCTGGGAAGAGTTTAAGGAGATGATGAGGGAAAGGTTCTATCGCCTCAGTACAAAAACTGCTAACTACGAGGAATTCATTAATCTCAGTCAAGGCACCCAGACAGTTCAAGAATACTATGCGAAGTTTAAAGAGCTCGTCCGATTCGCTCCAAGGCTGGTACCAATTGATGCTGATAAAGCCCAGAAATTTGAGATGGGGCTGAACCTCAGCATCAGAGAGATCTTGGTTGGCGGAAAGCACACAACTCTGCAGGCTGTTTACGATCGTGCAGTGGCAATTGCACAAGTGCAACAGCTGAAGCGCAAGGAGCATGAAGAGACGAGCAAGGGCCTAAACAACTTTGATAAGAAGAGTCGGAACAATAACACGGGAAATCACTTCAGAAGGGGAAATGACCAAGGAAGAAATGATGGTCATAGGAAGCCAGATAACAGAGAGTTCAACCGAGGAGGCCAAGGAGATCGGAGGCCGGATAACCAGGGCGCCTTCATACCCAGATGCCGGGAATGCAACATTCCGCACTTGGTACGTGAATGCCCAAGACCGGGGCATTGTTACCGGTGTGGCCGAGAAGGCCACATGAAAAAGGAATGCCGGACGAGGGAGGACCGCATTGATAAGAGGTTGGACCTGCTAAATCGTCCTCACTCCTCAGGGAAACAGGCCGGCTGGGCCAAACCAACAGGACAACCAAGGACAGAGACTCCCGCAGGCACAGAGGCCACCTCAGAATCCAAACCAGCACGGGAATCAAGGAAGGCCAGTAGGACGCCTGAACGTGATAAATCAAGCTGACTTAGCTGCTCAAGGCGATGTGATCGAAGGTACGTTTACTGCTTTAAGCGTAGCTGTCAATGTCTTATTTGACTCAGGAGCGAGTTGCTCTTTGATTTCCACG
Organism: Hygrophila difformis; assembly: GCA_030278955.1. Classification (NCBI taxonomy): domain Eukaryota; kingdom Viridiplantae; phylum Streptophyta; class Magnoliopsida; order Lamiales; family Acanthaceae; genus Hygrophila; species Hygrophila difformis. The sequence continues at coordinate 439,619 of JAOANR010000268.1, read as the reverse complement.
AGAATTATATCTGCGTTAGATCTACCAGCGCCGAATAACATTAACTTAGGAATCCAATTACCATCGGGTAAGGTAGTATCGTGTTCCAAACGATACGACGGGATCCCGATAGTAATCAAGAACACTGAATTCTTTGCGAATCTCATAGAATTTGACCTTAAGGATTTCGACATCATTTTGGGAATGGACTGGTTGGTGCGATACAAGGCTATCATCGAGTGCCAGAAGCAGAAGATCTCGTTGGCGAAGAGTCGCGGGAAGAAGGTCATTTACTATATGCAGCCTCAGAAGAAGGGTGCCAAGATAGTAAATGCAATAAAGTTCTGCAATCTCATGCAGAAGGGATACCAACTGTACGCGTGCTACGTGCATAATCTAGAAGGCGAGGAGAACAAGATCGACAGTATCCCCGTCGTGAACGAATACCCAGACGTCTTCCCGGAAGATATCCAAGGAATGCCTCCTGAGCGGGAAGTTGAGTTCACAATCGATCTCGTACCCGGAATCGAACCGGTGTCAAAGGCACCATATCGCATGGCGCCTGCTGAGATGAAGGAGCTGAAAGAACAACTCGAGGAGTTGTTATCAAAGGGATATATTCGGCCGAGCACATCACCATGGGGAGCTCCAGTCCTGTTCGTGAAAAAGAAGGACGGCGGACTCCGATTGTGCATCGACTACAGAGGTCTTAATCAAGTGACGATTAAGAACAAGTACCCACTTACCTAAGATCGAAGATCTCTTCGATCAACTGAAAGGAGCGTCGGTATTTTCGAAAGTTGATCTAAGGTCGGGATACCACCAATTGCGTATCGCCGAGAATGATATACCCAAGACAGCATTCCGAACAAGATATGGACACTACGAATTCACCGTAATGTCCTTCGGTCTGACTAATGCTCCCGCAGTATTCATGAACCTCATGAATAGCGTTTTCCGAGAGTTACTAGACTCATTTGTTGTCGTATTCATCGACGACATCCTAGTTTACTCGAGGAATGAGGAAGAGCATAGTAGTCATTTGCACCAAGTACTCGGACTTTTGAGGAAGAATCAACTCTACGCGAAACTGTCAAAGTGCGAGTTTTGGAAGAATGAAGTCGCTTTTCTAGGTCATATAGTATCGGCTAAAGGAGTATCAGTCGACCCGGCGAAGATATCGGCAGTGTCTGATTGGCCGGCACCAACAAACCAGACTGAGGTAAGAAGTTTCCTAGGACTAGCCGGATACTACCGAAGATTTGTGAAGGACTTTTCTAAAATTGCGAGATCGATGACCCAATTGCTGAAGAAAGGATTGAAGTTTGATTGGTCAGCTGAGTGTGAACAGTCATTCGGTGAGCTTAAGGGGAGACTCACATCAGCACCGGTTTTAGCATTGCCATCAGAGTCTGAGGATTATGAGGTGTACAGCGACACCTCGAAAGAAGGTCTCGGTTGCGTGCTAATGCAAAACCATAGAGTGATTGCTTATGCATCAAGGCAACTCAAGACACACGAAGTAAACTACCCGACACATGATCTGGAACTAGCAGCGGTAGTGTTCGCTCTTAAGATCTGGCGACACTACCTATATGGACGAACTTGTCGGATGTTTACAGATCACAAGAGCCTCAAGTATATATTTACTCAGAAAGAGTTAAATATGAGGCAGAGGAGATGGCTCGAGCTGATCAAGGATTACAATCTGGATATAGCCTACCATGAAGGCAAGGCGAACGTCGTAGCGGATGCGTTAAGTCGCAAGACGAGGCACACGGCGAACACACTCATTCTACCTTCGGGACTGTATATGGACCTAGCTAAGTTAGATACTGAACTAGTCCATTATGGGACCGTGGTGGAGACAGTGAACGCCATAACATTTGAATCTACCGTATTTGACGAGATTCGAGAAGCCCAGCCGGACGACGAGAATCTCCAGAGGATCAAAGGAAAAATAGGTGAAGGAAAGGCGGTAGGATTCATGATCCATGAAGATGGAAGTATCCGTTTTAAAGGAAGATGGTGCGTTCCTCATAAGTGTGAGGAACTGAAGAGAAGACTCATGGAAGAAGGCCACAGTACACCTTATTCAGTCCACCCTCGTGGGGATAAGTTGTACAAGGACTTAAAGAAAATCTACTGGTGGCCGCGGATGAAGAAGGATGTTGCTGACTTTGTGGCCAAGTGTATAACCTGCCAGAAGGTGAAGGCAGTAAGACAAAAGCCGTTAGGTTTGGTAAAACCATTGGAGATCCCAAGCTGGAAGTGGGAAAGCATCTCCATGGATTTTGTTTCGGGGTTGCCAAGATCTCCCCGAGGAATGAATAAGATTTGGGTAATAGTTGACCGGTTAACAAAGACCGCCATTTTCATACCAATGAAGGAAAATTGGTCGATGGATCAACTAGCTAAGGCATACATCGAGAACGTGGTCCGAAGGCACGGAGTACCGCACGATATTATCTCAGACCGAGATAGTAGATTCGTCTCCAACTTCTGGACTAAACTACAAGAAGCCTTAGGAACCCAAATCAAGATGAGCACAGCCTTTCATCCAATGACGGACGGTCAGACTGAGCGCACGATTCAGACGCTCGAGGACATGCTAAGAGCGTGCGTACTCGAATTCAAGGGAAGCTGGGAAGACCACTTGCCGTTGATTGAATTCTCGTACAACAATAGTTATCACGCTAGCATAGGCATGGCACCGTTCGAAGCGCTTTACGGACGGAAGTGTCGCAGTCCGTTGTGCTGGACGAAGGACGATAATTCGGTAGTTGTTGGACCGCAACTCATTGACGATATGAGCAAACAAATCAAGGTGGTTCAACAGAAAATGAAAGCCGCACAAGACAGGCGGAAGAGTTACGCCGACGCTAGGCGGCAAGAGTTGGAATTTGAGGTGGGAGACAAGGTCATGCTGAAAGTGTCGCCCATGAAGGGGGTGATGCGATTCGGTAAACGAGGAAAGCTGAGTCCTCGCTACATCGGTCCGTACGAAATTTTGGATCGTGTAGGTACCTTGGCTTATCGTTTGGCACTTCCACCGGAATTATCGCGAGTGCACAACGTATTTCACATTTCTCAACTGAAGAAATATGTGCACGATCCAACTCATGTGTTGCAACCCGACGTGATCGAGCTGGATGACGACTTGACATACGAGGAGTATCCGATCGAGATACTTGATGTCAAGGAAAGGGTCACAAGGAACAAGACTGTGAGGATGGTGAAGATCCTATGGTCAAATCATGGCACCGAGGAAGCAACGTGGGAATTGGAAGCGGATATGAAGCAGAAATATCCAAATCTTTTCCGAAGCGACTCAGGAGCAGTTATGGGGACATAATTGCAGTCCTAAGGGGGAGAGGATGTGACACCCCGCGCAAGGTCGTCGCGAACCGAGGTAAGAATTTTTAAATTGCAAGCCTCAATAATTTCTGTGCCAATTATTTTTTTTCGAAGTGCGACCCAACTTCGAGGACGAAGTTGATTTCTAAGGAGGGTAGACTGTAATACCCGAGAAAACAACATCGAGTACTAAATCCGAAAATTAATTAATCAATTAATTAATTGGATTTAACTATCGCAATCGAAATAATTCCGGGAGAGCGGAATTAAACATTTTCGGATGATAGCAACTCGAAGAGAGTTATCGGATTATCCAACAATCATGGATAATCCATGTATGATTTTTAAAAGACTAAAAATCATTAAAAAAAAAATAGCTGAGGAGGCCGCAGCCTGGGGTGGCGCGGTGGCCGCGCGGTGGCGCGCCACCAGCGCGCCACCAACCCAGTAGCGGCGTTTCAAAACGCTGCTATGCGTTTCACACGAGTTTGAGCTATTAACTCCGAACTTGGATGCATGAATCGAGTTACCATCATGTCTTAGACCATTGGGGGTGTGTTGGGGCTCCATGGAATGAATTTAGAAGCATCTAGAACCCTACATAATGGGATTAAAGGGAGTTCATGAACCAAAATAGGTTAAGTTAATCCATAGTTGTGGTAGGTGAATTGGATGAGGTTGGGGGGGAATAATTTCGAGATATGGACTGTCATTAAGTCCCTCATACTTCCAAGATGCATTAAGCCTCCTCTTGGAAACCTGAATTACCCCATTCCCATCCTTAATCACCCACCAAACCCCTCCCAAAACATCCATCCGAAAATCTGCATACCAATAGGAGTGGAGTGAGTTGTGTGAGAGTTTATCCTGCTCTTGAAGCTTTGGGCGAAACCAAGGAATCCCAAGCCATTCCTCAAGGTGTTGGTAAGGTCTCCAACTCATTCCTTAATCCATAAACTCGAATACCCCTTCTCATTAAGGTTTTTTTTTCCAATTCCTGCCAATAGGAGTTCTTCGGTGGAGGCAGTGATTTTGTGGACGTCGTAGGTCGAGCTTGAGGAAACCACCAAAAGAGTTTTCGATCCTAATCTCATCCTAAGTAAGTTAGTGTTGTGCCTTTCAAATTTTATAGCTTTTGGTTGAGTATTCATCGAGTTACAACTCGTAATCCAATCTTTGCCAAATCTGTGTATTAGGGTTTCCTCCGTATAGTTTATTTTGTTCATCTTTGTTCGTCTGGATCCGTTCATTTTTGGCAAAATGTTTCTAAATGAAAAATGTTCCTAACACCTTAAAGATGATCTCGGTAAATTTTCAAAATTTTTGGACATGATTTAGGCGTCGAAAAAGCATCTGGTATTTTCTGAGTTTGTGTTGACAGAATTCGTTCCATAGAAATAGTCAGTGTTGTTGTCCGTATTACTCCTAGCTACAATCGTTTTTGATGGTTAGTTTCTTCATGAAAATTGTTCAACTATGTGTCTAGTTTATTCATGTGAAATTTCAGAATTTTTGGATCACTCTTCGAATTGTTATGGATTTTAAAAGAAACTGTGGTCGAGTGAACAGTGATTTCTACACCTTTGAAAAATGTGGTTCTGAAATGATTTTTTTTAGGCTACTTAGAGTCCGAATTTGCTAAGGCCTATTTCTGAGAAAAACGTTTATTTTGATGTCTCCTAGCACCTGTAAAATTTTCAGAATTTTCTACAAAGTTTTACTACGAGGCCGCTTGGATTGGCTTTTGGGGGAGTGCTTTTGGCTTTTGCTTCTGCCAAAAGCACTTCTGATAAAAAAGAGGTGTTTGTTTTGGCTTTTGGAAAAAAGCAAAAGCACCATGAGAAGCCAAAAAAGTGCTTTTGGGAGAAGCAGCCCAGGGGGTGCTTCTCCCAAAAGCAGAAGCCAAAAGCACTTCGTAAAATGTGCAAAGACTTAAATACCCCCACTATTTAATATAAATTACACTATAAATATATCTTATTATCATATTAAATAGCATGTCCTTTTTAGTAATTACCACATTCCAAAAGCACTTTTCATTTTTATTCATCCAAACATATTTTTAAAAAAAGCCGCTTTTCAAGCATTCCATCCAAACACCAAAGTTACATGCTTTTGCTTTTGACTTCTGCTTCTGCTTCTACTTTTGGCTTCTGCTTTTTTCAAAAGCCAATCCAAACGGGCCCTACATTTCCTAGTGTGAATTCGAAACTGCTACGGTGTGTTCTTTACCGGTAAACTTGGTTTCGTACGTTTGGATGATTAATGAGTCGATTGCTACTCTTTTGTGAATCTTATGAATTCTGGAAATGTTGTCATGGGTTGTAATGATTAAAATGTGGATTTTGAAACTTTGTGAGTTTTGATCGAGTTAGATGCCCAATTTTTAAGGGTAAGTGCACTTGGCATGGGCTCGTTGGGCCGCCCCCACTTTTTGGTGGCCAAAACGGCGCCAAGGAAATATTGTTGCGTGATTGTATGAGTCTATACTCCTAGGTGTATCTATAAGGATTACCTAGGGCTCCGGAGTGTGTCTGTATAGGGTCCGCTACTCTCACATTGTGGATACCGTCGGCTTGTGGACATAAGTGCCCAAGCGGGTAATTGATCCCAAACGGCTAAGGCCCAGGATCGTTGATACCGGCGGCTTGTGGACATAAGCGCCCAAGCGGGTAATTTTTGGATGTCCTCGATCAAAATGAGCATTGGTATTGGTGTGATTTGGTAAAATGGAAAATTGCCGTAAAGTATTTTCTCGTTTATTTTTTATTAAAATTCCATCTTTTATTACCCTTCTAAAACTTTAAAGTTTGTCATGCTATACATTAACTTACGCAGTACCGTTTGTACTGATAAATTGTTGTTTTCTATTTTTCGCAGAGTAAGTCATGGCATGCCGGGATGGGATTTTATGAAGAAAGGACTTGTCGCATTAAATTTATTTTAAATTTCTCGTATTGGACTTGGACGTTGAACTTTGGTTTTGGCCGTCTGTTTGGCCCTATTTGCTTCCGCACTGTTACTATTTATTTTCATGCATGTGATACTCTGAATTGATTTTACTTCGGGCATATTGAATGGATTTTAAATTGTTTTGAAAATTTGGTACAACTTAGCCTTAGCATCTTTTTGAATAAGCTCGACTTGGTTCGTGTCTTGTTTAGAAAGGTGTGGCGGTAATGCCCTGGCCTTGGTGATCAAATCCGGGGTGTTACAAAAGTAATGGCAGAATAATCGGGTGGACTGTAAACATCTACTGTCCAATTTCCCAATCACTCGGATGATGCGAATTTAGACAGCTTAGACCCTAAAATGGCAGTGTCAATGCCAGTTGGGCCTCCACTGTCCGTGAATTCGGATAAAAACCTACATGCTTCCTCTCTGCAGTACTTATCAGCTAATGTTGACAGACATTAGCAGAGTTTTATTACATATTGGAATTTGGGTTTGGAAATTAAGATAATTAAAATAAAACTGTATCTGGATAGGAGTCAGCTGAGCAGCTATTATAACCCCGGATGGGCGAACCGCCAAGGCTTCCACTGATTATTATCCAAACCATGCAAAATAACATTTAGTAATTAATACCCAGAATACGAGCTAGTTATCCATGAGGGAATACCCGCCAACATTAGTCTGATGTATTCTTTACTAATTGTTACACACAATACACAAAAGACAAAATGAAATGAAATAAAGAGAATAACTTGCATGAGAGACATTGGTTTCTCATGCAAGGCTATGGAATCAATCCATAATTGATGGCTTAAACAATCCCTCCTACCATAATTAATCACAGTCCGGATTATCTGTTTAAGACATCATGATTTTGTTTATAGAAAATTATTTTAATGGCAATTGAACAAAGGTCCTTTAATCACAACAATTACTGATTTAATTATTGCTAATTAGAATCACCAATCATTAATGACTAGAGGGTTCAATTAATTAATGATGAAAATGGAGAATGGAAAATCTGCATGAATATGCTGATTACGACGCTGAACAGATGTGTAATACCCGAGAAATCAACATCGAGTACTAAATCCGAAAATTAATTAATCAATTAATTAATTGGATTTAACTATCGCAATCGAAATAATTCCGGGAGAGCGGAATTAAACATTTTCGGACGATAGCAACTCGAAGAGAGTTATCGGATTATCCAACAATCATGGATAATCCATGTATGATTTTTAAAAGACTAAAAAAAAAAAAATAGCTGAGGAGGCCGCAGCCTGGGGTGGCGCGGTGGCCGCGCGGTGGCGCGCCACCAGCGCGCCACCACCCCAGTAGCAGCGTTTCAAAACGCTGCTACGCGTTTCACACGAGTTTGAGCTATTAACTCCGAACTTGGATGCATGAATCGAGCCACCATCATGTCTTAGACCATTGGGGGTGTGTTGGGGCTCCATGGAATGAATTTAGAAGCATCTAGAACCCTACATAATGGGATTAAAGGGAGTTCATGAACCAAAATAGGTTAAGTTAATGCATAGTTGTGGTAGGCGAATTGGATGAGGTTGGGGGGGGAATAATTTCGAGATATGGACTGTCATTAAGTCCCTCATACTTCCAAGATGCATTAAGCCTCCTCTTGGAAACCTGAATTACCCCATTCCCATCCTTAATCACCCACCAAACCCCTCCCAAAACATCCATCCGAAAATCTGCATACCAATAGGAGTGGAGTGAGATGTGTGAGAGTTTATCCTGCTCTTGAAGCTTTGGGCGAATCCAAGGAATCCCAAGCCATTCCTCAAGGTGTTGGTAAGGTCTCCAACTCATTCCTTAATCCATAAACTCGAATACCCCTTCTCATTAAGGTTTTTTCTTCCAATTCCTGCCAATAGGAGTTCTTCGGTGGAGGCAGTGATTTTGTGGACGTTGTAGGTCGAGCTTGAGGCAACCACCAAAAGAGTTTTCGAACCTAATCTCATCCTAAGTAAGTTAGTGTTGTGCCTTTCAAATTTTATAGCTTTTGGTTGAGTATTCATCGAGTTACAACTCGAAATCCAATCTTTGCCAAATCTGTGTATTAGGGTTTCCTCCGTATAGTTTATTTTGTTCATCTTTGTTCGTCTGGATCCGTTCATTTTTGGCAAAACGTTTCTAAATGAAAAATGTTCCTAACACTTTAAAGATGATCTCTGTAAATTTTCAAAATTTTTGGACATGATTTAGGCGTCGAAAAAGCATCTGGTATTTTCTGAGTTTGTTTTGACAGAATTCGTTTCATAGAAATAGTCAGTGTTGTTGTCCGTATTACTCCTAGCTACAATCGTTTTTGATGGTTAGTTTCTTCATGAAAATTGTTCATCTATGTGTCTAGTTTACTCCTGTGAAATTTCAGAATTTTTGGATCACTCTTCGAATTGTTATGGATTTTAAAAGAAACTGTGGTCGAGTGAACAGTGATTTCTACACCTTTGAAAAATGAGTTTCTGAAATGATTTTTTTTAGGCTACTTAGAGTTCGAAACTGCTACGGTGTTTTCTTTACCGGTAAACTTGGTTTCGTACGTTTGGATGATTAATGAGTCGATTGCTACTCTTTTGTGAATCTTATGAATTCTGGAAATGTAGACATGGGTTGTAATGATTAAAATGTGAATTTTGAAACTTTGTGAGTTTTGATCGAGTTAGATGTCCAATTTTGGAGGGTAAGTGCACTTGGCGTGGGCTCGTTGGGCCGCCCCCTCTTTTTGGTGGCCAAAACGGCGCCAAGGAAATATTGTTGCGTGATTGTATGAGTCTATACTCCTAGCTGTATCTATAAGGATTACCTAGGGCTCCGGAGTGTGTCTGTATAGGGTCCGCTACTCTCACATTGTGGATACCGTCGGCTTGTGGACATAAGTGCCCAAGCGGGTAATTGATCCCAAACGGCTAAGGCCCAGTGTAATACCCGTAAATTTTAGAATATAAAAATAGGAATTAATCCAATAGGAGAGAAGGTTTTGTTTCCGAGAACCCGTAGACGCAGAAATGCACGGAAGTCAAGGACGACGAATTAGAACCCGACGGACCAAAACCGACGGTCTTAGGATTTCAAGCACGTAATCGAATTGAGACGGAATAAATTTATGATGAGGAGCATAATCCGGAAATGACCCGGAAAGATCGAGCGCGAAAACGGGGAAGGATAGAAGTCCGAAAGAGAGGAGAAAAGACCCGACGGATCGGATCGCACGGACCCGCCCGGACCGCAATCCAGGCGGGAGCCGCGCGCTGGCCGGGCGGGGTTTGGCCAAAAGGCGCGCCAACCCCGCGTGGCTCCCCAGGATCATGCAAGTTACGCGTTTTCGGCGATTTCTTACCATAATCCGACCCCCCGACTATGGAAAGAAGATTGTGAACGGGGGAAAAAGTATTAGGGCGAGTTAGGGTTAATTCCCACCCCAATTGTCAGCCTCCATTCACCCCATTCTCTCCCAAACTCTCCCCAAAGCCAAAACACCTTCCGACGAACTTCCGACGGACTTCCGGCGACATCCCGACCACCACCGACGGCCGTAGGAACGAATAGATCAAGGATCACAGTCCTTAGATCATTGGTAAGTCGTTCATATATTTCTAGTTAAGTTTTTGAACCCAAAAACTCGATCTAACATTGGATTTCTTCGTCCGATTCGAAATCGTGGCCAAAGTCGGGAGCTTGACGGTGAGGAGATCCGTTCGTAGGATTTTGGACGAGCCAGAGACTTTAGGACGACCCAAAACTCTCTATCACTGTAAGTTGAGCCTTCCATATCAATACGGGTGATTTCGGGGCGTCCGGTATAGGCGTAATGTAACGAAACGTAAAAATCGAACTTAAAAACCCCATCTTGCGCAGTTTCTGTAATCGGCCTAAAACCCATATTTCAAGGATTCAATCCGAAAAACTCAAAACTAGACTTTTAATCCTAACACATAAATCTAGGTTGTGTAAAAATTTCAGCCATTTTCGTTAACGTTTGCTATTTTAAATCGCATCGAAAAGAGACTGCTTTGACAAAACGTGTGGAAATCTGTCTATGAATATGTTCGAACTTAGTGAATTTATTTAATCATGTCTAGTATGTGCATATTAAATTTCAGAATTTTTGGAGTCCATTGGATATGTTAAAAAGTCGAGATTTTGAACTGTGTCAAACCTGAGTTCGGACAGTTTTCTGATTGCATGATAAAACCAATTTTTGACATGTTTCCTCAACTTATTTCGAAAAGGTTAAAACACGAAAGTTGTTCGTTAGGGTGTTTTGCATAAAGTGTGAAGATTTCAGAATTTTCGGGCTTGAAACGGATTTTTAAATGAGAAAGGCGCAAACTGTGACGCCAAGATACTTTTAAATCGAAGAGTTTTGAAATTTCGAAACAAACGGTCAAAGATTTGAAACACGATACATCTACACTTTTGAAAAACCCCGATACATTAAATCTAAACGATACATGAGATACTTGGTGGAGGGTGAGTGCTCTGCAGGGTGCCCCTCTAGCCTTTTTCTCTTCGGGCCTATAATGGACGAGAGAATTTGATGAAATATTACGCCAGTTGGCGGGAGATACATGGCCTACTCTCTCGGGTTGTCCGTATGGATTTCTCGAGGCTCCGGAGTGTTACTGGGTATGGCAGATACGGCTGCGGCCGCCGGATCACCGGCTATACAAGATACTTACGACACGGCTGCGGCCGCCGGATCACCGGCTATACAAAACACTGAGAAATGGTTACGTAACGGGGGAATAAAAGATTTAATATTTTTAAGTGTTTATTTATTTTTGCATGTCTTTAAATTATGCATTTAAATTATGTCTTTAAATTTCATGGCATGACTAAATTATTATTGTGGATTAGATGCATGTTTAAGTACACAATTAAAATTATTATTTCCTTTAAATTTGGTAAATGCATGTTAGGAGTGAAATTTTAAATTATCTAATTAAATCCCTTTATTGCTATGTTAGGATCGACTTACTCAGTATTTTATATACTGATAAAATTGTTGTTTTCTCTTTTCTTTCAGAGTACGGAGATAATGCATAGCATGTGCATTGGGGGATGGATTTACTAAACATTGTTTACTTGTTTTTTTTTTTTTTACGATACTTGCATAACGGGCATGTAAATCCCGAGTTTTGGCCATGTCGGCCCATTTTACATTTTTCCGCTGCGATATATTATTACTACTATATGTGTGGATGATACTTATTATCTTTGCATAGATTCCGGACTTGTTTTTAAATCTTTTTGCAATACCTATAGCCTTGCATCTCTTTGGCAAGCTCGGATAATCCGTGTCTTGCTAGAGAGATGTGGCGGTGACATCCCGGCCTGGGTTATCAAATCCGGGGTGTTACAAGTTGGTATCAGAGCCCGGAATATTTTGAAGCTACTACTATTTTTTATTTTAAATATTTTGAACTAAGTATTATTTTTAAATTTATTATTATCATTATTATTCTTAAGACTACTAGTACTATTATTTGAGCCCAAAATTTGAGCCCAAAAATTTTCTTACCCAAGTAGTATAATATTCTGAGCCCAAAGGGGTTAAATTATTTTGACTCAATATTTATAATTATTTATTTTAAGCCCAACCATTTCGACCCAATACCCATGTTTTTACTTTTTAAAGTCCAAACTATTATTTTGGCCCGATATAGGCCCAACTTTTTTTTCACCCATGATTAAATACACTAAGATTAATTTTTGGGGGGATTGCATGTGCATATTCATATAGATTTAAATTCCCGCATGTCATGATTTATATCCGAAACATACTCTAACTCTAACCTCCTTGTTGACACTAGATGGCCGAACCCAACATGAACATGGTCAACTTGATGGTGAAACTGACTAACGCATATTTAGAGTCCCAACAACATGTCAACTATTTCAAGACTCGAGTAGGACAACTAGAGGGCCAAGTGGCCCATCTGGGGCATCTTAGGGAGACCGATCATCATAACATAACCCAGCTGCAAAATCAAGTCGCCGAACTCCAAGCCCAAATGGCCCAACTCCAAGACAAGGGTGATGACTTGGAGGAACAAATAGGAAACGTAGCCTGGGAGTTGACTACCTTGGCCAATGAGATTGACGGGGGGGTCCTTCAGAACCCGGGACCTCACCCTAATGCCGCAGCACCGATTGACGTATCCAGCGACGAGGACGATCCCATCGAGGATGTACCTGCCTAGTCACCCTATACTTAGGAGTCCATACTGATGCACTACTATCTATATTCTTTTTTTTTAGTACCAGCACTACTATTTCTTTCCTGTTACGAATGCTTGTAATCAGCTGAAAAATTTTCTCTTGAGTAATAAATCTACAAGCATTTATTTTATACAATTATATTTAAAGTATTCCTTACATTTTAACTAAATTACTTCTCTTCGAATACCCTACTAAAACCCGATCAAACAAACGAACAAGTTAATAATAATCAATGACCTATAGATAACGACTAAACAAAAATACAAGTAGTAAATATATATGAATATACTTTGTATGGAGATAACGGACAAGGGTATCTCCAACCCTAAACCCTAAACCCTAAACCCTGAACCCTAGGGTCTGGAAAAAAAAAAAAAAAAAAAAAAAAAACCTGAACAGGTTACTGTTCACGAAAAAAAAAAATAAAAAAATAAAAAAATAAAAAATAAAAAAAAAATAAAAAAAAAAATAAAAAAATAAACAAAACAAAAACAAAGCAGTAAGTAGAACCAACCCCGAATGACAACAAACAATACGCTAAACCCCAACAACCTACACTAACAGGTTCCAACAGAACTGATACCTGTTAATATCGCCATTTATTTAGTCAAATTATTTCCTAAGTATTACATAATACTTCAACAAAAGAATCTAAACTCTCTTGTTCTTGCAACAGCATGGCACCGAGAGGAAGAGCACGTGCTCAGCCCACTACTCCAAACACCAACGAAACCCCTATGCAACCAGATATGCCCATACCCGGCGAAGGGGTACACGCTCAAGAGGAGCCGGCAAACCCCATGCCAAACAACATGGACGCGCGTCTACGGACTCTAGAGGAGGTTCTCATCGCGTTAGGGAACGCGCATGTGAACCAAGGCCAGGCCGCTGCGGTACCTCCACCCGAGGCCCGCATTAACTACCTAGCTATGGTGAACTCGTATCGTCCGCCGAACTACGCCGGAGAAGAGGACCCGGCCAAACTTGAAGAATGGATCCGAACATTCGACAAGCTACTAAACGCGGTGAAGTGCCCAATTGGCGAGAAGGTGCCTGTGGCGTCGTACTATCTCGGAGGGGAGGCGGATGACTGGTGGCGTGCCATGCAAGAAAAGCTAGCCGAGGACGAGGAACCCTATTCTTGGGAGGAATTCATGAGTCTGATCAGGGATCGCTTCTACCCCATGAGCACAAAGTCCGCCATGTACGAGGAATTCTTATCTCTGAAGCAAGGAGGGCAAACAGTCCAAGAATATTACACCCGTTTCAAGGAGTTGGTGCGTTTCGCACCGAGACTCGTGCCGACAGACGTGGAGAAGGCACAGAAATTTGAAATGGGGCTAAACTTGGCTATACGAGAGGTGATCACTGGCGTCCTGCAATCGGTATATGATCGTGCGGTAGCTGTTGCAAGGGTGCAACAGCTAAAAAGGAAAGTGAGCGGAGAACCCAGTCGAGGATCTCAGGGACAGGATAAGAGGAGCAGAGACAACCGTTCCGGTAACAATGCTGTAGGGAACAACTTTCGGGGAGATCTGAACAGACCCCCTCAAAACAACAACAGAGGATATGACGATAGAACCCTTTTCCGGGGTAACCCGGTACCACCTTGCCCGAGATGCGGCAGGCCTCATTTGGCCAGAGGGTGCCCCCAACAGGGCGCCTGCTACAGGTGTGGTCGCAACGGCCACATGGCGAATGAGTGCCGCACCCGACTGGAAAACATCACCAAGAGAGAGGATTTAGGCACGGGGCCAACTCAGCCTCGCAACCAGGATGGACGGAATGGAAACAACCAGGGGTATAGACCCCCTCAGAACCAGAATCTCAATCAGAATCAACGTCCCCCACAGAATCCAAATCAGCAACAGAATCAGAACCTGAACCGGGATCAGCAAGGCAACCCGGGACGTCCAATGGGGCGATTGAATGTCATCAATGAGGCAGATGTGCCTATGCAAGGGGACGTAATGGGAGGTACGTTCCATGTCTTGAGTACACCCCTTAGAGTTCTATTTGACTCAGGAGCTAGTTGTTCGATAATATCATCTAGAGTCTTACCTGAACTAGATCTACCTAAGTGCGAACTGATTAACTTAGGGATTCAACTTCCATCGGGAGAGGTAGTATCATGCTCTAAGCGATATAACGGAATTCCGATAGTTATAAAGAACGTAGAGTTTTTCGCGAACTTAGTAGAATTCGAACTACAGGATTTTGACGTCATACTAGGAATGGATTGGCTAACCCAATATAAAGCCGTGATCGATTGCCAAAAACAAAAGATCACGTTGTCAAAGAGTCGGGGAAGGAGAGTCATCTTTTACTCCCAACCCCCTAAGAAGTCTACCAAGATAGTTAATGCTATGAAGCTATTTAGCTTAATGCGTAAGGGTTACGCGTTATATGCTTGCTACATTCATAACCTTGAGGCCGAAGAGGTCAAGGTGGATAATATTCCGGTGGTGAGAGAATACCCAGATGTATTCCCGGAAGACGTTCCCGGCATGCCGCCTGAGAGAGATCTGGAATTCACTATAGATCTTATTCCGGGAACGGAGCCTGTCTCGAAGGCTCCTTACCGCATGTCGCCGCTGGAAATGAAGGAACTAAAAGAACAACTCGAGGAGTTGCTAGAAAAGGGCTACATAAGGCCGAGCACGTCCCCATGGGAAGCCCCGGTCTTATTCGTGAAGAAGAAAGATGGAGGTCTACGACTATGCATCGATTATAGAGGACTTAACCAAGTCACGGTCAAGAACAAGTACCCGTTGCCAAGAATCGAGGATTTGTTCGACCAACTGAAGGGAGCCTCAGTATTTTCAAAGATCGACCTACGATCCGGATATCACCAGTTAAGGATCGCCGAAAAAGATATCCCAAAGACGGCATTCAGAACTCGCTACGGGCATTACGAATTCACGGTGCTGTCATTCGGGCTGACGAACGCCCCAGCTATGTTCATGAATCTCATGAACAACGTGTTTCGAGAACTATTAGATCAATGCGTGGTGGTGTTCATAGATGACATCCTGATCTACTCGAAAAGCGAAGAAGAGCATTCCGAACACTTACACAAAGTGTTAGGGATCTTACGAGCCAATCAGCTGTATGGCAAGCTGTCCAAATGCGACTTCTGGCTAAAAGAAGTGGCATTTCTGGGACATATCGTATCCGCCAATGGAGTGGCAGTAGACCCAGCAAAGATTTCGGCAGTGACCGAATGGGTGCCACCGAAGAATCCAACCGAGATAAGAAGTTTTCTCGGATTGGCAGGGTACTACCGGAGGTTTGTAAAGGATTTCTCAAGGATCGCTCGCCCATTGACGCAGCTGTTAAAGAAAGGGGTGAAATACGACTGGACCAGTGAGTGTGACTCCGCATTCCAAGAATTGAAGAAACGGCTTACTACAGCACCGGTGTTGACATTACCATCGGAAGATGGAGACTTCGAGGTGTACAGCGACGCCTCGAAGGAAGGATTAGGATGCGTGCTAATGCAAGATCAAAGGGTTATAGCATATGCATCACGTCAACTAAAGCCACACGAAGAGAACTACCCGACGCACGACTTGGAGCTAGCCGCAGTCGTGTTCGCTCTAAAGATATGGAGGCATTACCTCTATGGGCGAAAGTGTCGGATGTTCACCGACCATAAGAGCCTCAAGTATATATTCACGCAAAAAGAGCTGAATTTGAGGCAAAGAAGGTGGTTGGAACTGATTAAGGATTACGACCTGGAAATCGCGTACCACGAAGGAAGGGCCAACGTCGTGGCCGATGCCTTGAGTCGAAAGACTCAACACGTGGTGAACTCACTCGTAGTACCGGCCGAATTGTACAGAGACTTGGCGAAATTAAGTCTGGAGTTGGTACACTCCGGCGAAGTAAGTGAGGTCGTCAACACGATGGTAGTAGGATCTACCATACTTGATGAGATACGACTAGCACAACAGTGTGATGAAAAGTTGGAGGAAATTAGGAAGAGCATTGCTGAGGGAAAGGCAATGGATTTTAAAATCCAGGAGGACGGAAGCATCCGCTTCAAAGGAAGGTGGTGCATACCGCGAAAATGCGAGGACCTGAAGCTAAGAGTAATGGAGGAAGGCCATAATACCCCATATTCGGTCCACCCCGGAGGCGAGAAGCTATACAAGGACATAAAGAAGAACTATTGGTGGCCGAACATGAAGAGAGAAATAGCCGAGTTTGTGGCGAGATGCCTTACCTGCCAGAAGGTCAAGGCCGTACGGCAGAAACCCTTAGGATTAATGCAGCCATTGGAAATCCCAAGTTGGAAATGGGATAGCATTTCAATGGACTTCGTTTCGGGGTTACCACGTTCACCGAAGGGGATGAATAAAATCTGGGTGATCGTGGATAGGTTGACAAAAGCTGCCATATTTATCCCCATGAAGGATACCTGGTCCATGGACCAATTGGCAAGGGCATATGTCGACAACGTGGTACGACGACATGGAGTACCACACGACATCATCTCGGACAGAGACAGTAGATTTGTCTCACATTTTTGGACAAAACTACAAGAAGCCCTCGGTACGAAGATAAAGATGAGTACCGCGTTCCACCCCATGACGGATGGACAAACGGAAAGGACGATCCAAACTTTGGAAGACATGCTGAGGGCATGCGTACTAGAGTTTAAAGGAAGTTGGGAAAATCACTTACCCTTGATCGAATTTTCCTACAACAACAGCTACCATGCTAGCATTGGCATGGCACCTTTCGAGGCACTGTATGGACGCAAATGCCGAAGCCCATTGAGCTGGGAAGAGGGCGAGAGGACCATGGTAATTGGACCGCAACTTGTTGAGGATATGGCTCAACAAGTCAAAATAATCCAAGGGAAGATGAGAGCCGCGCAAGACCGGCAAAAGAGCTATGCCGACGTGAGACGGCAAGATTTGGAATTCCAAATAGGCGATAAGGTCATGTTAAAGGTATCACCGATGAAGGGTGTGATGCGCTTTGGCAAGCGGGGAAAATTAAGCCCACGCTACATAGGACCCTACGAGATCCTAGAAAGAGTGGGAAATCTTGCATACCGACTAGCATTACCGCCACAATTCGCTCGTGTCCACGACGTGTTCCACGTCTCGCAACTGAAGAAATACGTCCATGATCCGACCCACGTACTCCAACCGGAGGAAATTGAGTTGGACGATGACTTAAGCTACGAAGAAATTCCGGTGCGAATACTCGACAAGAAGGAGAGGGTAACAAGGAATAAGACCGTGAGGATGGTTAAGGTTCTTTGGTCAAACCACGAAGCCGAGACGGCAACGTGGGAGCTAGAAGCAGACATGAAGGATCGATACCCAACCCTATTCCAAGACAGTGCAGCAACAGTTATGGGGACATAACTGTAATCTTAAGAGGGGGAGGATGTGACGACCCGAGTATTTCTGAATATTTTTGTACGAATACTTTGTACCCCAAATAAACAAATTCAAATTGTTTTGAACTACGTAATGACTTGATCCCTTCACGGGGTACGTAGGCAACTCGGAAATTTCAATTCTGGGTTCAGTCAAATAATAACAAACAACGACACACAATAATACAATCGCTTAATCAAACAATTCCCGAACTCGCGAGAGGATGAAGTACAACTTCGAGGACGAAGTTGGTTCTTAAGGGGGGTAGACTGTAATACCCGTAAATTTTAGAATATAAAAATAGGAATTAATCCAATAGGAGAGAAGGTTTTGTTTCCGAGAACCCGTAGACGCAGAAATGCACGGAAGTCAAGGACGACGAATTAGAACCCGACGGACCAAAACCGACGGTCTTAGGATTTCAAGCACGTAATCGAATTGAGACGGAATAAATTTATGATGAGGAGCATAATCCGGAAATGACCCGGAAAAATCGAGCGCGAAAACGGGGAAGGATAGAAGTCCGAAAGAGAGGAGAAAAGACCCGACGGATCGGATCGCACGGACCCGCCCGGACCGCAATCCAGGCGGGAGCCGCGCGCTGGCCGGGCGGGGTTTGGCCAAAAGGCGCGCCAACCCCGCGTGGCTCCCCAGGATCATGCAAGTTACGCGTTTTCGGCGATTTCTTACCATAATCCGACCCCCCGACTATGGAAAGAAGATTGTGAACGGGGGAAGGAGTATTAGGGCGAGTTAGGGTTAATTCCCACCCCAATTGTCAGCCTCCATTCACCCCATTCTCTCCCAAACTCTCCCCAAAGCCAAAACACCTTCCGACGAACTTCCGACGGACTTCCGGCGACATCCCGACCACCACCGACGGCCGTAGGAACGAATAGATCAAGGATCACAGTCCTTAGATCATTGGTAAGTCGTTCATATATTTCTAGTTAAGTTTTTGAACCCAAAAACTCGATCTAACATTGGATTTCTTCGTCCGATTCGAAATCGTGGCCAAAGTCGGGAGCTTGACGGTGAGGAGATCCGTTCGTAGGATTTTGGACGAGCCAGAGACTTTAGGACGACCCAAAACTCTCTATCACTGTAAGTTGAGCCTTCCATATCAATACGGGTGATTTCGGGGCGTCCGGTATAGGCGTAATGTAACGAAACGTAAAAATCGAACTTAAAAACCCCATCTTGCGCAGTTTCTGTAATCGGCCTAAAACCCATATTTCGAGGATTCAATCCGAAAAACTCAAAACTAGACTTTTAATCCTAACACATAAATCTAGGTTGTGTAAAAATTTCAGCCATTTTCGTTAACGTTTGCTATTTTAAATCGCATCGAAAAGAGACTGCTTTGACAAAACGTGTGGAAATCTGTCTATGAATATGTTCGAACTTAGTGAATTTATTTCTATAATTTCTAGTCCGATTTGATCTTTACAATCTAAATGAAAGTTGTAGATAATCATGTCTAGTATGTGCATATTAAATTTCAGAATTTTTGGAGTCCATTGGATATGTTAAAAAGTCGAGATTTTGAACTGTGTCAAACCTGAGTTCGGACAGTTTTCTGATTGCATGATAAAACCAATTTTTGACATGTTTCCTCAACTTATTTCGAAAAGGTTAAAACACGAAAGTTGTTCGTTAGGGTGTTTTGCATAAAGTGTGAAGATTTCAGAATTTTCGGGCTTGAAACGGATTTTTAAATGAGAAAGGCGCAAACTGTGACGCCAAGATACTTTTAAATCGAAGAGTTTTGAAATTTCGAAACAAACGGTCAAAGATTTGAAACACGATACATCTACACTTTTGAAAAACCCCGATACATTAAATCTAAACGATACATGAGATACTTGGTGGAGGGTGAGTGCTCTGCAGGGTGCCCCTCTAGCCTTTTTCTCTTCGGGCCTATAATGGACGAGAGAATTTGATGAAATATTACGCCAGTTGGCGGGAGATACATGGCCTACTCTCTCGGGTTGTCCGTATGGATTTCTCGAGGCTCCGGAGTGTTACTGGGTATGGCAGATACGGCTGCGGCCGCCGGATCACCGGCTATACAAGATACTTACGACACGGCTGCGGCCGCCGGATCACCGGCTATACAAAACACTGAGAAATGGTTACGTAACGGGGGAATAAAAGATTTAATATTTTTAAGTGTTTATTTATTTTTGCATGTCTTTAAATTATGCATTTAAATTATGTCTTTAAATTTCATGGCATGACTAAATTATTATTGTGGATTAGATGCATGTTTAAGTACACAATTAAAATTATTATTTCCTTTAAATTTGGTAAATGCATGTTAGGAGTGAAATTTTAAATTATCTAATTAAATCCCTTTATTGCTATGTTAGGATCGACTTACTCAGTATTTTATATACTGATAAAATTGTTGTTTTCTCTTTTCTTTCAGAGTACGGAGATAATGCATAGCATTTGCATTGGGGGATGGATTTACTAAACATTGTTTACTTGTTTTTTTTTTTTACGATACTTGCATAACGGGCATGTAAATCCCGAGTTTTGGCCATGTCGGCCCATTTTACATTTTTCCGCTGCGATATATTATTACTACTATATGTGTGGATGATACTTATTATCTTTACATAGATTCCGGACTTGTTTTTAAATCTTTTTGCAATACCTATAGCCTTGCATCTCTTTGGCAAGCTCGGATAATCCGTGTCTTGCTAGAGAGATGTGGCGGTGACATCCCGGCCTGGGTTATCAAATCCGGGGTGTTACACCCAGGATCGTTGATACCGGCGGCTTGTGGACATAAGCGCCCAAGCGGGTAATTTTTGGATGTCCTCGATCAAAATGAGCATTGGTATTGGTGTGATTTGGTAAAATGGAAAATTGCCGTAAGGTATTTTCTCGTTTATTTTTTATTAAAATTCCATCTTTTATTACCCTTCTAAAACTTTAAAGTTTGTCATGCTATACATTAACTTACGCAGTACCGTTTGTACTGATAAATTGTTGTTTTCTATTTTTCGCAGAGTAAGTCATGGCATGCCGGGATGGGATTTTATGAAGAAAGGACTTGTCGCATTAAATTTATTTTAAATTTCTCGTATTGGACTTGGACGTTAAACTTTGGTTTTGGCCGTCTGTTTGGCCCTATTTGCTTCCGCACTGTTACTATTTATTTTCATGCATGTGATACTCTGAATTGATTTTACTTCGGGCATATTGAATGTATTTTAAATTGTTTTGAAAATTTGGTACAACTTAGCCTTAGCATCTTTCTGAATAAGCTCGACTTGGTTCGTGTCTTGTTTAGAAAGGTGTGGCGGTAATGCCCTGGCCTGGGTGATCAAATCCGGGGTGTTACAAAGTAGTATCAGAGCCCGAAAATTTTAAGGCTATTATTTTTTCGGCCCACTATAGAGGCCCAAATTATTCAATATTATTTTTAAGCATTTTTGAGTAGTATTTCCATGGAAAAAGGGAACTTTATTTTTAAAACCCATGGAAAAGTATATCTTGAAAATTCGACAAGTCTTAAAAAAATTAGTACTATTTTTGGGGGGAAGCATGTGCATTAACAAAATTATTTTTATGTGTGGCATATCCCTTAATGTAAAAATTTGCATGTTAGATGGCCGACCTAAGATTACAGGATTCCATCATGCGCTTGTTGTGCTCCATGTCCGATATCACGCATGAACTTCGCCATATTACTAGGGATGCCGCAAAAGATAGGAATAGGATTGTGGCAATAGAAGAGAGGATGGAGGCTATGACTATTAGGAGTACCCAGATGGCCGCTTGCCACGATGCTCTTGCAGCTGAGTTTGAGGATTGCCGACACCACGTGCACATGCTGCAGGGACGCATATTTGCATTGGAGGAGGTCATTGTTGGGCTGCAAAACCAGCTTAACCCTGAGCCAGAGATGGAAGAGGAGGAGGAGTTTGACCCGGATGAGTTCATCAACGTTGAAGAAGAGGACCCCGAGGAGGTTGTGGAGAACCCTCCACTGCCTCTTGATACCGACGAGGAGGTAGAGGCCGATCGTAGGATGCTCGGCTACTCCCCGGATTACTTGCTTTAGGAGTTGTATGTGGTTTCCGAGTTGGACTTCTTTACTTGCTTTTGCTAGTTTTCTGATTCCGTATATTGCGTATTGGTATATTCACATCTTGTTGCCGTAACGTTATCACATTTTACGTAGTGATAACTTAGTATTATATCATGATGTAATCCTCGCTGTTAAAGCATTTTATCTATGGAATTTCGTACTTAGTGTTCTTCCTTCTTGCCATTTCTGTTTTCTTTTCGCACCTAGAGTTTTGGAGATAGGATTCTGACCATAGTCTAACTCGACTATTAACTTTCAACTAACCGCGAATCAAACCTCTGCATGCTTGGTCATCAGAATGCCGCCCAGAGGGAGACCTAGAGCTGAGATTCCAGGGAACGCTAATGCTCCAGTCGGTGCAAACCCGCCGAATCCAGAAGGTCAACCTAACCCTGCTCCTAACGCAATGGATGAACGACTGAGGATAGTTGAGCAAGTCCTCATTGCCTTAGGAAACGCGGAAGTTAATCGAGCACAGGCAGCAGTACCACCCCCAGCAGCTCGAATAAATTATTTGGCGATGGTAAACCCTTACCAGCCGCCTCATTATGAGGGACAGGAGGATCCCGCAAAGCTGGAAGACTGGCTAAGGACTTTTGACAAGCTGCTTACTGCCGTCAGGTGCCCCACAAATGAGAAAGTTGGAGTGGCCGTATACTATCTAAGTGGAGAAGCTGACGAATGGTGGCAAAACCACCAAGAAGGACTTGCCGATGGTGAACACGCCTATTTCTGGGAAGAGTTTAAGGAGATGATGAGGGAAAGGTTCTATCCCCTCAGTACAAAAACTGCTAAGTACGAGGAATTCATTAATCTCCGTCAAGGCACCCAGACAGTTCAAGAATACTATGCGAAGTTTAAAGAGCTCGTCCGATTCGCTCCAAGGCTGGTACCAACCGATGCTGATAAAGCCCAGAAATTTGAGATGGGGCTGAACCTCAGCATTAGAGAGATCTTGGTTGGCGGACAACACACAACTCTGCAGGCTGTTTACGATCGTGCAGTGGCAATTGCACAAGTGCAACAGCTGAAGCGCAAGGAGCATGGAGAGACGAGCAAGGGCCTAAACAACTTTGATAAGAAGAGTCGGAACAATAACACGGGAAATCACTTCAGAAGGGGAAATGACTAAGGAAGAAATGATGGTCATAGGAAGCCAGATAACAGAGAGTTCAACCGAGGAGGCCAAGGAGATCAGAGGCCGGATAACCAGGGCGCCTTCACACCCAGATGCCGGGAATGCAACATTCCGCACTTGGTGCGTGAATGCCCAAGACCGGGGCATTGTTACCGGTGTGGCCGAGAAGGCCACATGAAAAAGGAATGCCGGACGAGGGAGGACCGCATTGATAAGAGGTTGGACCTGCTAAATCGTCCTCAGGGAAACAGGCCAGCTGGGCCAAACCAACAGGACAACCAAGGACAGAGACTCCCGCAGGCACAGAGGCCACCTCAGAATCCAAACCAGCACGGGAATCAAGGAAGGCCAGTAGGACGCCTGAACGTGATAAATCAAGCTGACTTAGCTGCTCAAGGCGATGTGATCGAAGGTACGTTTACTGCTTTAAGCGTACCTGTCAAGGTCTTATTTGACTCAGGAGCGAGTTGCTCTTTGATTTCCACGAGAATTATATCTGCGTTAGATCTACCAGCGCCGAATAACATTAACTTAGGAATCCAATTACCATCGGGTAAGGTAGTATCGTGTTCCAAACGATACGACGGGATCCCGATAGTAATCAAGAACACTGAATTCTTTGCGAATCTCATAGAATTTGACCTTAAGGATTTCGACATCATTTTGGGAATGGACTGGTTGGCGCGATACAAGGCTATCATCGAGTGCCAGAAGCAGAAGATCTCGTTGGCGAAGAGTCGCGGGAAGAAGGTCATTTACTATACGCAGCCTCAGAAGAAGGGTGCCAAGATAGTAAATGCAATAAAGTTCTGCAATCTCATGCAGAAGGGATACCAACTGTATGCGTGCTACGTGCATAATCTGGAAGGCGAAGAGAGCAAGATCGACAGTATCCCCGTCGTGAACGAATACCCAGACGT
The DNA here is from genome assembly GCA_030278955.1 of Hygrophila difformis. Taxonomy (NCBI): domain Eukaryota; kingdom Viridiplantae; phylum Streptophyta; class Magnoliopsida; order Lamiales; family Acanthaceae; genus Hygrophila; species Hygrophila difformis. The sequence goes on along the minus strand of JAOANR010000268.1, from coordinate 415,517 downwards.
CTTCCCGGAAGATATCCTAGGAATGCCTCCTGAGCGGGAAGTTGAGTTCACGATCGATCTCGTACCCGTAATCGAACCGGTGTCGAAGGCACCATATCGCATGGCGCCTGTTGAGATGAAGGAGCTGAAAGAACAACTCAAGGAGTTGTTATCAAAGCGATATATTCGGCCGAGCACATCACCATGGGGAGCTCCAGTCCTGTTCGTGAAAAAGAAGGACGGCGGACTCCGATTGTGCATCGACTACAGAGGTCTTAATCAAGTGACGATTAAGAACAAGTAGCCGCTACCTAGGATCGAAGATCTCTTCGATCAACTGAAAGGAGCGTCGGTATTTTCGAAAGTTGATCTAAGGTCGGGATACCACCAATTGCGTATCGCCGAGAATGATATACCCAAGACAGCATTCCGAACAAGATATGGACACTACGAATTCACCGTAATGTCTTTCGGTCTGACTAATGCTCCCGCAGTATTCATGAACCTCATGAATAGCGTTTTCCGAGAGTTACTAGACTCATGTGTTGTCGTATTCATCGACGACATCCTAGTTTACTCGAGGAATGAGGAAGAGCATCGTAGTCATTTGCACCAAGTACTCGAACTTTTGAGGAAAAATCAACTCTACGCGAAACTGTCTAAGTGCGAGTTTTGGAAGAATGAAGTCGCTTTTCTAGGTCATATAGTATCGGCTAAAGGAGTATCAGTCGACCCGGCAAAGATATCAGCAGTGTCTGATTGGTCGGCACCAATAAACCAGACAGAGGTAAGAAGTTTCCTAGGTCTAGCCGGATACTACCGAAGATTCGTGAAGGACTTTTCAAAAATTGCGAGACCGATGACCCAATTGCTGAAGAAAGGATTGAAGTTTTATTGGTCAGCTGAGTGTGAACAGTCATTCCGTGAGCTTAAGGGGAGACTCACATCAGCACTGGTTTTAGCATTGCCATCAGAGTCTGAGGATTATGAGGTGTACATCGACGCCTCGAAAGAAGGTCTCGGTTGTGTGCTAATGCAAAACCATAGAGTGATTGCTTATGCATCAAGGCAACTCAAGACACACGAAGTAAACTACCTGACACATGATCTGGAACTAGCAGCAGTAGTGTTCGCTCTTAAGATCTGGCGACACTACCTATATGGACGAACTTGTCGGATGTTTACAGATCATAAAAGCCTCAAGTATATATTTACTCAGAAAGAGTTAAATATGAGGCAGAGGAGATGGCTCGAGCTGATCAAGGATTACGATCTGGATATAGCCTACCATGAAGGCAAGGCGAACGTCGTAGCGGATGCATTAAGTCGCAAGACGAGGCACACGGCGAACACACTCAATCTACCTTCGGGATTGTATATGGACCTAGCTAAGTTAGATACTGAACTAGTCCATTATGGGACCGTGGTGGAGACAGTGAACGCCATAACATTTGAATCTACCGTATTTGACGAGATTCGAGAAGCCCAGCCGGACGACGAGAATCTCCAGAGGATCAAAGGAAAAATAGGTGAAGGAAAGGCGGTAGGATTCATGATCCATGAAGATGGAAGTATCCGTTTTAAAGGAAGATGGTGCGTTCCTCATAAGTGTGAGGAACTGAAGAGAAGACTCATGGAAGAAGGCCACAGTACACCTTATTCAGTCCACCCTGGTGGGGATAAGTTGTACAAGGACTTAAAGAAAATCTACTGGTGGCCGCGGATGAAGAAGGATGTTGCTGACTTTGTGGCCAAGTGTATAACCTGCCAGAAGGTGAAGGCAGTAAGACAAAAGCCGTTAGGTTTGGTAAAACCATTGGAGATCCCAAGCTGGAAGTGGGACAACATCTCCATGGATTTTGTTTCGGGGTTGCCAAGATCTCCCCGAGGAATGAATAAGATTTGGGTAATAGTTGACCGGTTAACAAAGACCGCCATTTTCATACCAATGAAGGAAAATTGGTCGATGGATCAACTAGCTAAGGCATACATCGAGAACGTGGTCCGAAGGCACGGAGTACCGCACGATATTATCTCAGACCGAGATAGTAGATTCGTCTCCAACTTCTGGACTAAACTACAAGAAGCCTTAGGAACCCAAATCAAGATGAGCACAGCTTTTCATCCGATGACGAACGGTCAGACTGAGCGCACGATTCAGATGCTCGAGGACATGCTAAGAGCGTGCGTACTCGAATTCAAGGGAAGCTGGGAAGACCACTTGCCGTTGATTGAATTCTTGTACAACAACAGTTATCACGCTACCATAGGCATGGCACCGTTCGAAGCGCTTTACGGACGGAAGTGTCACAGTCCGTTGTGCTGGACGAAGGACGATAATTCAGTAGTTGTTGGACCGCAACTCATTGACGATATGAGCAAACAAATCAAGGTGGTTCAACAGAAAATGAAAGCCGCACAAGACAGGCAGAAGAGTTACGCCGACGCTAGGCGGCAAGAGTTGGAATTTGAGGTGGGAGACAAGGTCATGCTGAAAGTGTCGCCCATGAAGGGGGTGATGCGATTCGGTAAACGAGGAAAGCTGAGTCCTCGCTACATCGGTCCGTACGAAATTTTGGATCGTGTAGGTACCTTGGCTTATCGTTTGGCACTTCCACCGAAATTATCGTGAGTGCACAACGTATTTCACATTTCTCAACTGAAGAAATATGTGCACGATCCAACTCACGTGTTGCAACCCGACGTGATTGAGCTAGATGACGACCTGACGTACGAGGAGTATCCGATCGAGATACTTGATGTCAAGGAAAGGGTCACCAGGAACAAGACTGTGAGGATGGTGAAGATCCTATGGTCAAATCATGGCACTGAGGAAGCAACCTGGGAATTGGAAGCGGATATGAAGCAGAAATATCCGAACCTTTTCCGAAGCGACTCAGGAGCAGTTATGGGGGCATAACTGCAGTCCTAAGGGGGAGAGGATGTGACACCCCGCGCAAGGTCGTCGCGAACCGAGGTAAGAATTTTTAAATTGCAAGCCTCAATAATTTCTGTGCCAATTATTTTTTTCCGAAGTGCGACCCAACTTTGAGGACGAAGTTGATTTCTGAGGAGGGTAGACTATAATACCCGAGAAATCAACATCGAGTACTAAATCCGAAAATTAATTAATTAATTAATTAATTTGATTTAACTATCGCAATCGAAATAATTCCGGGAGAGCGGAATTAAACATTTTCGGACGATAGCAACTCGAAGAGAGTTATCGGATTATCCAACAATCATGGATAATCCATGTATGATTTTTAAAAGACTAAAAATCAAAAAAAAAAAAATAGCTGAGGAGGCCGCAGCCTGAGGTGGCGCGGTGGCCGCGCGGTGGCGCGCCACCACCCCAGTAGCAGCGTTTCAAAACGCTGCTACGCGTTTCACACGAGTTTAAGCTATTAACTCCGAACTTGGATGCATGAATCGAGCCACCATCATGTCTTAGACCATTGGGGGTGTGTTGGGGCTCTATGGAATGAATTTAGAAGCATCTAGAACCCTACATAATGGGATTAAAGGGAGTTCATGAACCAAAATAGGTTAAGTTAATCCATAGTTGTGGTAGGTGAATTGGATGAGGTTGGGGGGGAATAATTTCGAGATATGGACTGTCATTAAGTCCCTCGTACTTCCAAGATGCATTAAGCCTCCTCTTGGAAACCTGAATTACCCCATTCCCATCCTTAATCACCCACCAAACCCCTCCCAAAACATCCATCCGAAAATCTGCATACCAATAGGAGTGGAGTGAGTTGTGTGAGAGTTTATCCTGCTCTTGAAGCTTTGGGCGAATCCAAGGAATCCCAAGCCATTCCTCAAGGTGTTGGTAAGGTCTCCAACTCATTCCTTAATCCATAAACTCGAATACCCCTTCTCATTAAGGTTTTTTCTTCCAATTCCTGCCAATAGGAGTTCTTCGGTGGAGGCAGTGATTTTGTGGACGTTGTAGGTCGAGCTTGAGGCAACCACCAAAAGAGTTTTCGATCCTAATCTCATCCTAAGTAAGTTAGTGTTGTGCCTTTCAAATTTTATAGCTTTTGGTTGAGTATTCATCGAGTTACAACTCGAAATCCAATCTTTGCCAAATCTGTGTATTAGGGTTTCCTCCGTATAGTTAATTTTGTTCATCTTTGTTCGTCTGGATCCGTTCATTTTTGGCAAAACGTTTCTAAATGAAAAATGTTCCTAACACTTTAAAGATGATCTCTGTAAATTTTCAAAATTTTTGGACATGATTTAGGCGTCGAAAAAGCATCTGGTATTTTCTGAGTTTGTGTTGACAGAATTCGTTTCATAGAAATAGTCAGTGTTGTTGTCCGTATTACTCCTACCTACAATCGTTTTTGATGGTTAGTTTCTTCATGAAAATTGTTCATCTATGTGTCTAGTTTATTCCTGTGAAATTTCAGAATTTTTGGATCAATCTTCGAATTGTTATGGATTTTAAAAGAAACTGTGGTCGAGTGAACAGTGATTTCTACACCTTGGAAAAATGAGTTTCTGAAATGATTTTTTTTAGGCTACTTAGAGTTCGAATTTGCTAAGGCCTATTTCTGAGAAAAACGTTTATTTTGATGTCTCCTAGCACCTGTAAAATTTTCAGAATTTTCTACGAAGTTTTACTACATTTCCTAGTGCGAATTCGAAACTGCTACGGTGTGTTCTTTACCGGTAAACTTGGTTTCGTACGTTTGGATGATTAATGAGTCGATTGCTACTCTTTTGTGAATCTTATGAATTCTGGAAATGTAGACATGGGTTGTAATGATTAAAATGTGGATTTTAAAACTTTGTGAGTTTTGATCGAGTTAGATGCCCAATTTTGGAGGGTAAGTGCACTTGGCGTGGGCTCGTTGGGCCGCCCCCTCTTTTTGGTGGCCAAAACGGCACCAAGGAAATATTGTTGCGTGATTGTATGAGTCTATACTCCTAGGTGTATCTATAAGGATTACCTAGGGCTCCGGAGTGTGTCTGTATAGGGTCCGCTACTCTCACATTGTGGATACCGTCGGCTTGTGGACATAAGTGCCCAAACGGGTAATTGATCCCAAACGGCTAAGGCCCAGGATCGTTGATACCGGCGGCTTGTGGACATAAGCGCCCAAGCGGGTAATTTTTGGATGTCCTCGATGAAAATGAGCATTGGTATTGGTGTGATTTGGTAAAATGGAAAATTGCCGTAAAGTATTTTCTCGTTTATTTTTTATTAAAATTCCATCTTTTATTACCCTTCTAAAACTTTAAAGTTTGTCATGCTATACATTAACTTACGCAGTACCGTATGTACTGATAAATTGTTGTTTTCTATTTTTCGCAGAGTAAGTCATGGCATGCCGGGATGAGATTTTATGAAGAAAGGACTTGTCGCATTAAATTTATTTTAAATTTCTCGTATTGGTCTTGGACGTTGAGCTTTGGTTTTGGCCGTCTGTTTGGCCCTATTTGCTTTCGCACTGTTACTATTTATTTTCATGCATGTGATACTCTGAATTGATTTTACTTCGGGCATATTGAATGGATTTTAAATTGTTTTGAAAATTTGGTACAACTTAGCCTTAGCATCTTTCTGAATAAGATCGACTTGGTTCGTGTCTTGCTTAGAAAGGTCTGGCGGTAATGCCCTGGCCTGGGTGATCAAATCCGGGGTGTTACAAGATGTTACGACGCTATCCTTGGATAGCGCCGTGAGGGTAGCGTCGTCATGGATTGGTGCAAGAGAGAGAATAAATTTTGGATTAAAGGGGGTAATTACTGCGCTATACACTACTACGGCGCTATACTAGTATAGCGTCGTAGGTGTAGCGTCGCAGATGGTTTAAGAAATTAGAAGTTTTGGAAAAAGAAGGGATACTACGGCGCTAAACATTAAATGACGACGCTATCCTAGGATAGCGTAGTAAGGATAATGCCGTAGGTGGGTTCTGTGAGATAGAGGAATTTTGGGGACCTACGACGCTAAACAAAAATTACGGCGCTATCTGAGGATAGCGCCGATAGCGCCGTTGGTTTAGTGCCGTAGGGCAAATTTTTGTTCAAGTTCTGGGCAACTACGGCGCTATACCTCACCTACGACGCTATCCAAGGATAGCGCCGTAGGGCGGTTAGCGTCGTAGCCAGCCCAGAAACATGTTGTTGTTCGGGTAATGCAATCTCTGCGATTGCAAGCCCTATTTTCGAGTTCATGGTTCACAAATGCACGAAAAGTGAAATAACAAGCTAAAGACAGTGAAAGTAAAATGCAAGAAATGCAAAACAATAAAGGAATAACATGCTATGCTACACATTCATGAACCACAACCCAAAATGAGGGTTTTCAACCATAAGAATATGCATAAAAGCCCGAAAATGAAAAGAAAACAGAAAACCCACATGAAACAGTAAGCCAAAATGACCAAATGGTCATGAAACCAAAAGCAAGGCATTAAATCCATGGACACATGTCCATTTCATGTTTTTGGGATACTTTCAATAATTAACTTCCCATTTTTTATAAAATGGTTTGATAATACCCATCATTTGGGTATTTCAAACCTAAATAGAGGTTTAACAAAACTGTAAAGAGTATAACAGTGGCTACCTAGGTTTAAAACATGAAAACTAACACTAATCTAAGCTAAAATTAACCTAAAGAAACTGAAACCGTGCATAAAAGTAAATAATACAAAAAAATTAAACTAACTACCTAACTAACCTACACACTCCAAGAACAGCAGTTGTCTCCAAGTTTGAGAATGTGGTGAAGTGACAAGACCAGGGAGTCAACACCTCTATTTATAGGTGAGAAACCCTAGGCCCATGGGCCCCCAGGCCTTGAAATTTGAATTCTGGCAAGGCTTACGACGCTATCGATGGCTTACGGCGCTATCCTTGCTACGGCGCTATAGGTGTAGCGTCGTAGTCTTCCATCCCAAAGACACTCTTGCTTCTGAATGGACAGCCTACGGCGCTATCCTTCTTCTACGGCGCTATACTTGATTACGGCGCTATCCTTGCTTAGCGCCGTCCGCTCCTCTCCAGACTGCTGCTTTGGTTTCCTCCCACGGCGCTAGACCAAGCTACGGCGCTATCCATGCATAGCGTCGTAGTTGTGTCTAGCGTCGTAATATCCTGAAAAATCAACTTTTTGTGGGTTTTTCATTTCTTTTCCCATCTTTTTGTTTCCTTTTTCTTTTCTTTTCTTTTTCTCATGTTTTTGGATTTTTCTAACATAAATGTGTAATAAAATTACATATTTATGCATTTTTCATACCAGCTCAATGTTTTTACAATTATGCATAAATCAGTCCAATTCCACTGCTTTCTTATTTAATATAAGACCGGAATGCGATCAAATGCCCGTTTCAGACACGGAAATGGATTGAAAATAATGGTCATTTCTGGCCATTATCAACATCCTCACATTTAATACTGATCGTCCCCGAGCAGTCAGAGTCAATGTTCCTAAGAACACGGACTCTCCATATTCAATTCATTTTCGTGGCTTCATAAATCACATTCTTTTTGGATTGGAATAAGACAATCAAAAACTTCAAGTATTAAATTCCCTTGATTGCAGTGTTTAACGAAATGATACTTGCTCTCTACATCGGGCCTACAAATCAAACATTATCATCAACCCTTCATGAATATCATGTTTGAAAGATGCAAAGATTTAAAAATAAGAATTAAGGGATGACATGAACATTTTAAATGAAACAGAGCCTCACTTATGAGAGAATCAGAAAATTCACTCACTCTCAATGGGGTTTAATCAATGAACACTCGAAATCAATTTTAATTAAATTATCCCATAAGCTTGCAATCAGACCAACTCGCCACCGGCTCATTTCCTCAAATCGAGATCATGAGGTCTTATTTAAGGGTTGTAATGGAGCATACGGTTGTAACATTAGGTAGGAAAGGGAATTATTGGGTTAAGAAGTAGCAAGAATTTATTCTATCATAACTTGGCACATTTATTTAAAAATTTTGTGATCATCATTATTTTTCTTTCTTTTGCTTTTCTTTTCTATTGCATGACATTAGACTATGTCTAATTTGCTTTGTCATTTTCAATTTATTTTTGTCGATTGAAACTCGACTTTCTTTCTCTCTTTTTTTTCCGATCGAATTCTTGAATATCGATTGAAATTTTTGTTGATGATCAAAAATTGTAATGCCTTGATAAAATTCATTCTTGCACACTTGGGTTTGAATTTCTTGGTCTTTTTGTAAGGATAGGAATAATAAAGAGGGCTTCAAAGAAAAATTAGGCTTAAGGCTCAAATTGGTTAATCCTAAAGGAAGAATATTTTTGGGTTTGGATTTCAAAATAAGGCCAAAAATTGGGTTTTTCTAAGTGCCTCGATCATATGCTCGATTTCGGGAGTATGGCATGGTCTTGAATCGGTCCCAATCGCAAGTTCTAGTTTCCTTTAATCAAAATGATTCACACATCAAAGAAAATAAATGAGTAAAAATGACTCATGGCTCAAATCTCACAAGGTTGGATTGATTCATATCATACAATGTTCTCAAATTTAATCAAAGCTTAGTTCTAACAATTTATTCAATCAAAAGTTCTAACATGCAGATTTATTACCCAATAAGCTGATCGCATCATTAAATTTTATAGCTCAAAACCTCAGGAATTTATATCATGCATGTTCTCAATTATATTATCCCAATTTAAAAGTTTGAAAATTTAATCACAAGCCTAAATTTAACATGTGAATTTAGAGCAAGTTTATGCATATTTTTGCTGGTTATTTGATTTAAAGCAGTAAAGAGGCACTGCTGACATACGGAGCATGTCAACAGCATATTTTTGGCCTGACAGTCACTTATTCATCTCGGACTGCCAGGCATCTTTTCAAAAGAAGCAAATGAAGATTGCTGCAGATCTCAATCTTGAGTTCAATTTTGTGGAAAGCAATAAATTACAATAATTTTAAGGGATTCCTATGCAGTTAGTGTAAACCTGCATGCAAAAGAGGAAATCCCTTATATAATGCCTGATACTAGAGCTTAAAAAGAACTAGAGCACACTAAGATTCATTTCTCCTTCTTCCTTTTTCTCAGAACATGTATCTGAGCCAGTGGACATAGCTGGTCAGCTCACAGCGCAGGCACCAGCCGTTGTGGTCTCTCAGGGGTTCATGCATCCTTCTGCAGAAAACTCGGGGTGGTTGCCCTGCAAACAAGTAGGGAGCATGATTGTCTGCCATCCACGCGAGGGTGTTGGTGGATGTGTAGTTGAAAACCTCTCGATTGGTCACCATCCTCTCTATCATTGCGATCCCCTGATTGACCTGGCCTTCATCCAGCTTGCTCATGAGCATCAATCCGCGGGTGAGGATTGACGCTTTATGATTGTCTTCGACGCCTGGCCGTAGCAGCTCGCATGCTTGCTCTTCATCCCCTTCTACAAATGCCATGAGTGCTGGAACAATTTGGAGATTGAAGTTTCCAGCCTCAGTGCATATGTGCAGAAATCTTTCTTTCTGCCTCCGTATCTCCTCCTGCCAGTGCCACACCCTAGCCGCATCCAACTCGCATCGCTTGTAAACGATGGCGAGGTTTCCTGCGTCCCTCAGCTTTGTGCAAGTTCTCCTAGCTCTGAACACTTCTTTCATTTCATCCTCCCCGATTCGGGAGAGAATTTCTCCTAAAAGCTCTAGTGGAAGGTCCAGTAGCTGGGTTTCTCCGGGCACTGGGTCTGGGTTTGGAAGATTGCCCCTGAGAAAAGTAAGAAGTGATGAATCCAATTTTTATGATATTTTCTTAGAAGTTATTCAAGTTCAGCAACCAACATTGTAACACCCCGGATTTGATAACCCAGGCCGGGATGTCACCGCCACATCTCTCTAGCAAGACACGGATTATCCGAGCTTGCCAAAGAGATGCAAGGCTATAGGTATTGCAAAAAGATTTAAAAACAAGTCCGGAATCTATGTAAAAAAAATAATAAGTATCATCCACACATATAGTAGTAATAATATATCGCAGCGGAAAAATGTAAAATGGGCCGACATGGCCAAAACTCGGGATTTACATGCCCGTTATGCAAGTATCGTAAAAAAAGCAAGTAAACAATGTTTAGTAAATCCATCCCCCAATGCACATGCTATGCATTATCTCCGTACTCTGAAAGAAAAGAGAAAACAACAATTTTATCAGTATATAAAATACTGAGTAAGTCGATCCTAACATAGCAATAAAGGGATTTAATTAGATAATTTAAAATTTCACTCATAACATGCATTTACCAAATTTAAAGGAAATAATAATTTTAATTGTGTACTTAAACATGCATCTAATCCACAATAATAATTTAGTCATGCCATGAAATTTAAAGACATAATTTAAATGCATAATTTAAAGACATGCAAAAATAAATAAACACTTAAAAATATTAAATCTTTTATTCCCCCGTTACGTAACCATTTCTCAGTGTTTTGTATAGCCGGTGATCCGGCGGCCGCAGCCGTGTCGTAAGTATCTTGTATAGCCGGTGATCCGGCGGCCGCAGCCGTATCTGCCATACCCAGTAACACTCCGGAGCCTCGAGAAATCCATACGGACAACCCGAGAGAGTAGGCCATGTATCTCCCGCCAACTGGCGTAATATTTCATCAAATTCTCTCGTCCATTATAGGCCCGAAGAGAAAAGGCTAGAGGGGCATCCTGCAGAGCACTCACCCTCCACCAAGTATCTCATGTATCGTTTAGATTTAATGTATCGGGGTTTTTCAAAAGTGTAGATGTATCGTGTTTCAAATCTTTGACCGTTTGTTTCGAAATTTCAAAACTATTCGATTTAAAAGTATCTTGGCGTCACAGTTTGCGCCTTTCTCATTTAAAAATCCGTTTCAAGTCCGAAAATTCTGAAATCATCACACTTTATGCAAAACACCCTAACGAACAACTTTCGTGTTTTAACTTTTTCGAAATAAGTTGAGGAAACATGTCAAAAATCGATTTTATCATGCAATCAGAAAACTGTCCGAACTCAGGTTTGACACAGTTCAAAATCTCGACTTTTTAACATATCAAATGGACTCCAAAAATTCTGAAATTTAATATGCACATACTAGACATGATTATCTACAACTTTCATTTAGATTGTAAAGATCAAATCGGACTAGAAACTATAGAAATAAATTCACTAAGTTCGAACATTTTCATAGACAGATTTCCATACGTTTTGTCAAAGCAGTCTCTTTTCGATGCGATTTAAAATAGCAAACGTTAACAAAAATGGCTGAAATTTTTACACAAACTAGATTTATGTGTTAGGATTAAAAGTCTAGTTTTGAGTTTTTCGGATTGAATCCTCGAAATATGGGTTTTAGGCCGATTACAGAAACTACGCAAGATGGGGTTTTTAAGTTCGATTTTTACGTTTCGTTACATTACGCCTATACCGGACGCCCCGAAATCACCCGTATTGATATGGAAGGCTCAACTTACAGTGATAGAGAGTTTTGGGTCGTCCTAAAGTCTCTGGCTCGTCCAAAATCCTACGAACGGATCCCCTCAACGTCAAGCTTCCGACTTTAGCCACGATTTCGAACCGGACGAAGAAATCCAATGTTAGATCGAGTTTTTGGGTTCAAAAACTTAACTAGAAATATATGAACGACTTACCAATGATCTAAGGACTGTGATCCTTGATCTATTCGTTCCTACGGCCGTCGGTGGTGGTCGGGATGTCGCCGGAAGTCCGTCGGAAGTTCGTCGGAAGGTGTTTTGGCTTTGGGGAGAGTTTGGGAGAGAATGGGGAAATTGGTGACTGAAGAATGGGCAAGGGAGGCAGCCCTAGGTCGCCCTTATTCCCTTCCCCCGTCCAAAATTCGCCTTCCAAAGTCGGGAGGTCGAATTATGGTAAGAAATCGCCGAAAACGCGCGAGTTGCCAAAACCTGTAGGGCCACGCGGGGTTGGCGCGCCTTTTAGCCAAACCCCGCCCGGCCAGCGCGCGAGACTCGCCTGGACTGCGGTCCGGGCGGGTCCGTGCGATCCGATCCGTCGGGTCTTTTCTCCTCTCTTTCGGACTTCTATCCTTCCCCGTTTTCGCGCTCGATTTTTCCGGGTCATTTCCGGATTATGCTTCTCATCATAAATTTAATCCGTCTCAATTCGATTACGTGCTTGAAATCCTAAGACCGTCGGTTTTGGTCCGTCGGGTTCTAATTCGTCGTCCTTTGACTTCCGTGCATTTCTGCGTCTACGGGTTTTCGGAAACGAAACCTTCTCTCCTATTGGATTAATTCCTATTTTTATATTCTAAAATTTACGGGTATTACAGTCTACCCCCCTTAAGAACCAACTTCGTCCTCGAAGTTGTACTTCATCCTCTCGCGAGTTCGGGAATTGTTTGATTAAGCGATTGTATTATTGTGTGTCGTTGTTTGTTATTATTTGACTGAACCCAGAATTGAAATTTCCGAGTTGCCTACGTACCCCGTGAAGGGATCAAGTCATTACGTAGTTCAAAACAATTTGAATTTGTTTATTTGGGGTACAAAGTATTCGTTCAAAATATTCAGAAATACTCGGGTCGTCACATCCTCCCCCTCTTAAGATTACAGTTATGTCCCCATAACTGTTGCTGCACTGTCTTGGAATAGGGTTGGGTATCGATCCTTCATGTCTGCTTCTAGCTCCCACGTTGCCGTCTCGGCTTCGTGGTTAGACCAAAGAACCTTAACCATCCTCACGGTCTTATTCCTTGTTACCCTCTCCTTCTTGTCGAGTATTCGCACCGGAATTTCTTCATAGCTTAAGTCATCGTCCAGCTCAATTTCCTCCGGTTGGAGTACGTGGGTCGGATCATGGACGTATTTCTTCAGTTGCGAGACGTGGAACACGTCGTGGACACGAGCAAATTGTGGCGGTAATGCCAATCGGTATGCAAGATTCCCCACTCTTTCTAGGATCTCGTAGGGTCCTATGTACCGTGGGCTTAATTTTCCCCGCTTGCCAAAGCGCATCACACCCTTCATCGGTGATACCTTTAACATGACCTTATCGCCTATTTGGAATTCCAAATCTTGCCGTCTCACGTCGGCATAGCTCTTTTGCCGGTCTTGCGCGGCTCTCATCTTCCCTTGGATTATTTTGACTTGTTGAGCCATATCCTCAACAAGTTGCGGTCCAATTACCATAGTCCTCTCGCCCTCTTCCCAGCTCAATGGGCTTCGGCATTTGCGCCCATACAGTGCCTCGAAAGGTGCCATGCCGATGCTAGCATGGTAGCTGTTGTTGTAGGAAAATTCGATCAAGGGTAAGTGATTTTCCCAACTTCCCTTAAACTCTAATACGCATGCCCTCAGCATGTCTTCCAAAGTTTGGATCGTCCTTTCCGTTTGTCCATCCGTCATGGGGTGGAACGCGGTACTCATCTTTATCTTCGTACCGAGGGCTTCTTATAGTTTTGTCCAAAAATGTGAAACGAATCTACTGTCTCTGTCCGAGATGATGTCGTGTGGTACTCCATGTCGTCGTACCACGTTGTCGACATATGCCCTTGCCAATTGGTCCATGGACCAGGTATCCTTCATGGGGATAAATATGGCAGCTTTTGTCAACCTATCCACGATCACCCAGATTTTATTCATCCCCTTCGGTGAACGTGGTAACCCCGAAACGAAGTCCATTGAAATGCTATCCCATTTCCAACTTGGGATTTCCAATGGCTGCATTAATCCTAAGGGTTTCTGCCGTACGGCCTTGACCTTCTGGCAGGTAAGGCATCTCGCCACAAACTCGGCTATTTCTCTCTTCATGTTCGGCCACCAATAGTTCTTCTTTATGTCCTTGTATAGCTTCTCGCCTCCGGGGTGGACCGAATATGGGGTATTATGGCCTTCCTCCATTACTCTTAGCTTCAGGTCCTCGCATTTTCGTGGTATGCACCACCTTCCTTTGAAGCGGATGCTTCCGTCCTCATGGATTTTAAAATCCATTACCTTTCCTTCAGCAATGCTCTTCCTAATTTCCTCCAGCTTTTCATCACCCTGTTGTGCTAGTCGTATCTCATCAAGTATGGTAGATCCCACTACCATCGTGTTGACGACCTCACTTACTTCGCCGGAGTGTACCAACTCCAGACTTAATTTCGCCAAGTCTCTGTACAACTCGGCCGGTACCACGAGTGAGTTCACCACGTGTTGAGTCTTTCGACTCAAGGCATCGGCCACGACGTTGGCCCTTCCTTCGTGGTACGCGATTTCCAGGTCGTAATCCTTAATCAGTTCCAACCACCTTCTTTGCCTCAAATTCAGCTCTTTTTGCGTGAATATATACTTGAGGCTCTTATGGTCGGTGAACATCCGACACTTTCGCCCATAGAGGTAATGCCTCCATATCTTTAGAGCGAACACGACTGCGGCTAGCTCCAAGTCGTGCGTCGGGTAGTTCTCTTCGTGTGGCTTTAGTTGACGTGATGCATATGCTATAACCCTTTGATCTTGCATTAGCACGCATCCTAATCCTTCCTTCGAGGCGTCGCTGTACACCTCGAAGTCTCCATCTTCCGATGGTAATGTCAACACCGGTGCTGTAGTAAGCCGTTTCTTCAATTCTTGGAATGCGGAATCACACTCACTGGTCCAGTCGTATTTCACCCCTTTCTTTAACAGCTGCGTCAATGGGCGAGCGATCCTTGAGAAATCCTTTACAAACCTCCGGTAGTACCCTGCCAATCCGAGAAAACTTCTTATCTCGGTTGGATTCTTCGGTGGCACCCATTCGGTCACTGCCGAAATCTTTGCTGGGTCTACTGCCACTCCATTGGCGGATACGATGTGTCCCAGAAATGCCACTTCTTTTAGCCAGAAGTCGCATTTGGACAGCTTTCCATACAGCTGATTGGCTCGTAAGATCCCTAACACTTTGTGTAAGTGTTCGGAATGCTCTTCTTCGCTTTTCGAGTAGATCAGGATGTCATCTATGAACACCACCACACATTGATCTAATAGCTCTCGAAACACGTTATTCATGAGATTCATGAACATCGCTGGGGCGTTCGTCAGCCCGAATGACAGCACCGTGAATTCGTAATGCCCGTAGCGAGTTCTGAATGCCGTCTTTGGGATATCTTTTTCGGCGATCCTTAACTGGTGATATCCGGATCGTAGGTCGATCTTTGAAAATACTGAGGCTCCCTTCAGTTGGTCGAACAAATCCTCGATTCTTGGCAACGGGTACTTGTTCTTGACCGTGACTTGGTTAAGTCCTCTATAATCGATGCATAGTCGTAGACCTCCATCTTTCTTCTTCACGAATAAGACCGGGGCTCCCCATGGGGACGTGCTCGGCCTTATGTAACCCTTTTCTAGCAACTCCTCGAGTTGTTCTTTTAGTTCCTTCATTTCCAGCGGCGCCATGCGGTAAGGAGCCTTCGAGACAGGCTCCGTTCCCGGAATAAGATCTATAGTGAATTCCAGATCTCTCTCAGGCGGCATGCCGGGAACGTCTTCCGGGAATACATCCGGGTATTCTCTCACCACCGGAATGTTATCCACCTTGACCTCTTCGGCCTCAAGGTTATGAATGTAGCATGCATATAACGCGTACCCTTTACGCATTAAGCTACATAGCTTCATGGCGTTAACTATCTTGGTAGACTTCTTAGGGGTTTGGGAGTAAAAGATGACTCTCCTTCCCCGACTCTTTGACAACGTGATCTTTTGTTTTTGGCAATCGATCACGGCTTTATATTGGGTTAACCAATCCATTCCTAGTATGACGTCAAAATCCTGTAGTTCGAATTCTACTAGGTTCGCGAAAAACTCTACGTTCTTTATAACTATCGGAATTCCGTTATATCGCTTAGAGCATAATACTACCTCTCCCGATGGAAGTTGAATCCCTAAGTTAATCAGTTCGCACTTAGGTAGATCTAGTTCAGGTAAGACTCTAGATGATATTATCGAACAACTAGCTCCTGAATCAAATAGAACTCTAAGGGGTGTACTTAAGACATGGAACGTACCTCCCATTACGTCCCCTTGCATAGGCACATCTGCCTCATTGATGACATTCATTCGCCCCATTGGACGTCCCGGGTTGCCTTGCTGATCCCGGTTCGGGTTCTGATTCTGTTGCTGATTTGGATTCTGTGGGGGACGTTGATTCTGATTGAGATTCTGGTTCTGAGGGGGTCTATACCCCTGGTTGTTTCCATTCCGTCCATCCTGGTTGCGAGGCTGAGTTGGCCCCGTGCCTAAATCCTCTCTCTTGGTGATGTTTTCCAGTCGAGTGCGGCACTCATTCGCCATGTGGCCGTTGCGACCACACCTGTAGCAGGCGCCCTGTTGGGGGCACCCTCTGGCCAAATGAGGCCTGCCGCATCTCGGGCAAGGTGGTACTGGGTTACCCCGGAAAAGGGTTCTATCGTCATATCCTCTGTTGTTGTTTTGAGGGGGTCTGTTCAGATCTCCCCGAAAGTTGTTCCCTACATCATTGTTTCCGGAACGGTTGTCTCTACCTCTCTTATCCTGACCCTGAGATCCTCGGCTGGGTTCTCCACTCACTTTCCTTTTTAGTTGTTGCACCCTTGCAACAGCTACCGCACGATCGTACACCGATTGTAGGTCTGGGTATGGGACGCCAGTGATCACCTCTCGTATAGCCAAGTTTAGCCCCATTTCAAATTTCTGTGCCTTCTCCACGTCTGTCGGCACGAGTCTCGGTGCGAAACGCACCAACTCCTTGAAACGGGTGTAATATTCCTGGACTGTTTGCCCTCCTTGCTTCAGAGATAAGAACTCCTCGTACATGGCGGACTTTGTGCTCATGGGATAAAAGCGATCCCTGATCAGACTCATGAATTCCTCCCAAGAATAGGGTTCCTCGTCCTCGGCTAGCTTTTCTTGCATGGCACGCCACCAGTCATCCGCCTCCCCTCCGAGATAGTACGATGCCACAGGCACCTTCTCGCCAATTGGGCACTTCACCGCGTTTAGTAGCTTGTCGAATGTTCGGATCCATTCTTCAAGTTTGGCCGGGTCCTCTTCTCCGGCGTAGTTCGGCGGACGATACGAGTTTACCATAGCTAGGTAGTTAATGCGGGCCTCGGGTGGAGGTACCGCAGCGGCCTGGCCTTGGTTCACATGCGCGTTCCCTATCGCGATGAGAACCTCTTCTAGAGTCCGTAGGCGCGCGTCCATGTTGTTTGGCATGGGGTTTGCCGGCTCCTCTTGAGCGTGTACCCCTTCGCCGGGTATGGGCATTTCTGGTTGCATAGGGGTTTCGTTGGTGTTTGGAGTAGTGGGCTGAGCGCGTGCTCTACCTCTCGGTGCCATGCTGTTGCAAGAACAAGAGAGTTTAGATTCTTTTGTTGAAGTATTATGTAATACTTAGGAAATAATTTGACTAAGTAAATGGCGATATCTACAGGTATCAGTTCTGTTGGAACCTGTTAGTATAGGTTGTTGGGGTTTAACGTATTGTTTGTTGTTATTCGGGGTTGGTTCTACTTACTGCTTCGTTTTTGTTTTGTTTATTATTATTATTAATTTTTTTTTTTTTTTTTTTTTTTTTTTTTTTCGTGAACAGTAACCTGTTCAGTTTTTTTTTTTTTTTTTTTTTTTTTTTTGACCCTAGGGTTCAGGGTTTAGGGTTTAGGGTTTAGGGTTGGAGATATCCTTGTCCGATAATTATCTCTATACAAAGTATATTTATATATATTTACTACTTGTATTTTTGTTTAGTTGTTATCTATAGGTCATTGATTATTATTAACTCGTTCGTTTGTTTGATCGGGTTTTAGTAGGGTATTCGAAGAGAAGTAATTTAGTTAAAATGTAAGGAACACTTTAAATATAATTGTATAAAATAAATGCTTGTAGATTTATTACTCAAGAGAAAATTTTTCAGCTGTTTACAAGCATTCGTAACAGGAATGAAATAGTAGTGTTGGTACTAGTTTGAAAAAAAAGAATATAGATAGTAGTGCATCAGTATGGGCTCCAAGTCTAGAGGGTATGGGTAGGTACATCCTCGATGGGATCGTCCTCGTCGCTGGATACGTCAATAGCAATGGGTGTCCCCACCGGGCTCGGGCTCGGAGGAAATATGTCAGCCTCTAGGCACAGCAGTTCCCATCCCATGTGCCCTATCTGCATCCTCAGCTCCTCATCCTTGTTTTGAAGCGCGACCACTTGGGCTTGGAGTTCGGCGACTTGAGCCTTGAGTTGGGTTATTTCGTGGTGGTCAGCCTCCCTAAGATTTCCTAGATGGGCTACTTGGCCCTCTAGTTGTCCTAATCGGGTCTTGAGCCGCTGTTCGGACTCTAGGTACGCGTTAGTCAGTTTCATCATCAAGTTGACCATGTTCGTGTTGGGTTCGGCCATCTAATGTCAACAAGGAGGTTAGAGTTAGAGTATGCTTCGAATAAAAAGTCAAGAGATGCAGGAATTTAAATCTACATGAATATGCATATGCAATCCCCCCAAAAATTAATCTTAGTGTATTATTTTTTTTTTTTTTTTAAATTTAATCATGGAAAAAGTTGGGCCTATATTGGGCCAAAATAATAGTTTGGACTTTAAAAAGTAAAAACATGGGTATTGGGTCGAAATGGTTGGGCTTAAAATAAATAATTATAAATATTGGGTCAAAATAATTTAACCCCCTTTTGGGCTCAAAATATTATATCACTTGGGTAAGAAAATTTTTGGGCTCAAATCTTGGGCTAAAATAATAATACTAGTAGTCTTGAAAATAATAATAATAATAAATTTAAAAATAATACTTAGTTCAAAATAATAATAATAGTAGCTTAAAAATATTCCGGGCTCTGATACCAACTTGTAACACCCCGGATTTGATAACCCAGGCCGGGATGTCACCGCCACATCTCTCTAGCAAGACACGGATTATCCGAGCTTGCCAAAGAGATGCAAGGCTATAGGTATTGCAAAAAGATTTAAAAACAAGTCCGGAATCTATGTAAAAAAAATAATAAGTATCATCCACACATATAGTAGTAATAATATATCGCAGCGGAAAAATGTAAAATGGGCCGACATGGCCAAAACTCGGGATTTACATGCCCGTTATGCAAGTATCGTAAAAAAAGCAAGTAAACAATGTTTAGTAAATCCATCCCCCAATGCACATGCTATGCATTATCTCCGTACTCTGAAAGAAAAGAGAAAACAACAATTTTATCAGTATATAAAATACTGAGTAAGTCGATCCTAACATAGCAATAAAGGGATTTAATTAGATAATTTAAAATTTCACTCATAACATGCATTTACCAAATTTAAAGGAAATAATAATTTTAATTGTGTACTTAAACATGCATCTAATCCACAATAATAATTTAGTCATGCCATGAAATTTAAAGACATAATTTAAATGCATAATTTAAAGACATGCAAAAATAAATAAACACTTAAAAATATTAAATCTTTTATTCCCCCGTTACGTAACCATTTCTCAGTGTTTTGTATAGCCGGTGATCCGGCGGCCGCAGCCGTGTCGTAAGTATCTTGTATAGCCGGTGATCCGGCGGCCGCAGCCGTATCTGCCATACCCAGTAACACTCCGGAGCCTCGAGAAATCCATACGGACAACCCGAGAGAGTAGGCCATGTATCTCCCGCCAACTGGCGTAATATTTCATCAAATTCTCTCGTCCATTATAGGCCCGAAGAGAAAAGGCTAGAGGGGCACCCTGCAGAGCACTCACCCTCCACCAAGTATCTCATGTATCGTTTAGATTTAATGTATCGGGGTTTTTCAAAAGTGTAGATGTATCGTGTTTCAAATCTTTGACCGTTTGTTTCGAAATTTCAAAACTATTCGATTTAAAAGTATCTTGGCGTCACAGTTTGCGCCTTTCTCATTTAAAAATCCGTTTCAAGTCCGAAAATTCTGAAAATTCTGAAATCTTCACACTTTATGCAAAACACCCTAACGAACAACTTTCGTGTTTTAACTTTTTCGAAATAAGTTGAGGAAACATGTCAAAAATCGATTTTATCATGCAATCAGAAAACTGTCCGAACTCAGGTTTGACACAGTTCAAAATCTCGACTTTTTAACATATCAAATGGACTCCAAAAATTCTGAAATTTAATATGCACATACTAGACATGATTATCTACAACTTTCATTTAGATTGTAAAGATCAAATCGGACTAGAAACTATAGAAATAAATTCACTAAGTTCGAACATTTTCATAGACAGATTTCCATACGTTTTGTCAAAGCAGTCTCTTTTCGATGCGATTTAAAATAGCAAACGTTAACGAAAATGGCTGAAATTTTTACACAAACTAGATTTATGTGTTAGGATTAAAAGTCTAGTTTTGAGTTTTTCGGATTGAATCCTCGAAATATGGGTTTTAGGCCGATTACAGAAACTGCGCAAGATGGGGTTTTTAAGTTCGATTTTTACGTTTCGTTACATTACGCCTATACCGGACGCCCCGAAATCACCCGTATTGATATGGAAGGCTCAACTTACAGTGATAGAGAGTTTTGGGTCGTCCTAAAGTCTCTGGCTCGTCCAAAATCCTACGAACGGATCCCCTCAACGTCAAGCTTCCGACTTTAGCCACGATTTCGAACCGGACGAAGAAATCCAATGTTAGATCGAGTTTTTGGGTTCAAAAACTTAACTAGAAATATATGAACGACTTACCAATGATCTAAGGACTGTGATCCTTGATCTATTCGTTCCTACGGCCGTCGGTGGTGGTCGGGATGTCGCCGGAAGTCCGTCGGAAGTTCGTCGGAAGGTGTTTTGGCTTTGGGGAGAGTTTGGGAGAGAATGGGGAAATTGGTGACTGAAGAATGGGCAAGGGAGGCAGCCCTAGGTCGCCCTTATTCCCTTCCCCCGTCCAAAATTCGCCTTCCAAAGTCGGGAGGTCGAATTATGGTAAGAAATCGCCGAAAACGCGCGAGTTGCCAAAACCTGTAGGGCCACGCGGGGTTGGCGCGCCTTTTAGCCAAACCCCGCCCGGCCAGCGCGCGAGACTCGCCTGGACTGCGGTCCGGGCGGGTCCGTGCGATCCGATCCGTCGGGTCTTTTCTCCTCTCTTTCGGACTTCTATCCTTCCCCGTTTTCGCGCTCGATTTTTCCGGGTCATTTCCGGATTATGCTTCTCATCATAAATTTAATCCGTCTCAATTCGATTACGTGCTTGAAATCCTAAGACCGTCGGTTTTGGTCCGTCGGGTTCTAATTCGTCGTCCTTTGACTTCCGTGCATTTCTGCGTCTACGGGTTTTCGGAAACGAAACCTTCTCTCCTATTGGATTAATTCCTATTTTTATATTCTAAAATTTACGGGTATTACAAACATCCTCACATTTAGAGTTTTGCTCTAAATGTGGGATTATTAAGTTTCTGACTTGAATTTTTAATTTAAAGCATGGGTAAAATAGATTTTTATGAAAAGATAGGGGTCATTGGGCCCCTATATATTTTTAATGGGCCATCGGGCCCAAAAGTTTGATTTTCCAATTTTTATTAAACAAGTTCGAGACACTTGCTGAAAATGGGATGAGATGGAACGAATGGGGTGAAATGCTCGAAATTGGAATGTGCAATGAAGGCGTGGCGTAATGGATCTGCTATTCTGGACTGTCTTGGACAGCTAAAACATCCAAAAATTGCAAACACTATTTTTAATTTTTAAAGAGTTGACTTGTTTTATTTAATGAAAGTGGGATGTGAGTGGTCCCATTTTGGTTTTTGAAAAGAATAGCAGTTGGGTGACAAAAATACTTCTATTTACTCACACTACAGTTCCATTGGGAACAAAAAGAACATAAGTCAAACATTAAATTTATTAACTCTTTTTGTCTTTTTCATAAGGTCACTTTCTTTTGAAAAAGTGGCAAGCCCCTATTGGGTGCTTGTACCATGTTTCCAAAAATAAGGTGACACTTATTCCAAAAGATTTTGAGACAGTAAAAGCATAAGTGCCAAAAAGGATCTTCCACCTTTAATGTTTCAAAACAACACTGTGAAAACATTTCAAGATCAAAAACAACATTTTTGACAGAAACACCAAGCATCCAATCACCATTTATTCAAGAACAAAAATTCCAATAACACCATGATGCTTGAGACAACATCCTAATGCTCATTGGTTCTTCTATTCCAGTTTTAAACTTCAAAAATCTTGAACCTCATAACAGTTTCAAAACAGGTTCTCAAACAGGTTCTTGAGGGTTTCAATAAGGTTTAAAAACACCATTCAAAACCGAAAACAGTTACAACTCAAAATGCAAAAATAAAAGTGAACACAACCCCCATTGTGCTATTTTTAGCCAAGAAGTACGAAAAAGAGAACAAGGATTCCAATGGAGGCCATGAACAGGGATGGGAAAATATGGGTTTTACCCTGCCCTCCATGGCTCGGGTCTGGGCAAAGGTCCCAAGTTTGGAAGGATTCCGTAGAATCTATCCATGGTGTCTCCTTGGAGTTGTGGAGAGGAATGTTGTACGAGAACTCTGCACTCTGCGTAGGTATTTTAGAGAATGGATTTCTGGAAATGGGAGTGTGACAGCATGGGAATGAAGAAGAAGACTGGTGGGGGTATTTATAGGTGAGAAGAAGGGTTTCTACGACACTATACTTAACTTACGGCGCTATGCTAGCGCCATAGGCTTGGTTCAGCGTCGTAGGGTGGTGGGAATGAAAGGGCGCACTACGGCGCTATCCCTTTGGTACGGCGCTATCCAAAGATAGCGTCGCTCTAAAGGACTGCGTCGTAGGTAGACCAAGAAGAAGGGGAAGTGCCCTAGGCGCTATCCCATTACTATGGCGCTATCCTAGGATAGCGTCGTAGGTAAGGATAGCGTTGTAGTTGCACTTCAGATTTGAACTTGTTCACAACTTCATGCGAACTGGGCCCGGGTAGATGAAATTGGGCCTCGGTTTTATTTGTTTTGGACTTGGGAGATTTTAGTCCAAAGCATTTTTGTGTTGTTAATGGGCTATCTAAATTAAATTAAACTTGCATAAATAGGTTGGATTAATTCCATTTGTTTGCAAAAATTATTTCGGATTTTAAATTGCTTTAATTTCCGAAATCATTTTCTTAAATTCATGGACTTAATCCAACCGGGAACCTGGTTTTCTCCTTTATTTTCTGTTCCTTCTTTTTGGTGGTTCTAAATTCCTGCAAGACAGACAAATACCCACTAGGTCAAGTTTTCTCCAAATATCAACATCCTCACATTTAGAGTCTTAGTACTCTAAATGCTTAATTGATTTTTGGATATTTTCTGACAAAATAACACATATATAATTAGGTACTATGAAATGGAATTTTTATGATTTAAATGTTGTTTCTTATTGAATGTAAGCCGGGTCTGCCACTGCTTGGCTTTCCTTCTCCGGATCGAACTGTCCGAGGTACTCCTTCAATCGATGTCCATTCACCACTATGTTGCCCTTGTCAGTTCGAATCCTGACGGCTCCATTTTGAAACACTTCCAGCACTTCATGTGGTCCTTCCCATCTGGATTTAAGCTTCCCAGGGAACAGCTTCAACCTAGAATTGAATAATAACACATTTTGACCAACATAGAATTGCTTAGGCTTAATCCTGCGATCGTGCAACTTCTGGGTCCGCTCCTTATAAATTCGAGAGCTTTCATAAGCTAGCGCTCGTATTTCCTCCATTTCATTGAGGTCCAACTTGCGTTTGCTTTGAGCAACTTTCGGATCGAAGTTGAGCGTTTTGACGGCCCAGTAAGCTTTATGCTCTAACTCTACAGGCAAATGACAGGCTTTTTCGAAGACAAGTCTGTAAGGGGACATCCCAATGGGAGTCTTAAATGCCGTGCGGTATGCCCATAGAGCATCATTGAGCTTACGTGCCCAATCCTTACGGGTTATCCCGACAGTGGCTTCGAGTATGTGTTTGATCTCGCGATTGGATACTTCGACTTGACCACTAGTCTGAGGATGATAAGGCGTGCCTATCTTATGGAGGATTCCATTTTTGCTCATTAAAGTTTCAAAAGCTTTATTAATAAAGTGTGTTCCTCCATCAGATATCACCACCCTAGGTACGCCAAATCGACTGAAAATGTTGTTCTTGAGGAACTTGATGACCTGGTTACCATCATTGGTCGGTAATGCGACAGCCTCAACCCATTTGGACACGTAATCGACAGCTACCAAGATATAGTAGTTTCCACCAGATGGCGGAAACGGTCCCATGAAGTCAATGCCCCATACATCGAAAATCTCAAGTGTGAGAATTCCCTTTTGAGGCATCTCATCCCTCTTGGAGAGGTTTCCTAATCTTTGGCATTTGTCGCAACCTTTCAGAAATGTCTTGCAATCCTCATAGATGTGAGGCCAATAAAATCCACATTCGAGGACCTTGTGGGCCGTTCGAGCGGGACCATGGTGACCTCCATATTCTGATTCATGGCATTTTTTGACAATTTGATAGGCTTCATGCTCGGTCACACATCGCCTGATTATTGAATCAGCGCAGTGCTTGAAGAGGTAAGGTTCTTCCCAGAAGTAACTTAATACATCTCGTTTGAACTTATTTTTCTGATGATAGTTCGAAAACTGTGGGGTTATTCCGCATGCCAAGAAGTTAGCGATGTCGGAAAACCATGGACAAGCTTGATTATGCAGATGCAATGCGAACAACTGTTCGTCCGGAAACTCTTCATTGACGGCTTTTTCCTTTTTATCATTATCTAATCGAGATAAATGGTCAGCAGCACCATTATCTCGACCTCGCCTATCTTTTATTATGATGTCGAATTCTTGCAACAGAAGTACCCACCTGATTAATCGAGGTTTTGCATCTTGTTTGCTAAACAAGTATCTCAATGCTGTATGATCGGTGTACACTATAGTCTTCGTACCTATAAGGTACTGTCTGAACTTGTCAAACGCGAAGACCACAACATACATCTCTTTCTCCTTTGTGGTGTAATTAACTTGGGCCTCATTCAGGGCATGACTTGCGTAATGAATAACGCAATGTCTCCCATCCTTATGTTGTCCAAGAACTGCGCCCACGGCGAGACCACTAGCATCGCACATTACCTCGAAAGGTATTGACCAATCGGGTGGTTGCACTAAGAAGCTCCGGTAAAAACCGGCATGCCCTAAGAAGCTCCTAACTGATTTGATCGAGTTAGGAAGAGGGAGATTGGAAATGATGGAAACTTTGGCTGGATCAACTTCAATGCCTGCACGAGAAATGCGATGACCTAACACTATGCCCTCAGTGACCATGAAATGGCACTTTTCCCAATTTAAAACCAAGTTAGTGTCCTCACACCTCTTTAAAATCTTAGCAAGATTAGTCAAACATTCATCAAACGTATCTCCATATACAGAGAAGTCATCCATGAAGACCTCAATGCATTTTTCGATAAATTCAGAGAATATAGACATCATGCATCTTTGAAAAGTAGCAGGTGCATTGCATAATCCAAAAGGCATGCGCCTATAGGCAAAAGTGCCATAGGGGCATGTAAAGGTAGTTTTTTCGTGATCCTCACTGGCGATCACTATTTGATTGTATCCAGAATAACCATCTAAAAAACAATAAAACGCCCTTCCCGCCAATCGTTCCAACATTTGATCGATGAAAGGTAAAGGGAAATGGTCCTTGCGAGTTGCCTCGTTCAACTTCCGGTAGTCTATGCAGACTCTCCATCCGGTGACTGGGCGCGTGGCAATTTCCTCCCCTTGTTCATTCTGCGTAATGCACATCCCACCCCGCTTCGGAACAACCTGCACAGGACTGACCCATTTGCTATCAGAAATCGGGTATATAATACCGGCGTCTAACAGCTTGATCACTTCCTTTCTTACCACTTCTTGCATGGGTGGGTTCAATCTTCGTTGGGGCTGGCGAGAGGCCTTGAAATTCTCCTCCATTAAAATCCTGTGCATACAAACAGAAGGGCTTATTCCTTTGATATCAGAAATGGTCCAACCGATTGCACGCACATAATTTTTAAGAACGACCACCAGAGCATTTTCTTGCTCTTGGGAGAGCTTAGCCGAAACAATCACAGGTAATTTTTTATGTTCTGCGATAAACGGGTACTTGAGATGATCGGGTAATGTTTTAAGTTCAAGCTCTGGTGGGCATTCAACGGAAGGGAGCAATTTGCGAGAATTAGATGGGAGAAGATCAGATTTACCTTCCGGACCCTGCATCAGTACAGGATCCGCCTCCTCTTGGTCGGCGTCGTCATGGAAGTCTGTGCCGTCAAACTCCTCCAAATCCCCTGTTTCGGGATCGGCAAAGTGAACGACCTTGCATCCTTTGTGCTCCACGCCAGCAGGCTTCAGTACCTGCTTTGAAATTTCATCCAGCATCATTTCATGATCAAATCCAGAGTCAAGCTCTCTCTCCTCACGATCAATTTTCTCTCCACTATCTATTACAGAAAACATGGAGCAAGCTCCCTCATTCGGAAACTTCTGCAGCTGTTCCATATCAAAGGTGATTTCCTCGCCATCGACCCTCAATGTGACCTTTCCAGATTTAGCGTCAATTAATGCACCACCAGTGGCCAGGAACGGGCGTCCAAGGATAAGTGGCATTTCAGAATCTTCTTCAATGTCAAGGATAATGAAGTCAACCGGGAAGAGAACCTGGCCGGTTTTGACCACAACATCCTTGAGGATTCCTACGGGCTGAGTGATTGATCTGTCTGCGAGCTGCAGTCTCATCTTGATTGGTTGAATCTCTCCAAGCTTAAGGCGGATTGCCATAGCTAGTGGCATCACATTGATGCTCGATCCTAAATCACAAAGCCCCATACTCACTTTGGCCTTTCCGAATTGTACTGGAAGTGTGCAGCATCCGGGGTCCTCTTTCTTTTCAGGTAATCTCCTCTGAACTATGGCACTGCGTGTGCTGTTGAGAATAATCACCTCCTCTTGCTCGACCTGCCTTTTTCCTGAAATCAATTCTTTCAAGAACTTAGCATAGATGGGCATTTCGGAAATCATTTCTGTGAGAGGAATGGTTATCTCTACAGACTTTAATCGTTCCAGAAATTTCTTGAATTTAAGATCATGTTCCTTATTTTTAAGACGTGCAGGATAAGGAATCCTAGGCATGTACTTGTTATTATCTACTTGTTTTTGTGGTAAAGGGAAGGAAGTTGTACCTCCACCTGTACCCTTATCTGTTTCAGCCGTTTCAGGCGCAGCATCAGTCTGTAGATTGGCTGTCTCTTTTTCAGCTTCCTTTTCATTCTCCTCAATATCACTTTCCAATTCATTTCCTTGTACCAGTTTCTCTTTGCCCTTGGGTCCTTCCAGAACTTTACCAGACTTCAGTGTGATGGCCTTACACTGAGGATTTTTCTCAGCAGTGCTGGGTAGAGTTCCTTGGTCTCTTTTCTGCATTTCCTTGGCCATTTGTGTAACCTGCGTCTCCACATTCCGGATAGAGGACTGCAACTGAGTGTTGATTTCCTTTTGACTGGTAATGAAGTCAGTCATGAGGGTCTCTAATCTGGAAGGGGGTTTCTGCTGGTTCTGGTTCCAATTCTGATTCTGACCTTGGTTTTGACCAAACTGATTCTGATTTGGGACAAATTGATTCTATGGCTGCTGAAAGTTTTGGAAATTTTGGTTTTGGGGTGGTCTAGCTAGAATCTGAGGCTGAAAACATGGGTTAAAATGCTGAGGCCTTGGTTGGTTGAACTGTTGAGGCTGGGTCAACCGGTGGGAATTCAAAGCATTGTTGTTGGAATATGAAAGGTTCGGGTGCCGGTTTTGGAATCCACCTGCATAGTTACAGCTTTCATTTGCCACTTGCTGACAGGATTCAGTGGAATGCGGGCCTTGGCAAGTCCCGCAAACAGCTTCAGCATTTTGAGCCTGTGTAGAGCTCTCAGCTTCCTGATTCAAGGCCAAGACGGCCACTTGGTCTTTCAGTTTGTCCAGTTCAGATTTCCCTACTGTACCTACAGCACATAAACCATGAGGGGGAGGGGAATTAACATCATCAGAAAGTACAGTTCTGTTTACACTCATTGCTTCAATCTTGGCCCAAGCTTGGTCCATGGGAATGTATAGCAGGTGTTGACCACCGGCAGCATCAAGCATGTTCTTCCATGCTGGGGTCAAGCCGCTATAGAACTTTCTCAATTTCTCCCACTCATAGAAACCATGCTGGGGGCATTTCCTGAGCAAGTTGAAGAACCGTTCCTTTGCATCATACAGGGACTCGTCTGGCTGCATCTTGAATTCCGCAATCTTGGAGCGGCATTCATCCACCTTGGACTCCGGGAAGTACTTTGTCAGGAAATTTCTGATCACGTCCTCCCATGCAGAATTCTGATTCACGGGCAGTGATTTATACCATGTTCTCGCCCCACTAGTCAGAGAGAAAGGAAACAACCTCAGTCGAATGGTGTTAGCAGATACATTCTGGTTCTTGATCGTATCACACAATTCTAGGAAAGTCTGCAAATGATCATGGGGATCTTCATGATTTGCTCATGCGAACTGGTTGCTCTGAACAAGATTGATGAGGGCCAGCTTTAATTCGAAATTCCTGGCCAAGAATGGGGCTTGTCCAGGAATGTTCAAATACGGTTCCAGAATGGGCTGCATATAGTCAGCTGCGGCTACCTGTTGATTGTTCCCTGGCCCTCCTTGGTATTGCTGTGGGTAAAAGTTCTGATTCGGATAGTAATTTCTGGGATCATTGAAATCGTTCGGGTTGGGGTGATTCTGATTTTGGTTGAACTGGGGGTCTGGAAATTGAGGATTCTGAAAATTTTGGTTATTAGGATTATTCTGGTTAAGTGGGTTGTTTTGGGGGTTTTGGTGGTTTGGGTTGGGTGGAGGCATCTCGAAGGGTTGCTGCTCGAGATTTGGGGGATTCTCACCTCCCTGAATGACCTGAGGGGGGAGATCCTCCAAGTTCTCAACGTCAACGTCTTCTGGGTCCTCTTGGATGTTTTGGAGTGGTGGGTTAAGTGGAATGTTTGGGGGATTGCCATGGTTATCCGCCATGTCTGAGATGTCACTGCTTGTGCTTGGAGAGAGTAGAGCTTGTCTTTCCCGTTCCTTTCTTTGTCTAGCTTCCGCCCTCAGACGACGAGCTGTTTTCTCGATCTCTGCGTTGAACGGGATCTCAGCTGGAGTCTCCTTTCTCTTTTGCATAGAACAGAGGTCTTAGCTATGACAGTACCTGCACATTCCCCAGGTTAGAATCGGTTTCGGGGTGAATATTTATATTTATATGTATAAGCTAACTAGGAGCAATGAGGAATGTAATTCTCTAATAAAACGGCGCTGCATCCTCCCCGGCAACGGCGCCATGAAACTTTTGACAATTTCCGCACACGAGTATTTTCTAAAATATCCCAGGTTTGAATTTATTAAAAGAAAAGAGTTATGATTCATGGGAAAGGGGTTTAAGGATATATTTCACTTTTTACTACTCATGTGGGGTACTCTGATTTCAAACTGCGCTGTGGACCTCCCTGGCATGAAACTCTTGACAACTTTCACGGTGCAGCCGGGATAGATAGTTCAATATTGACCTTCAGTCTGTCACACTGAAGGTCCCTGGCAATTTGCATCATGAAACTTATCATAATTTCATGTCATGAAGATTCGCGCCATGAAACTTTTGACACATTCCCACTGTATGAGTATTTTCTGAAAAATCATAATCCTGGTTTTCGATTTTATTCAATAAAACCGATTTATGATGGCGGAGTTAGGATTAGGGATATATTTATAGGTTGTCACGTTTTTATTACTCGTGTTAAGAAACTGTGGCCCGAAAGCGCACGGTGTCAAAAATTGCAGTAATTTATAGTAAGACCGGATCGTTCACTGGAGGATGTGCGATAGAAGCAGGGCCCACGTCGTTTTACTAGATTTTCCATTCGTATTGCTCCAATGGTTTGAAAAGTGATTAACAACTACTGACTGAATTTTAAACTAACTATAAAAGCGTTGAAATCTATTCTACAAAGCATAAGAGTCTATTCTAGAAAGCGGGTAAAGATATTCTAAAAATGCGATAAATACTATCTATGGAAGCAAGGAAAATTTACATCAGGCCAGCCGTGAAGCTGAATCACAATGTAGACAGAAGGGACAGGAAGAAAAGAATGAAAATTGGACAAGATTCAGATACAGCAGTATTAAACTTCCATTTTTATACACAGATATTGGTTTGGGATAATTCTATCAGATAGCTAGTTCTCATGCTCTCAATACTGCATTCCCTTTAACAGACAGGTACTTACAGTATGAGTTTACATGTTCTTAAGACCGCAGATTCTAAGATACCACAGATTTGTAACTGCCCTGGCCTGGGTATGTTACTTCATCTGTGGTGGACAAGTAACACCTGACAAATCATTTATTGACATGCCAAGTACTACTATCATTCTCCCATGTCACACCCAAAGATTCTAATCAAGCCCTAAACTATCCCTTAACTATCAATCCTAGTAACAGTTACACAATCATCAATACAACCGAGTGACCTCTAAAGAAAGCAGTTAAAAGAAAGCGGTAAAGAAAGCAGTAGAGAAAGCATTTAAAACCTATCACTCGAGGTTTTGAAGATCTGACCCTGGTAGTAAAAGACAGCTCCCCATCAGAATGAAGGGGTATGGATCAAGAATTCCCGGCTCTTGGTGAACTACTCATGCGTTCACTTCCTTCCGGGTGGTTTATGAGGTACAAACTAATGAAACGAACTAACTAGTTAGTTCGTTCCGGATGCACTCACTCAGGACTCAAAAGTAGGCTTTGGCAAGAGAGGATAGCAGTTGAAAGAAAACTCAACCCTATCTTAGAAAATAACCAAGGCCTGGTGTAATACCCGGGATTTTTACAGCAAAATATAAAAATTTATTCTCGAAGAGAAAATAATTTATTACAATAAATTATTGCTCGGAAGTGAAACGCCGATAGATTCAAAAATTCAAAATGGAATAAGAGGGAAAGGAAGCCCGAAGAAATTCCATGAATCGAGTAAAAGAATTGGAATTAAATTCAAGAAGGAAAGAATTTTAATTCCGAAAACCCGTGAAGTCGGAAATAATTTAATTAGATAAATTATCGCACGGGAGCCAAAAGAAGATGAATTGGAAGCCGACAAATCCGAAACCGATGGACTTAAGATTTCAAACACAAAATCAATCTAAGTCAAAATAGATTTAAGATAGGAATTTATAATCCGAGAACGACCCGAAAAGTCGAGCCCGAAAATGTAGAAGGATAGAAGTCCGAAAGAGAGGAGAAACGGCCCGACGGGATTGCACGGCCAGCCGGGCGCAACGGCCCAGACCAGCCGCGCGCACCCCGCGCGCCCCCGCGCCAAGACCGCGCCATCTATGGCAGTCTGCGGGAAGATCGCGATCAACGCGATTTCTTGCCAAATTTCGACCCGAAAACTATGGTAACTTACCTTACCCGTGTAGAGGAGATCAAGGATCATTAGGAGGCTGATTGTCAGCCATTCCAACTCCCAAAATCCCTCTCAAAACCGCCCCCATCATCCTCCCCACTCAACCCACTCGAAAAGAAAGAAAAATCAAGTTCCTTGGCTTTCCGACACCGTTCCGGCGAAGGAGACGACGTACGGACGAGTTGGGGAACTCCTCAAGCATTGTGTAGTGGTAAGGATGAATTTTCAATCTTGTTTTCATGACCCCTGGTCGACCTAAGGCCTGACACATGAGTTTTCCTCTCTTATTCACAAATCGGGACCGATGAGAAGGAGTCGGAGTTGTTTGGACGTGTTCGTGGCTTCCGGAGGCCATCCCGACGAATCATAGGATCTTAAACCTCACCCACTGTAAGTTAACTCCTTGCGTATCAATTTTGGGTGATTAAAATCGAACGAATCAATAGATCTAAACAAAAACGTAAAAATCGGACTTAAAAACCTCAATACGCGCATTTTCTGAAATCCGTTAAAAACTCTTATTTCGAGAACCCGAAACGAGAAACTCCGAACTGAAGATTTGTTCCCCACATTGTGATCTACGTTGTGTCAAATTTTCAAGCATTTTCATCAAGTTTTGACCCCCGAAATCGCGTCTGGTATTTTCTGAGTTGTTTCCAAAACCGAAGGAAACTGGCAGATTTTCGTGTTCGAGTTCCTTGGCGTTTTTCTAATTGAATCCTTCAAAACTAAACTTTTATGTAAAGATGAAAGTTGTAGCTAACTGTCTAAATATTGTGTCCGTAAAATTTCACGCATTTTCATTAACGTTTGCATACTCAAAAACCCGCCGAAACAGACTGCGATTGAACGGAAGAGTTGACAGATTATGTAGTCGAACTTGTTGTGCGTTTTTCGATCCTTTATGGTCAAAACTAATCTTGGGTAAAAACATAAAAGTTGTAGATGATTGTGTCTAGTTTAACTCTGGAAAATTTCACAATTTTTGAACCACGTTTGTTATGCCAAAAATTCGTCAAAGAATGAACCGTCAAATCTGAAATCCTGACAGTTTTTATGACTTAACTTGATGCATATTTTTCACCCGTTTAAAGAATGATTCAACTTTGCATTCCTAAACAAAAGTTGTAGATAATTGAGTCTAGATTATGCATACAAAATTTCACGGATTTTGGTGTTCATTTGATATGTCAAAATGGCCAATTTCCGGAACTGTTTTAAAATAACTTTTGAGTCCGCGCGCACACAGTGTGTTGTGGTCGATCTTTCAGCATCTAAAATTCATTATTACCAAATTCTTAAAACATGAAAGTTGTTCCTTAATGTGTCGTGTAGTTACTGTAAAAATTTCACATCGATTGGTTTTGAAATGAATTTTTAATCGGCGTTACACGAACCTGTGACGAAAACAGTTTGTAAGACAGAAATTATTCTTTGCAATGAACTCGAATTTCGACTCACTTCGGAACCTTATTTCCAAAATCTTAAAACATGAAAGTTGTTCGTGTGTGTGTTTTTGAATTACTGGCCAAGTTTCAGAATTTTTGGTGAAAAGACGAATTTTTAATTAAGAAAGGCGTAAAATGCCACGAATAGGATTTTTCGAACTTGAGAAAACTCGAACTACGAAAACGCGATATCGATCATTTGATAACATTGAAATATGAACTTTCGAAAAATCCCGTTCACTAGGCTGAGCCGATCTTCATGCTATCATTATTTTTGGATCGCCTCGTTAGTGGTCCTATTATCTTTTTGAGACTGCCTCGTTAGTGGTCTCCTTACTATGCCAAAACGGCAGTTGTGCACATGGCCTGCCAAATCGGCAGTGGGAAATACACGGCCTGCCCGAGTGGCAGTGAAACCGCTTGAAAGGCCTGTCAAATGACAGTTGATATACACGCCTGTCAAATTGACGGTAGATATACATGGCTCGCCAAAACGGCAGTCAATACTGATAGGGCTGCGGCCGCCGGTTCACCGGCTATCTGGTTACGACTATTGAGATTGCCCCGTTAGTGATCTCCCTTGTGTGGTGTCCTCTTCTTAGTTTACGGGATAAAAATATAAAAGACTTGTGTGAGCGTTTAATTATGCTTAAATCCTCTTTACCATGTTTCTAAATTATGCATTTAAATTACGCTTTTAAATTATGTCTCTAAATTATGTGTTCTCGTCTTGAATAAATAAATCATGTTTTCCGCGGCAAGTAAGATTACGAATTTTTAATATTTAGATTTAAGCCTGAGTAAAAGCATAAGTTTTAAATTAATTAAATAATCTTTTTAAAACCCCTTTATCGTTACGTTAGGAAGTAACTTACTCAGTATTTTATATACTGATAAAACCTGTTGTTTATTTTTCCATTACAGAGTACGGAGCATGATCATGCATCGGGGGATTACTTCGGACATTTAGTTATTCATTTTACATGACTTGCATACGGGCTTGTTGACCCGAGTTTTGGCCATGTCGGCCCATATTTAAATTTCCGCTGCAACTATTTATTTTTTTTCATGTATGGATGATACTACATTATTATTTTTAAGTAATTCCGGACTTACTTTTAAGACTTTTTCCAACACCTATAGCCTTGCATCTCTTTAGCAAGCTCGGAGAAACCGTGTCTTGCTAGGGAGGTGCGGCGGTAACACCTCGGCCTGGGTTATCAAATCCGGGGTGTTACAAAGTGGTATCAGAGCCCGGAAGTATTTTTAAATTATTATTATTATTCTTGGCCAATATAGAGGCCCAAGGATTTTTAAACAAATATTAATATTATTCTTAAATTTTTAAGTACCATTATTATTATCTTTAAATTTTAAATTTTATTTCCATGGAACAAAAATTTATTTTAAACCCATGGAAAATATTTACATATGCATAGAAAATTTTTCCAACAAATTTTTAAATTCACGAAAATATTTTTCGGGGTTGGGATAACATTGCACCGCATGGCATACACCCATTAATATTTGCACTAATTTTTTTTTTATGAATTATCAATGCTAAATAATACTCTTATCTTAGAATCCGACATGACCTTTATTTAGGAGCGCTTGCTTAAGACTAATTGCGCCCTAGTCCTAGAAATTGATCACCTAACTTTAGCATTCTTCCATACATTACCTCTTGCCAATCCTATCTTACAGATTTTCTTGAACGCTAACGTGCCTTAGATTAGGAGCTTACTCTCACGTGCGTTGATAACAGAGAATGGCTCCTAAGGGAAAGTCGAGAAAGGAAATACCAAACAACACTAACGCTGACCTCCCCAATGCACCGAACAATAATGAGATCCCTCAGAACGTAGGAGGGCGAGTGCCACATGTTCCCAACAAAATGGATGAGCGTCTAAGGACTGTCGAGGAAGTTCTCGTAATATTAGGAAATGCTGAAGTGCAACGGGCACAAGCGGGTATACCACCACCGGTAACCCGAGACAACTATTTAGCCTTGGTAAACCCTTACCAACCACCTCACTACGCCGGCGAGGAGGACCTGGCTCGGCTAGAAGAATGGATACGGACGTTCGATAAGCTGTTGAACGCCGTAAGATGCCCCGACGGGGAAAAGGTTCACGTAGCCTCATACTATTTAGGAGGCGAGGCGGACGATTGGTGGCAAGCCACCCAAGGGAAACTGGCCGAGTACGACGAGCCCTACACATGGTCAAAATTCACGGATCTGCTTAGGGATCATTTTTATCCCATGAGCACGAAGGCTGCCATGTACGAGGAATTTCTGACACTGAGGCAAGGAGGAAAAACGGTCCAAGAATACTATAACCGTTTCAAGGAGTTGGTGCGGTTCGTGCCGAGACTGGTGCCAACTGATGTAGAGAAGGCACAGAAGTTCGAGACAGGACTGAACCTATCTATTAGAGAGGTGATCACGGGTGAGCACTACCCTAACCTACAAGCTGTATATGATCGTGTAGTAGCGGTTGCACGAGTTCAAGGACTGAAACGGAAACCAGTAGGTGGGACTAACCAAAGATCACAAGGAGGATACAAGAGGAATAAGGACCATGTCCGTAGAAACTCGAACCAACCACATCAAGACGACAATGGACGTAACAAGGGGATAGTCTTCAACCATGGTGACTATGCGCCACCATGTCCAAAGTGTGGTAAACCACATTTCGCAAGAGGATGCCCTCAGCCTGGAGCATGCCTTCGGTGCGGTCGACATGGTCATCGGCTGCGTGACTGCCGGACGCGAATAGAAAACATAAATAGGAGAGAGGACGTGACCACTCGGCCCAAGCAACCGTAAGAAGTTTTCAAGCATCGATAACTGCATTTATTTTTGAGTTCGACTCTACGAATTGTATCCAATCAAAAATAAACAAATTCAAATTGTTTTGAACTACGTAATGACTTGATCCCTTCACAGGGTACGTAGGCAACTTAGAAATTTCAATTCTAAGCACAGTCGTTAAATAAGAAATAAAAATGACATGATATGATACAAGAAATAAAAAAAACCAAATTTACATTAGTTCCTAGCTCACGAGAAGCTAACACACAACTTCGAGGACGAAGTTGATTCCTAAGGGGGAGAGGATGTAACACCCGAGAAATTTAATTCACGTTCAAAGGAATAGAATAATTTCTTGTGGAAGACGTTTATCCTTAAAGGAAGTAGATGGAAAAACCCCAACATTAAATTGAGCCAAAAGTTAAAGTGAGGGCGCAACTTCGGGGACGAAGTTGATTCTTAAGGGGGGTAGACTGTAATACCCGGGATTTTTACAGCAAAATATAAAAATTTATTCTCGAAGAGAAAATAATTTATTACAATAAATTATTGCTCGGAAGTGAAACGCCGATAGATTCAAAAAGGAATAAGAGGGAAAGGAAGCCCGAAGAAATTCCATGAATCGAGTAAAAGAATTGGAATTAAATTCAAGAAGGAAAGAATTTTAATTCCGAAAACCCGTGAAGTCGGAAATAATTTAATTAGATAAATTATCGCACGGGAGCCAAAAGAAGATGAATTGGAAGCCGACAAATCCGAAACCGATGGACTTAAGATTTCAAACACAAAATCAATCTAAGTCAAAATAGATTTAAGATAGGAATTTATAATCCGAGAACGACCCGAAAAGTCGAGCCCGAAAATGTAGAAGGATAGAAGTCCGAAAGAGAGGAGAAACGGCCCGACGGGATTGCACGGCCAGCCGGGCGCAACGGCCCAGACCAGCCGCGCGCACCCCGCGCGCCCCCACGCCAAGACCGCGCCATCTATGGCAGTCTGCGGGAAGATCGCGATCAACGCGATTTCTTGCCAAATTTCGACCCGAAAACTATGGTAACTTACCTTACCCGTGTAGAGGAGATCAAGGATCATTAGGAGGCTGATTGTCAGCCATTCCAACTCCCAAAATCCCTCTCAAAACCGCCCCCATCATCCTCCCCACTCAACCCACTCGAAAAGAAAGAAAAATCAAGTTCCTTGGCTTTCCGACACCGTTCCGGCGAAGGAGACGACGTACGGACGAGTTGGGGAACTCCTCAAGCATTGTGTAGTGGTAAGGATGAATTTTCAATCTTGTTTTCATGACCCCTGGTCGACCTAAGGCCTGACACATGAGTTTTCCTCTCTTATTCACAAATCGGGACCGATGAGAAGGAGTCGGAGTTGTTTGGACGTGTTCGTGGCTTCCGGAGGCCATCCCGACGAATCTTAGGATCTTAAACCTCACCCACTGTAAGTTAACTCCTTGCGTATCAATTTTGGGTGATTAAAATCGAACGAATCAATAGATCTAAACAAAAACGTAAAAATCGGACTTAAAAACCTCAATACGCGCATTTTCTGAAATCCGTTAAAAACTCTTATTTCGAGAACCCGAAACGAGAAACTCCGAACTGAAGATTTGTTCCCCACATTGTGATCTACGTTGTGTCAAATTTTCAAGCATTTTCATCAAGTTTTGACCCCCGAAATCGCGTCTGGTATTTTCTGAGTTGTTTCCAAAACCGAAGGAAACTGGCAGATTTTCGTGTTCGAGTTCCTTGGCGTTTTTCTAATTGAATCCTTCAAAACTAAACTTTTATGTAAAGATGAAAGTTGTAGCTAACTGTCTAAATATTGTGTCCGTAAAATTTCACGCATTTTCATTAACGTTTGCATACTCAAAAACCCGCCGAAACAGACTGCGATTGAACGGAAAAGTTGACAGATTATGTAGTCGAACTTGTTGTGCGTTTTTCGATCCTTTATGGTCAAAACTAATCTTGGGTAAAAACATAAAAGTTGTAGATGATTGTGTCTAGTTTAACTCTGGAAAATTTCACAATTTTTGAACCACGTTTGTTATGCCAAAAATTCGCCAAAGAATGAACCGTCAAATCTGAAATCCTGACAGTTTTTATGACTTAACTTGATGCATATTTTTCACCCATTTAAAGAATGATTCAACTTTGCATTCCTAAACAAAAGTTGTAGATAATTGAGTCTAGATTATGCATACAAAATTTCACGGATTTTGGTGTTCATTTGATATGTCAAAATGGCCAATTTCCGGAACTGTTTTAAAATAACTTTTGAGTCCGCGCGCACACAGTGTGTTGTGGTCGATCTTTGAGCATCTAAAATTCATTATTTCCAAATTCTTAAAACATGAAAGTTGTTCCTTAATGTGTCGTGTAGTTACTGTAAAAATTTCACATCGATTGGTTTTGAAATGAATTTTTAATCGGCGTTACACGAACCTGTGACGAAAACAGTTTGTAAGACAGAAATTATTCTTTGCAATGAACTCGAATTTCGACTCACTTCGGAACCTTATTTCCAAAATCTTAAAACATGAAAGTTGTTCGTGTGTGTGTTTTTGAATTACTGGCCAAGTTTCAGAATTTTTGGTGAAAAGACGAATTTTTAATTAAGAAAGGCGTAAAATGCCACGAATAGGATTTTTCGAACTTGAGAAAACTCGAACTATGAAAACGCGATATCGATCATTTGATAACATTGAAATATGAACTTTCGAAAAATCCCGTTCACTAGGCTGAGCCGATCTTCATGCTATCATTATTTTTGGATCGCCTCGTTAGTGGTCCTATTATCTTTTTGAGACTGCCTCGTTAGTGGTCTCCTTACTATGCCAAAACGGCAGTTGTGCACATGGCCTGCCAAATCGGCAGTGGGAAATACACGGCCTGCCCGAGTGGCAGTGAAACCGCTTGAAAGGCCTGCCAAATGACAGTTGATATACACGCCTGTCAAATTGACGGTAGATATACATGGCTCGCCAAAACGGCAGTCAATACTGATAGGGCTGCGGCCGCCGGTTCACCGGCTATCTGGTTACGACTATTGAGATTGCCCCGTTAGTGATCTCCCTTGTGTGGTGTCCTCTTCTTAGTTTACGGGATAAAAATATAAAAGACTTGTGTGAGCGTTTAATTATGCTTAAATCCTCTTTACCATGTTTCTAAATTATGCATTTAAATTACGCTTTTAAATTATGTCTCTAAATTATGTGTTCTCGTCTTGAATAAATAAATCATGTTTTCCGCGGCAAGTAAGATTACGAATTTTTAATATTTAGATTTAAGCCTGAGTAAAAGCATAAGTTTTAAATTAATTAAATAATCTTTTTAAAACCCCTTTATCGTTACGTTAGGAAGTAACTTACTCAGTATTTTATATACTGATAAAACCTGTTGTTTATTTTTCCATTACAGAGTACGGAGCATGATCATGCATCGGGGGATTACTTCGGACATTTAGTTATTCATTTTACATGACTTGCATACGGGCTTGTTGACCCGAGTTTTGGCCATGTCGGCCCATATTTAAATTTCCGCTGCAACTATTTATTTTTTTTCATGTATGGATGATACTACATTATTATTTTTAAGTAATTCCGGACTTACTTTTAAGACTTTTTCCAACACCTATAGCCTTGCATCTCTTTAGCAAGCTCGGAGAAACCGTGTCTTGCTAGGGAGGTGCGGCGGTAACACCTCGGCCTGGGTTATCAAATCCGGGGTGTTACACCTGGATGATGTTCCTCCAAGATTATTTACTACACTGTATTTGAGTCCAAGTGGACCCCATCTCGGTGTAATATTTAATCTTGGATTCCCAACAAACAACAATTTTGGAAAATAATGCGTTTGAAAATCATTCCCTAAACAGGTACTAGACTCTCAGTTAAAACACAGATCCTTTCAGTCTAGATGAGACCTAATCGCTGACTCTGCTTCTAATTTCCCAAAATCAA
The DNA here is from genome assembly GCA_030278955.1 of Hygrophila difformis. NCBI lineage: Eukaryota > Viridiplantae > Streptophyta > Magnoliopsida > Lamiales > Acanthaceae > Hygrophila > Hygrophila difformis. The sequence continues at coordinate 375,884 of JAOANR010000268.1, read as the reverse complement.
CCCTTGATAGAATATGAATTAGTCATAACTGAAGAATTTATCCCTTACTCAGATCCGGATTTTATAAAGGAATTTTTGTCGGAAATTTAATATGTAATATCTGTTTAAGATCTAGACTTCTATTGTCCAAGGGAAGGATCCCAAAATAATTACAGACCACAATAATACATAATAGTAGCATGCATACGGATATATGAAAGTATAAAATTAACTGACCCAAAATATAGGAGTGGGTCTAGACAGAGGGTGAAACACAGAAATGAAGTGGTCAGGAGACCAAAGTAATGGCAGAATAATCGGGTGGACTGTAAACATCTACTGTCCAATTTCCCAATCACTCGGATGAAGCGAATTTAGACAGCTTAGACCCTATAATGGCAGTGTCAATGCCAGTTGAGCCTCCACTGTCCGTGAATTCGGATAAAAACCTACATGCTTCCTCTCTGCAGTACTTATCAGCTAATGTTGACAGACATTAGCAGAGTTTTATTACAGATTGGAATTTGGGTTTGGAAATTAAGATAATTAAAATAAAACTGTATCTGGATAGGAGTCAGCTGAGCAGCTATTATAACCCCGGATGGGCGAACCGCCAAGGCTTCCACTGATTACTATCCAAACCATGCAAAATAACATTTAGTAATTAATACCCAGAATACGAGCTAGTTATCCATGAGGGAATACCCGCCAACATTAGTCTGATGTATTCTTTACTAATTGTTACACACAATACACAAAAGACAAAATGAAATGAAATAAAGAGAATAACTTGCATGAGAGACATTGGTTTCTGATGCAAGGCTATGGAATCAATCCATAATTGATGGCTTAAATAATCCCTCCTACCATAATTAATCACAGTCCGGATTATCTGTTTATGACATCATTATTTTGTTTATAGAAAATTATTTTAATGGCAATTGAACAAAGGTCCTTTAATCACAGCAATTACTGATTTAATTATTGCTAATTAGAATCACCAATCATTAATGACTAGAGGGTTCAATTAATTAATGATGAAAATGGAGAATGGAAAATCTGCATGAAGATGCTGATTACGACGCTGAACAGATGTTACGACGCTATCCTAGGATAGCGCCGTGAGGGTAGCGTCGTCATGGATTGGTGCAAGAGAGAGAATAAATTTTGGATTAAAGGGGGTAATTACGGCGCTATACACTACTACGGCGCTATACTAGTATAGCGTCGTAGGTGTAGCGTCGTAGGTGGTTTGAGAAATTAGAAGTTTTGGAAAAAGAAGGGATACTACGGCGCTAAATGACGACGCTATCCTAGGATAGCGTCGTAAGGATAATGCCGTAGGTGGGTTCTGTGAGATAGAGGAATTTTGGGGACCTACGACGCTAAACAAAAATTACGGCGCTATCTGAGGATAGCGCCGTTGGTTTAGTGCCGTAGGGCAAATTTTTGTTCAAGTTCTGGGCAACTACGACGCTATACCTCACCTACGACGCTATCCAAGGATAGCGCCGTAGGGCGGTTAGCGTCGTAGCCAGCCCAGAAACATGTTGTTGTTCGGGTAATGCAATCTCTGCGATTGCAAGCCCTATTTTCGAGTTCATGGTTCACAAATGCACGAAAAGTGAAATAACAAGCTAAAGACAGTGAAAGTAAAATGCAAGAAATGCAAAACAGTAAAGGAATAATATGCTATGCTACACATTCATAAACCACAACCCAAAATGAGGGTTTTCAACCATAAGAACATGCATAAAAGCCCGAAAATGAAAAGAAAACAGAAAACCCACATGAACAGTAAGCCAAAATGACCAAATGGTCATGAAACCAAAAGCAAGGCATTAAATCCATGGACACATGTCCATTTCATGTTTTTGGGATACTTTCAATGATTAACTTCCCCTTTTTCATAAAATGGTTTGATAATACCCATCATTTGGGTATTTCAAACCTAAATAGAGGTTTAACAAAACTATAAAGAGTATAACAGTGGCTACCTAGGTTTAAAACATGAAAACTAACACTAATCTAAGCTAAAATTAATCTAAAGAAACTGAAACAGTGCATAAAAGTAAATAATACAAAAAAATTAAACTAACTACCTAACTAACCTACACACTCCAAGAACAGCAGTTGTCTCCAAGTTTGAGAATGTGGTGAAGTGACAAGACCAGAGAGTCAACACCTCTATTTATAGGTGAGAAACTCTAGGCCCATGGGCCCCCACGCCTTGAAATTTGAATTCTGGCAAGGCTTACGACGCTATCGATGGCTTACGGCGCTATCCTTGCTACGGCGCTATAGGTGTAGCGTCGTAGTCTTCCATCCCAAAGACACTCTTGCTTCTGGATGGACAGCCTACGGCGCTATCCTTCTTCTACGGCGCTATACTTGATTACGGCGCTATCCTTGCTTAGCGCCGTCCGCTCCTCTCCAGACTGCTGCTTTGGTTTCCTCCCATGGCGCTAGACCAAGCTACGGCGCTATCCATGCATAGCGTCGTAGTTGTGTCTAGCGTCGTAATATCCTGAAAAATCAACTTTTTGTGGGTTTTTCATTTCTTTTCCCATCTTTTTGTTTCCTTTTTCTTTTCTTTTCTTTTTCTCATGTTTTTGGATTTTTCTAACATAAATGTGTAATAAAATTACATATTTATGCATTTTTCATACCAGCTCAATGTTTTTACAATTATGCATAAATCAGTCCAATTCCACTGCTTTCTTATTTAATATAAGACCGGAATGCGATCAAATGCCCGTTTCAGACACGGAAATGGATTGAAAATAATGGTCATTTCTGGCCATTATCACTCTTCTTCCATTAAAATCATGTGCATGCAAATAGACGGGCTTATTCCTTTTATATCAGAAATGGTCCAACCTATTGCATATACGTATTTTTTAAGAATGGCCACCAGAGCATTTTCTTGCTCTTGGGAGAGCTTAGCCGAAACAATCACAGGTAATTTTTTATGTTCTGCGAGAAACGCATACTTGAGATGATCCGGTAATATTTTAAGTTCAAGCTCTGGCGGACATTCAATGGAAGGGAGTAGTTGCGAGAAGTGGATAGTGGGAGATCAGATTTACCTTCAGGGCCCTGTGTCAGTACAGGGCCCTCGTCTTCCTCTTCGGTGCCATCATTCCCTTGTGCAGTGAAATCAGCACCGTCGTATGCTTCAAGGTCTCCGGACTCGGGATCCTCGAAATGGACAGCGCTGCACTGTTCCATTGGCTCAGCACCAACAGTCTTCTGTACCTGCTTTGATAGTTCATTCATCATCATTTCATCATTCTGCCCAGAGTCAAGCTCTCTCTCAAAGTCAATCTCCTCTCCACTAACTATTACAGATTTTGATGAACAAAACCTGTCATCTGGGTATTTCTGCAATTGTGCCATGTCAAATGTAACTTCTTCCTCATCGACTCGCAGTGTTACTCGTCCAGCTTTTGCATCTATCAGCGCTTCACCTGTTGCAAGGAATGGTCTCCCTAAGATCAATGGCATGTCCAGATCCTCCTCTATGTCTAGAATCACAAAATCGACTGGGAATAAGATATTCCCAGTCTTCACTACGATGTCCTTGAGGATGCCGACAGGCTTTATGATGGATCTATCCGCTAACTGGAGTCTCCTCTTGACTGGCTCGATATGTCCCAGCTTAAGGCGTTGCACTATTGCCAAAGGCATGACATTGATGCTAGAGCCAAGATCACAAAGGCCTTTTCCTGCTTTGATTTTCCCGATTTGAATCGGCAGCGTGCAACAGCCTGGATCTTCTTGCTTCACAGGAAGCTTGCGCTGGATGATAGCACTGCATGTATTGTTAAGAACTACCAGTTCTTCCTGCTCAATTCTCCTTTTTCCCGAAACTAATTCTTTCAGAAATTTAGCGTATGCTGGCATTTCAGCTATCATTTCGATGAGAGGAATAGTTATTTCTACTTTTTGCATCCTTTTCAGAAATTTTTCAAATTTAAGGTCCTGTTCTTGATTTTTAAGTCTGGCCGGGTATGGCACCCTTGGCATGAACTTTTTATTATCAAAATGTTTTTGTGGTGAAAGGTCAGAAATTGTACCTTCACCTTTACCAGTTTTTCCACTGAGTTCTGTTGTCTCAGTTTCTTTTTCTTTTTCTCCCTCCTCCTTTGTTCCCTGATTCTCCTCAATACTCTCTTTTTCAGACTCCTTTCCCTGCACTTCTTTGATCTATGGTCCTGCCAGAATCCTGCCCGATTTCAACGTGATAGCCTTACACTGGGGGTTCTTTTCTGAATTGCTCGACAAAGTCCCCTGATCTCTTTTCTGGAGTTCCTTGGCCATCTGCGTCACCTGGGTCTCCACGTTTCTTATGGAAGCCTGCAGCTGTGTGTTCATCTCCTTCTGGCTTGAGATGAATTCAGTCATTATGTTCTAAAGTCTAGAAGGTGGCTTCTGCTGAGGTGGATTCCACTGGTTCTGGGCTTGGTTTTGGTTAGGAACAAATTGGTTTTGAGGCTGGTTCTGATTGGGGACAAACTGATTTTGTGGCTGCTGGAAATTTTGGAAATTCTGGTTCTGAGGTGGCCTGGCTAGAATCTGGGGTTGAAAGTTTGGGTTAAAATGCTGGGGCCTTGGCTGGTTAAACTGTTGAGGCTGGGTTAACAGGTGTGAATTCAAGGCATTGTTGTTGGAATATGAGAGGTTAGGGTGCCGGTTTTGGAATCCACCTGCATAGTTGCAGCTCTCGTTCGTCACCTGTTGACAAGCTTCAGTAGGATGTGGACCCTGGCATGATCCACAAATAGGTTCAGCATTTTGAGCTTGTGAGGAGCTCCCAGATTCTTGATTCAAGGCCAACACAGCCACTTGATCTTTCAATTTGTCCAGTTCAGACTTCCCTACTGTACCTACAGCACATAAACCACGAGGGGGAGGGGAATCAACATCATCAGTTAGAACGGATCTGTTCACACTCATTGTTTCATTCTTGCCCCAGGCCTGATCCATTGGCATGTGGAGCAAATGTTGACCACCAGCAGCATCACGCATGTATTTCCAGGATGGGGTAAGACCGTTGTAGAATTTCCTCAATTGTTCCCACTCATGGAAACCATGTTGGGGACATTTTCTGAGTAGGTTGAAGAACCGCTCCTTTGCGTCATACAAGGATTCGTCTGGCTTCATTTTGAATTCCGCAATTTTGGATCGGCATTCATCTACCTTGGATTCCGGAAAGTACTTCGCTAAGAAGTTTTTGATCACTTCCTCCCATGTGGACTTCTGATTGACTGGCAGCGATTTGTACCACATCCGGGCACCACTAGACAAAGAGAAAGGAAACAATCTCAAACGAATAGTGTTAGGGGATACATTATGATTCTTTATGGTGTCACAAAGCTCCAAAAAAGTCTGCAAATGGTCATGCGGGTCTTCATGACTTGCCCCCGCAAACTGATTGCTTTGAACAAGATTGATGTGTGCCGGCTTCAATTCGAAATTCCTGGCCAAGAATGGAGCTTCTCCAGGAATGTTCAAATATGGCTCCAGAATAGGTTGCATATAATCAGCAGCTGCTGCTTGTTGATTGTTTCCCGGCCCTCCTTGGTACTGCTGTGGGTAAAATTTCTGATTTGGGTAGTAGTTTCTGGGATCATTGAAATCATTTGGGTTGGGAGGATTCTGGTGCTGATTGAATTGAGGGTTCTGAAACTGAGGATTCTGGAAGTGTTGGTTGTTTGGATTGTTATGGTTGAGTGGGTTATTGAACTGGTTTTGGGGAGGTGGTGGGTTGAGATTTTGATCAGCGATATTGGGCAGATTCCCTTCATCTTGAATTTCATTCAATGGAGGGTCATCTGTCTCATCGCCATCTCCCTCTCGGTTTTCATGAAGTGGTGGGGGGTTATTGTCAATGATGAAAGGGTTATCGGGAATGATGGGTGGATTGTTGCCTGGTAACTGTGCCATGTCTGAAACTCCGCTGCTCGTACTGGAAGAGGATTGTCTTGCACGTTCCCTCCTTTCCTGCTCTTTCCTCTGCTTAGTGAGGGCTCTGATTCGTCTCGTTTCCCTTTCTATTTCGAGGTTGGGTGGAAGTTCGGGTGGTGTCTCCTTTCTCCGTTGCATGTACAGCTTCGTTCAATGAGGGCAGTACCTGCAACCATCCCCAGGTTGGAACTGGTGTAGAAGTTTTATTTCTCAGAAATCAACATCCACACATTTAGAGTTTTACTGCTCTAAATGTGAGATTGACTTTTGAGACTGGAATATTTTGTTTTGAATAAAATATGTACACTAGCTATGAGTAAATCAGGAGTTTAATTCACTTATAAAATGGTGCTGCATCCTCCCCGGCAACGGCGCCATGAAACTTTTGACAATTTCCCACACGAGTATTTTTTAAGAAAATAGAAGAATCCCGGGTTCGATTTTTAATTAATGAAAATCGATTTATGATCGCGGAGTTTGGATTAGGGATATATGTATAGGTTGTCACGTTTTTATTACTCGTGTTGAGAAACTGTGGCCCGAAAGCGCACGGTGTCAAAAATTGCAGTAATTTATAGTAAGACCGGATCGTTCACTAGAGGATGTGCGATAGAAGCAGGGCCTACGTCATTTTATAAGATTTTCAACTCGGTTACTCGAATCAGTTGGAGAAGTTGACTAACAACTACTTTACTGAATTTAGGCTAGTTAGGAAAGCAATTAAAGTAAAGCAGAGAAAGTTATTCTAGAAAGCGAATTAAATTTCATCTAAGAAAGCGATATAGTTATTCTAAGAAAGCGGATTTAAAATGAGACGGAAAGGACAGGAAGAAAATAATAAAAATTGGACAAGATTCAGATGAAACACAATTAAACTTCCGTTTTGTTACACAGATCTTTGTTTGGGGTAGTTCTTTCAGATAGCTAGTTCTCATGCTCTCAGCACTGTTTTCCCTTTAACAGACAGGTATTTACAGTGTGAGTTTACATGCTTTTCAGAAAACAAATTATAAGATACCACAGACTTACAACTGCTCCTGTCGGAGCGTGTCATTTATCTGTGGTGGACAAGCAACACCTTACAAATCATTAGTTGAAGTGTCAAGGAAAAAACTACTATCATTCTCTCATGTCACACCCAAGGATTCTAATCAAGCCTGAAATATCCCATAACTCTCAGACCTAGAAGCAGTTCCACTACTTTCAAAACATCCGAGTGACCTCTAAAGAAAGCATTTAAAAGAAAGCGGTAAAGAAAGCATTTAAAATCCTATCACTCGGAGGTTTCAAAAGAGTTACCCTGGTAGTATAAGAAGAGCCCCCAGTCAGGATGACCGGATGTGGATCAAGAATTCCCGGATCTCGGTGAACCGCTCGCAGTGTTCACTTCCTTCCGGGTGGTTATGAGATACAAACTAATGAAACGAACTAATAAATTATTTTGTTACGGATGCACTCACTCAGGACTCGAAGATAGGCTTTGGCAGAAGAGGATAGCAGTTGAAAGGAACTCAACCCTATCTTAGAAAATAACCAAGGGCTACGCATTGTTCTTTTAGAAATATCTAACACACTGTATTTGAATCCAAGTGGATCCCATCTCGGTGTGATAGTTAAGACTAAATTCCCAATACACAGTAATTTTGGAAAATAAAAGATTGTGAAAATCATTCCCTAAACAGGTACTAGACTCTCAATTAAAACACAGATCCTTCCAGTCTAGATGAGACCTAATCGCTGACTCTGCTTCTAATTCCCCAAAATTAACCCCCTGTGTCCCTTTTTTTTTTGGTTACAAAGCCTAAGAAGGCGAGCAAAGAAAAGAAAAAAAAAGAAAAGAAAGCAACAATTGAACAAGACGAACATAAGTAGCGCCACTTGCATCTTTCCCAACTAAATGAACAATCTCATCCGGCGGGAATGCCCAAGTGGTATAGAAGTCTTCTAATTGTGCAGCCTTGCGAGCGAGTCCATCAGCAACTTGATTGCCCTCCCGATACACATGCCGAACCGAGCAACCCTCCATCCCATGCACCAAATCACGAACCTCCTTAACCATAGGCCAAAGCGAATGACGAAGTGAAACAACACCCATCACCAAATTAACCACATCAAGAGAATCCAGCCGCCGAGAGCACCGCTGCACCCTCTCACCCACTGCCCTGTGCAAGTTCGAACTGCTGCGCCGAACCCCGAGCGAGCAGGCTGCCTCAGGACGCAGCCATCCGTGTGAAGGACCATCACGCTCACTCCCTCATCCACCCATTTAATCACCTTCGGTACCTTTGCACGCACAGCCGCAGCATCAGGTTTCCTATCAAGGTCGGGGGCCAGCTGCATCACCTTGGCCATCACCCGTTCCCTGCCAAGTTGCTCGCCCCCAAAAATTCTAGCATTCCGTTGACACCAAATAGTCCAGAGAAGAGCGAGAAATTTGCCACCCCAAGTCCTCCAAGCCCATTCACTCCAGTGCCTACAATCAACGGTTTCAAACTCTTCAATAATATCTCGAATGAAAAACCCACACCTCCTCCAAACATCCTCCGCCCATGTACATAGGAATAATGCATGCTTCCAGTCGTCAACAAATTCACCACAAATGGAGCATAGCGGGGAAGAAGCCATCCCACGCCGGTGTCTCAACTCATTGCATGGCAGCGAGCCATGCCCGGGAGTCCAAAGCAGTACCCCAAAGCTTTTCCGGAATAGATTGATCCCACATCCAACTCCAACCAGTAGCAGTAGTACTCTAATGGCAGAGCCACAAATATCCAGAACGGACAGAATAAATGCCTTTAGCGTCACCACGCCAGTGCAAAACATCCTGCAAGTGATCATACAAGAAGGGGGCTGGGGACGACTCAATGCGTTGCAATAAATCCTCGGGCAACCAAGAGTAAATAGTCCCAACCTTCCAACTTCCATTTTCAATGACATCCCTAATGCGCAAGTGTAGGTCATGCACATCAATAAAAGGAACATGCGAAACCATGCATGAGCCCTCCCACCAAGGCGAGAACCAGAAGGAGCTGGCACCATTGCCCACTCGGACGCCGTAGCCACTCCTAAAAAATTCCCCCACCTTGATCAATGATTTCCACACCTTCGTCCCACGATAATGATCCGAAGGCAGCATTCCCATCTCCAGACTATACTTGTGTCGTAATGCCCGCGCCCAAAGCTTATCCGGGTCCGTAACTGGTTACTATAGTTGCTTACCCAAGAGAGCGAGGTTCATCTGCATCATGCGTTTAACACCCAGGCCGCCATCCTTCCTTGAGCGAGTGACAACATCCCAATGTACAAGATGTATCCCGCGCCCCTCCACCCCTTTCCAAATCCATCGGCGGATGATCCGGTCGATCTTGTTACAGACGGCGACAAGCAATAGGTGAACTTGCATTGAGTAAATTGGCAAAGCGTTCAAGACTGCACGGGCAAGTGTGATACGACCAACTTTGTTCAATAAGAAAGAGGACCAAGTGCTCAGCCTGGCTTCAATCCTCTGAATAAGACCATCAAAATGTGCAATTTTGAGACGCCCATGAAGTATGGGAAAGCCCAGATAAATTCCAAGATCCTCCACAACCGAAACACCCATCAAATCGCCCAAGAGAGCCTTGTCCTCTATAGTGGCCGAAGGAGAGCAAAATGCACTTGACTTAGAGGCATTCATGAGCAGTCCAGAATGGGAGCCGAATCGAGTCAAAACAGATGCCATGCTGTGGATGCTTCCTTCCTCCAACTCAGCACAGAAAATCAGGTCATCCGCAAACATGAGGTGTGAAATCCCAACTCCGCCAGAACTAAGATAAAGGGGCCGCCATCCACCCGAACTAGTAGCATCAAGAACGGCTCTGGACAATTTTTCCATTACTATACCGAATCCCCCTTTCCGCCTGAATATGTCCAATAGGTTTTCCATTCCAAAGAATAGAGAAACTCGATGAGGTAACACAAGCCATGATTAGCTCTCGGCAACCAAGCGGAAGATCGAGCTCAATCAAGCATTCCTCAAGGAAACTCCAACTAACAATATCAAACGCCTTAGCCAAGTCTATTTTTAAGACAGCGGCCTTAGCGGATCGCGGACGTTCAAGCGAAGAGATAATTTCCTGTAATAAAATTCCATTATCTGCAGTACCCCTACCCGGTAAAAAAGCCAATTGATAAGGTCCAATGGTCTCACCCATAATGGGCCAAAGGCGCCTGACAAGAATCTTAGTAATTAATTTGAATGTCACGTTACAAAGTGTCAATGGCCTGTATTGCTTCAGTGATCTGGGAATGTCAACTTTAGGAAGCAGACACACATAAGCATGTGCCAATCCAGGAGGTAAACTTCGAGAAGAAACAGCATCAGAAACAAGCTTAAATAAAGAGTCCTTCAAAATATCCCAATATTCTTTATAAAACCCCGCCGGGAACCCGTCTGGCCCCGGAGCAGAAAGTGATTTCATGGACTTTAACGCTAACTCCACCTCATCGGCCGCAACCTCCATCATCAAGGGCTCCTTTTGTGCCTCCAACAATGGGTATAAGGGCGGCAAGGGGTCACCAACAGGGATTAAATCCGGAGCGGCAAACATATGAGTGAAATATTCAATTGCATGATTTTCCAATCGTTGCCGATCTTGCACCAACTCGCCATTTTCCATATCAAGGCCATAAATTTTATTAGCTTTCCTCCTTACTTTAGTCCTGGCATGAAAGTATTTAGTGTTCCTGTCGCCAACACGAACCCAGTTGTCTCGAGATTTTTGATGCCACATCAATTCCTCCTGCATTAACACCTTAGCCAACTCCTTCCTAATCTCTTCATCCAATCTCCAAAGCCATGCCGAGTCAACATGAGCAAGTCTTTTTTCAACACCGGATAATCTGTTCTTAAGTTTTCTTTTTCGTTCCCTCAGATGCCCAAAAACTTGCTTGTTGAAGATTACAGAATGTTCCGTCACTTCTTGGAGAATAGTGACAAGATCATCCCCTCCTTTATCTCGATCATCCTGCACAATCCCCTTATACTGGCCATGAGACTTCCACATCGACTCCCATCGGAATGGCCAGGCCGTACGATCCACCTCCATTTCGCCACATAGTAATTTTAATGGACAGTGGTCTGAGCCAATCCGGGGCAGATGCACTATCCTACCATTCTCAAACAGATTATCCCAAGCAAAGGTGGCCATGCCACGATCAAGCCGTTTACTAATACGCCTCCCCTCACCAGCCATACGGGACCATGTAAACTCTGGTCCTACAGTGCGAATACCCAATAGTCGACAGCGATCAAATAACTGCCTGAGGTCAGCAGCCCGATCAGCTAAATAAGCGCCTCCATGCACTTCGCTTTCACAAGCAATTTCATTCCAATCGCCCATAACGACCCAGGGATGATGAGAAGCATCTGCGATTGAAATGAGTGATTCCCAATTATGTCTCCGACATTGATAATTGGGGGTCGGCATAGAGAACAGAAAAACTCCAGCAACACGAACCTTTCCTAATCTCCAAGGTGACAATCTGCTCACGAATATCCGTCACAATAATAAATAGTGCAGACTGGAAGGAGCTCAACACCCAAATCCCTCCTCCCATACCAATCGCCTCTTGGATGTAGACATTAGACATCAGAGTATCCCATCCGAATGAAATAAGCCTTGAGCCGCGCAAACTGTCCACGAGGTTCCATGACACACAATAGATCCGGCTTATGCTCCCGGATCAAGTCACTCATCCAACGTTGCGCAGTCCGACTCATTATCCCACAAACATTCCATGAAATGATAGAAAAGTCCTTAAATTCCATAACAAATATTGGAAAAAGAGAGAAAGACACTAACACGTACTCGCATCGTCAGCGTCGACCCATACGTCCGAGTCCTTATGATCATCATCATCCAGTAATGGGGTAAAGCGTCCCCCATACACAGCGGCAATGCCCTTCTTCAGGGTGTCCGCATCGACCAACTCAACATCCCCCTCCGAAGAGGTCCCAGATCTCTGCCTTTCAAGCCTTGGCCATTTTAAAATTTGTATAGGCCGAGTTTTCCAACCTGGAGTAAAATAGCTTGGCCCTAGCCGCTTTTTCACCGGCACCAATGGCAAAGCTAAAGACTTCGAGCCCTCTCCATTCCACCCTTCATTGACTACCACAGCCCCAGATGGCGGGGCTACAGTAGATGCATGGCCAGCCTCCCCTTCCGCTGGCGCCTTTCCTTTCAACGGATCTCGCTCTTCCTCGTTACGTGTAGTAACTGAGGGTTCAGCAGCCTTATTGTCCTTCACCTTGTTAACCTCCACTCGAGGCCTACGCGGCGGGCGAGGACGCCTACGGACAACCATCCAATCCCCAAAGGCCGGTTCCTCTGTGAGATTTGAATCTAGGCCAACCTGATCAACATGCTCCTCCGCTTTCTCGCCCTCCACAGCAGCAGGGTCACCACAAGCCTCTCCCTCCCTAGCGTTCCTCTTCTCAGCTTGATCTTGCTGCTGAGGCGTAGGGTCAGGAGCAGGCGCAACCGGACAATCCCTCTCAAAGTGTCCATAATGTCCCCAGTTAGAACAGATTAAATGCAGGCCCTCATACGACACTGGAATCCACCGACCATTCACCCTCAACTTCCCCGTGACCGGCTGCTCCAAATCTAGGGCGACACAAACCCTAGCAAACATCCCTTTAGAAGAATCCCTCGTGCTAGATTCAATCTTAATCATGTAACACCCCGGTTTTTGGTCACCCAGGTCGGGATGTCACCGCCACACCTCCCTAGCAAAACACGGTTTCTCCGAGCTTGCTAAAGAGATGCAAGGCTATGGTTTTTCAGAATTTAAACATTCAATCAGCCCGTTTATATATAATTTAAAAATAGTACATTAAAGTTGCAGCGGAAAAGAATATTTACATAAGTATAATGCAGCGGAATTTAAATATAGCCAACACGGCCAGAATACGGGTTAAACAGGCCCGTTCATGCAATTTCTAGTCTAACGTATCATTTACAAATAAAGCATTTCCCCAAAATTCCCATGTATGCATATGATGATGCATATTCTTCAGCTCTGAAAGAAACAGGGGAAAAAAAAAACGGTTTGGGTCAGCACTACGTGCTGAGTAAGTTAACACATACAAGATTATGAGGTTTCAAAGCCTTTATTTAAATTTAATGAAAATATGTACACAGTTTAAGCAATTCATGTAATCGCATAATTTAGAAGACATGGATTCATCAGATCATCAATATAGCTTCCAACGTAATTAAATAAGTTGCCATAATTTAAAAACACAATTTAATACGGATTTAGGTTTGGAATTCTCATAAACTTCTCGGTTCATATCTTTTAGAGATCACCACCGCTAGGGCTCTTATGTCCGCCAGCCTTACGCCTGGGCTCTTATGTCCACAGGTATCATGGTCGATCTTCTAATTAGAGTTAATCCGTCCGCTAGCCATACGATCACTGTTTCGCTAGGGCTCTTACGTCAACCTAGACATACACTTGGGCTCTTATGTCCCAAGCCGCAGAGAACATTGACAGTATCTAGCTTAGTCATAACCCGCAATATTTTAATCTTCTCGTTTCATGTATCGTATGTCAAAGTATTTCTATTCGTTTCAACCTCAGAGGCTAATTCCACCGTTTCAACAAGATTTCAAAATTTCGTTCGGTAAATCACAGTTTACTCTAAAATTCGTTAAAAATCAGATTTAATTTTAAAAATTCCAAAACTTCAGGACTGACTCCAAAACGTCGAGATCTACAACTTTTGTGTTTTAACTTTTTCAATCCGAGATACCTAAACAGGTCAAAAACACTAATTTTCACAGAAGTACTGTTCTGTCCGAATTTCATATAACTCAGTTTAAAGATTTCAAATTCTACCATAGCAATTCAACTCCAAATTTAATGAAATTTTACAGAGATCATCTTAATACAATTATCTACAACTTTCATGTTCGGCTAAAGATCTAATTCGGCCTAGAACCCTAGTCAAAAACGTCAACAAGTTCGAATCTATGTTCTGTCAAGAACTTCAAGATCTAAGTTTCAGCAGTTCGGTTTGGGGTGGATTTCTTATATCAAATCATCACGAAAATTTCTGAAATTTAACGGAGGTGTTCTTAACATATAGATCTACAACTCTTATGTTCAACGTCAAGCCTAGATCGGTCTAGATCTAAGGTAGAAATCACCAACAATTTCGAATAAGGAATCTATCATCGTTTCAAGATCTAAATCTAACGCAGGCTCGTTTACGATCAGTTTTGGATATCAAAACACGATGAAAAATTATGAAATTTTTACACAACCTAGATCAGAGTCTTAGGAACGTTTTTCGTGTTTTAAGTTTTCCCGTTTGAGGTCGTTTAAAGGTTCGGAAAAATTAGACAAAACTGTTGCGCCGTTAGAAATCACATGTTGACAGATTTACGAAAGATTTGATTAAGTTTCTAGATTCAAATATTTTAACTACTCCCAAAACCGTGTAAGCGTTAACTTACAGATTGTTGAGCATCCGGGATCGTTGATTCAGAGGCGTGGCTTCCAGTCCACCGTTTATCTCCTTGATTCGTCGGGTTCTTCGTTCTCGATCCGGATCGGGGGTTTAGAGTAGGAAGAGATCGATTTAGGATTCGTCTTGAATCAAGAACAGGAAAAAGAATGGACAAGGATGGTTCGTATCTTACCCCGACAATCAAAGGCTCCCAATTTTCGTCCAAGTCAGTCCCGTTGTTCGGTTTTGTGCCTCCGACGACTTCCGGATCTAGGGTTTCGAATGTATGGAAGGTTATAGGGTTTCGTAAAGGTATACGGAGCTCCTAGAAGGTCTTATTTATAGATATCTAAGACCTAGGGCGTCCAAAATCTGACCCCAAGGGTCTTGGGTCGAGATATGTTCAACCGAAAGTCGAAAAATCCGCGTTCGGGCGAGAGAATCGCGGAACGGCCGCAACTGCCCTGCCGGCGCGCCCTTGGCGCGGTCTTCCCCTTTGGAGCGCGCGGCGACCGCGCCGTCCTGGCCTGGACTTCGGTCTGGGCCGGGTCGTGCGATCCGTCGGGCGTTTCCTCTTCTCTTTCGGACTTCTATCCCCCTATGTTCCCGGATTTGGATTTCTGGGGTATCTTCGGGCTCCGATTTCCTATCTTAATTTTATTCGGATCTAAATTTATATTTGGACTCGAGTTATTGAGTCTATCGGTGTCGGGTCCCCGTGTACCCATTTATTCGATTAACTTGTCTTCGGCTTCCCGGGTTCTCGGAATTTTGTTTTCTTTTTAATTTAATTTCCATTTCTCATTTCCTCCACATTTATTTCTTTATTTATTGTATTATTTTATTTATTATATTTATTTATTTATTTTATTTATTTATTTTATGTTGCAAAATTCTCGGGTATTACAGTCTACCCTCCTTAAGAATCAACTTCGTCCTCGAAGTTGTGTTTCGGCTTTTCTCGTGCTAAAGTCTTTTGTTGTTTTATTATTTTGCGACTGAACTTAGAATTAAAACTTCTAAGCTGCCTACGTACCCTGTGAAGGGATCAAGCCATAACGTAGTTCAAAAATTTATTTGGGATACATGATATCAAGTCGAACTCCAAAAATAAATGACTACGGGGTATCACATCCTCTCCCCCTTAGGACTTCAGTTATGTCCCCATAACTGTCTACTCATTATTCTCAAGAGGATTCGGGTTTTGGTCTTGTTCCTCGTCACTCTCTCTTTGCTGAAGGTTCACCAAATCTACTCTCTTTTCGATCGCCTCCTCTGGCGTTCGACATCCACTAGCCTTGTGACCAAGCTTGCCGCACCTACGGCAGGTTCCAGGCTTCGGGCATTGGCGCACCAGATGTGCATGGTTGCATCGTGGGCAACGTGGTATAACCGCACCACGGTTGTCGTCTCCCCCATTGTTGAGACCTTTATTTCCTTTCCTTCGGGATCCATTGTCTTTCCTAGAGTTGTTATTGTTGCCTTTTCGATCCTTCTTCTCAAGTCCTTGCGAGTCCTTGCTCGACTCACCATGTTCCTTACGCTTCAATTGCTGGATTCGAGCAATTGATACGGCGCGGTCATATATCGTCTGCAGGTTCGCGAATTGTCCTACTGCAAGTATCTCCCGGATACTAAGGTTCAGACCCATCTCGAATTTCTGAGCCTTGTCAGAGTCGGTTGGTACTATCCTCGCAGCGAATCGTACTAGCTCCTTGAATTTGGTGTAGTACTCTTGTACGGTTTGCGCACCTTGCTTTAGGTTGATGAATTCCTCGTACTTCGCAGTCTTGGTGCTCAGTGGGTAGAATCTTTCCCTCAAAGCTTCCTTAAGTTCTTCCCAGGTGTAGGCTTCTTCGTTTTCCACTGAATTTGCTTGGAGATTTTGCCACCACTCATCGGCTTCGCCTCCTAGGTAGTAGGTCACTACGTGTATCTTTTCCTCATCAGGGCACTTGATAGCATTCAAGAGCTTGTCAAAGGTACGGATCCATCCTTCCAACTTGGCTGGATCCTCTTGGCCGTCATAATGGGGTGGGTGGTAAGGGTTCACTAATGCCAAGTAGTTGACTCGGGCTACTGGCGGAGGTACTGGTTGTGTCCTATGCACCTCGGCATTCCCCAATGCTACAAGGAGTTCCTCTACAGTTTTTAAACGTGCTTCCATATTATTGGGCGCTTGAGGCACTTGCTCCCCTAGGTTCTGAGGACTTTCACTGTTGTTGGGCGTGTTGGAAAGGTTAGCGTCAGTGCCGTTTGGACTCACCTTCCTTGGTTTCCTTCTAGGCGCCATTTTCTGTTATAACGTGTAGAGTTTAGACAGATCGCTCGAACAAGACGTTTCGTAGATTTCTAATTTCAAATTTTCGGATTTGTTGTTTGGAAATCCAAACAAGATTTTTGGAATAAAGAGTGTTTTAATAAAACTTGATTTTTATTGTTCCACATAAGAAAATTTTCTAATTCGTACAAGGGTAGGAATTGCTAAGGCCGAGGATTGTTATGCTTAGGCGAACGCATAGATGAACGCGATCTAGAACTAAGGCAAGATCAGTATCTAGTTATTATTTCTAGTTCGATGTCATGCCTCAAGATTATATAGGTGTAACAAGAGATCTAAGTTAATTTCGCCAAGATTCTAGGTTCAACTTCGCCAAGATTCTAAGTTCAAACTCGCAAAGATTCTAAGTTCTCTACATAAAAGAGATGCAATATGCAAATGCAAATGTAGATTTCCCCCCCCCCCCCCAAAAATAATTTATGCACTATATATATTTTTCCCATGGGTTTTAAAATAAAAATTTCTCCACGGAAATAATACTTTAAAATTTAAAATAATAGTCAAAATATTAATAATAGTTTAAAAATAATAATAGTTTAGAAATAATAGTTTAAAAATAGCCGGGCTCTGATACCAACTTGTAACACCCCGGTTTTTGGTCACCCAGGTCGGGATGTCACCGCCACACCTCCCTAGCAAGATACGGTTTCTCCGAGCTTGCTAAAGAGATGCAAGGCTATGGTTTTTCAGAATTTAAACATTCAATCAGCCCGTTTATATATAATTTAAAAATAGTACATTAAAGTTGCAGCGGAAAAGAATATTTACATAAGTATAATGCAGCGGAATTTAAATATAGCCAACACGGCCAGAATACGGGTTAAACAGGCCCGTTCATGCAATTTCTAGTCTAACGTATCATTTACAAATAAAGCATTTCCCCAAAATTCCCATGTATGCATATGATGATGCATATTCTTCAGCTCTGAAAGAAACAGGGGAAAAAAAAAACGGTTTGGGTCAGCACTACGTGCTGAGTAAGTTAACACATACAAGATTATGAGGTTTCAAAGCCTTTATTTAAATTTAATGAAAATATGTACACAGTTTAAGCAATTCATGTAATCGCATAATTTAGAAGACATGGATTCATCAGATCATCAATATAGCTTCCAACGTAATTAAATAAGTTGCCATAATTTAAAAACACAATTTAATACGGATTTAGGTTTGGAATTCTCATAAACTTCTCGGTTCATATCTTTTAGAGATCACCACCGCTAGGGCTCTTATGTCCGCCAGCCTTACGCCTGGGCTCTTATGTCCACAGGTATCATGGTCGATCTTCTAATTAGAGTTAATCCGTCCGCTAGCCATACGATCACTGTTTCGCTAGGGCTCTTACGTCAACCTAGACATACACTTGGGCTCTTATGTCCCAAGCCGCAGAGAACATTGACAGTATCTAGCTTAGTCATAACCCGCAATATTTTAATCTTCTCGTTTCATGTATCGTATGTCAAAGTATTTCTATTCGTTTCAACCTCAGAGGCTAATTCCACCGTTTCAACAAGATTTCAAAATTTCGTTCGGTAAATCACAGTTTACTCTA
Source organism: Hygrophila difformis (assembly GCA_030278955.1). Taxonomy (NCBI): domain Eukaryota; kingdom Viridiplantae; phylum Streptophyta; class Magnoliopsida; order Lamiales; family Acanthaceae; genus Hygrophila; species Hygrophila difformis. Next base: position 357,545 of record JAOANR010000268.1, on the reverse strand, counting down.
AAATTCGTTAAAAATCAGATTTAATTTTAAAAATTCCAAAACTTCAGGACTGACTCCAAAACGTCGAGATCTACAACTTTTGTGTTTTAACTTTTTCAATCCGAGATACCTAAACAGGTCAAAAACACTAATTTTCACAGAAGTACTGTTCTGTCCGAATTTCATATAACTCAGTTTAAAGATTTCAAATTCTACCATAGCAATTCAACTCCAAATTTAATGAAATTTTACAGAGATCATCTTAAGACAATTATCTACAACTTTCATGTTCGGCTAAAGATCTAATTCGGCCTAGAACCCTAGTCAAAAACGTCAACAAGTTCGAATCTATGTTCTGTCAAGAACTTCAAGATCTAAGTTTCAGCAGTTCGGTTTGGGGTGGATTTCTTATATCAAATCATCACGAAAATTTCTGAAATTTTACGGAGGTGTTCTTAACATATAGATCTACAACTCTTATGTTCAACGTCAAGCCTAGATCGGTCTAGATCTAAGGTAGAAATCACCAACAAGTTCGAATAAGGAATCTATCATCGTTTCAAGATCTAAATCTAACGCAGGCTCGTTTACGATCAGTTTTGGATATCAAAACACGATGAAAAATAATGAAATTTTTACACAACCTAGATCAGAGTCTTAGGAACGTTTTTCGTGTTTTAAGTTTTCCCGTTTGAGGTCGTTTAAAGGTTCGGAAAAATTAGACAAAACTGTTGCGCCGTTAGAAATCACATGTTGACAGATTTACGAAAGATTTGATTAAGTTTCTAGATTCAAATATTTTAACTACTCCCAAAACCGTGTAAGCGTTAACTTACAGATTGTTGAGCATCCGGGATCGTTGATTCAGAGGCGTGGCTTCCAGTCCACCGTTTATCTCCTTGATTCGTCGGGTTCTTCGTTCTCGATCCGGATCGGGGGTTTAGAATAGGAAGAGATCGATTTAGGATTCGTCTTGAATCAAGAACAGGAAAAAGAATGGACAAGGATGGTTCGTATCTTACCCCGACAATCAAAGGCTCCCAATTTTCGTCCAAGTCAGTCCCGTTGTTCGGTTTTGTGCCTCCGACGACTTCCGGATCTAGGGTTTCGAATGTATGGAAGGTTATAGGGTTTCGTAAAGGTATACGGAGCTCCTAGAAGGTCTTATTTATAGATATCTAAGACCTAGGGCGTCCAAAATCTGACCCCAAGGGTCTTGGGTCGAGATATGTTCAACCGAAAGTCGAAAAATCCGCGTTCGGGCGAGAGAATCGCGGAACGGCCGCAACTGCCCTGCCGGCGCGCCCTTGGCGCGGTCTTCCCCTTTGGAGCGCGCGGCGACCGCGCCGTCCTGGCCTGGACTTCGGTCTGGGCCGGGTCGTGCGATCCGTCGGGCGTTTCCTCTTCTCTTTCGGACTTCTATCCCCCTATGTTCCCGGATTTGGATTTCTGGGGTATCTTCGGGCTCCGATTTCCTATCTTAATTTTATTCGGATCTAAATTTATATTTGGACTCGAGTTATTGAGTCTATCGGTGTCGGGTCCCCGTGTACCCATTTATTCGATTAACTTGTCTTCGGCTTCCCGGGTTCTCGGAATTTTGTTTTCTTTTTAATTTAATTTCCATTTCTCATTTCCTCCACATTTATTTCTTTATTTATTGTATTATTTTATTTATTATATTTATTTATTTATTTTATTTATTTATTTTATGTTGCAAAATTCTCGGGTATTACAAATCACCTCACCCAGCCCGGAGGCAATAGCCCACAGAATGTCCTCGCAATACCTATGCATGGAGAGATCATTCAGACGAGCCCAGACGAGCGTCTTGTTAACTTTAGTCGTGCATGGATCAAAATCACAAGACCACGGCATGATGGCCAAGTAATGGTCGAACAGAAGCCAGGGACTGCCATTCACTACTTTTTCCTTGTCCGCCAAAGCGTTGAACTTGACGATGAAGCAACCATGTCCAACGTCAATAACATCCATACCAGCCGTAGGTTTCCACATCCGCTTGAGACGATCAGATAGAGTCATGTAACCCACAGTCGTTCCAAGAAGTTTAATAACTAGAGCATCCTCCCAAGTTCGATCCGCCTCTTTGTCTAAGTCTTCGTCGATGATGAAATCGGGTAAGCAAGGGTTTCCCCCCACAAATCTTTTTCGAATCAGCTTCTCAGCAAGCAAATCTCGTCGAACCGGAGGGGGAACTTCCGTAGCATCAGTCTCCATCCTATCATGTGCCAATATCTGTGCGAAAGTCGCAGCCTTGCCACCCGGATCATGGGGAGACGCCGCCGCTGTGCATGGATTAGGAGAAGGAACCCTAGTTGCCGCCGCCATCGCAAATGTCCCTGTGTCTTACCAATAATAAAATTAACACATAATAAATCAAAAATTCCGCTCGTGCCTATATGCATGTGTGTGTTCCTATCCCCAAATAAAAGTTTAAAAATAGTACTTGGCATATTTTTTTCAAAAATATTTTCGTGTAAAATTTTTAATAATTTAAATGCACTACTTCTTAGGACAAAATGCTTCCAAATATTTTTCGTGCAAAACTTTTAAAGATTTAAATGCATTACTTCGCATGGCAATAATGCTTTCAAAAATATTTTCTTGTGCAAAAATTTTAATAATTTAAATGCACATTTCCAAAGAGCAAAACCGCTCTGATACCAATAAGTAACACCTCCATTTTTGCCTAAAGGTACAGCGGAAGCAAAATGCGGGAAGAATGGGTGGATGTTACCGCCACGTATTCCGGGCCGTCCGAAATATGCTAAGGCTAGCAGACATACTTGCATAAAATCAGAGTTTAATGTATATGCTAACCCACTTTCCGAACAAGTTAACATACAATGTTCGCATAAGCTTATAATACTGTAACAAGTATGAAATAAGCTTTATAAAATTTTGTAGTTTACACAACCAAAATGGAGGAATATATTCCTCAAATGCGCGCAACGATAATAATGGAATAAATCCATGGAAATTTTAATTTAAAAGAGAAGTTGTTACCTCGCATTTAAAAAGAATATGCTAAAAAAATGAAGCGCGTTGTTTAAAACAGTGAGGCCCCATATTTGCACAAGTGGGATGAAACCCAAATAATTTCTCCATGCTCAATAGATAAATTTTTATGGGCCAATAGTTTTGCACAAGATCTATTAACATGCTTTGTAAAGGTGTGCAAGAATCCCAAATAATTTTTCCATGCTAAAAATATATCTATGCCAAGTAAAAGAAAAGTTTCCCAAAGGTGATTTAAAATTATACATTTTTAAATTTTGCATCCCAAACCGTGCCCATGCAAATGATGCTCTGTCGAACCTGCCGGTCTCAAATCCTGAAAGGAAATGGTGTAAAATATAGAGTCAACGAAAACAATCACTGAGTAAGTAAACCCTTACTCCCGGAGGAGGTCGAGTCACAGAAATAATTAAAATGACATTTATGGAATAAGACATGCTTAAACGAGGATAATTTATACATATACGAAATATTATTCTATATCCCTGGGAACAGATAATATAACAATATGCGTTACCAAGAAATAATTATCTCAGCCAACATGATGTGCAGGTTCCCGCCGTAGGGCCTAATTCGCACATACACTCAAGGGTGTGGAGGAGGTAAGAAATTTCCTCAAACTCACTGTGAGATAAGGTAATGGCATCGGGCTGAATAATCCCAGTGGTCCCCGTGTGGCTAAAATATGCACAACAAACGCGGGAGTTGGGCAGCAGCGACCCACACACAGTCCTACCCCCGTAACAATGCGCGCTCAAAAATCCGTAGGATTTTGAGAATAGTTGCAACAATTATTAGGCACAGTAAAAATAGCATACCAATATTCCAAAAACAATAGGGAGCAATAAACATAAATTTAAAATATAATAAAGCGGTATTTAAAATTTATGCTTAAGCTAAAATAATTTGGGCTTACTCCAAAGAGTAAAAATCTACTTACAGTTACTGTAGGCTTGGGGTTAACATCACAATGCAGGCGACGAGCAGATAAATTTTTCTTGTTTAACTATTTTCCACAAGAAGCCTCCAATTGCAACTGTACTCCATCATCTCCTTCCTAACTCACAATTATCCAAATAATATTTTCTTTAAAAGATTTTCTACAATCTCAAGGGAGTAATTTTATAACAAGGGTATTCAACAGTGCCTAATGTCATTACAACTAAAAACTCGTATATCAACTTCTCATAAATCTGAAAATATCACTTCACGGATCTCAAAATCCACCAATTTCATAATAGGTTTAAAATCACCATTTCTTATGTCGCAGTTTACGCCAAACAGCTTTAAAAATTCACACGAAAGGCGTTTGCTCTGAAATTTTTACTGTAGATACTCAACACATGTATGAACAAGTTTCATGTTTTGCACTTTTCAAAATAAGGTACGGAAATGAGTCAAAAGTCGTGATCTTTGTAAAACTACCTTGCTGTCAGAATTTCAACAATAGTGACTTACATTTCAACGGGTGTTAAAAATATCAAAACTCATTTAAAAATTCTGAAATTTTTACAGAAGGTAGATCACATATAGATAAAAATTTTTCATGAAGAAACTATTTAGTTTTAAGACACTGAAGTCCTTTAAAAACTCGGATTTTCAGAAAAATACTTTAGTCTTATCAAAAATGCGCTACAAGTAAGAACAATTTACTGATTGATTATCCACCTAAGTAGGGTCATAAACCAGATTCAATTTAAACAACTTAAATACTTCCAAAATTTATGAAATTTTTACAGAATATTAAAGGAATTAGAAACATTTCTTATGAAGAAAAGTATTCGAGAAGAGGTCATTAACTCCGTCAAAAACATGGATTTAAGAGATTACGCAAAATGAACCCTATGATGGCAGATCTAACCCTTAAGGTATCTCCAGACCATTCGACCAAACTACCAAAAGTAAAAAGGGAGAAAGTTTACTTACTGTAGGAATATTTAGGAGTGATGGATTTGGTTCAAAACATAGATCTTTGCGGAACTGATGCCGAAGAAGATCGGGAAATACTCATGCAAGCCAATGAGCAAAATGGATAGCAACAAAGCTTAGCAATAAATCAATTCTAACCTCTTGGGCTTGACCATGGCAGATCAATTCCCAACTTAATTGATCTATTCCGAGCACTCCCAAAGATTAACTACCTCTAGTTTTTCTTTTACAGAGTTAAAAACATTGGGAAGAAGAGAAATTAAAAGAAGAAAATAGAAGAAGAAAGAGCGCAAGAAGAACAGATGCAAAAAAAAGAAACAGATAGAGAGAAGGTGGTGACGAAAGAAAAGTGAGGAAGACAGAATTTGGGGTTCCACTTATAATGAGGAAGAGGATGGTGCAATAATTCCATAGCACAATTAAGTCTATTGGCCGCCCCACCCTATTTATTTTCTTTTTTCTTCTCCTCTTTCACTTTCATAATAGTTGGCCATATGTTTTCAATTTTTACAAGTATTTGTCAATTCATTCAATATGATTGAAGGTCATCCAGAAGTATGTTGATTGCGACTTTTGTGTGACCATTTTTAATTCATTAGGTAGATAACAGTTAATTGTCCAAGTTCATTGTCCATCCTTATTGATGTTAGGGTATAACAGTTTGCACCGGTGTGATGCATAAATATGAGCTTGATTTTCTACTCCAATAATTTAAAAATTCTAGCCCCTCACCTCAATTGATTTTCTTTCAATCATGTATATTTATTTTTTTCTATTTGCAAGCTACTGCTCTCATTTTTTTTTCTTATTCTTCCACCTCCTCTCACAGCTCACTACTCCTGGCCTCCTAACCCCATTTTTCTTTTGTAACCATACCCTACTTTGTCTCCACTGCCCGATTATACATTTATTTCCCCTCTCAATAATCAATACTTTCAATCCCAATCCCAATCCCACTATCTCTCTCCCGTCTCTATCTCCCTCTTTCTTTGTATTATTTTATTTTTTTTTTATTTTGAGATCTTTCTGAGTTGTTGGTTTATGGATGTGTTGAGGAGAATAAAATTGTGGTGGTGCAGCGGCTCGGAGGTGGTGGCTCGGTGGCAAAAGATGGCGAGGGACGATGGGGATGATGATGGTGGCTGGAAGGTTGAGAGATGCAGGCCGCGGTGATGGCGACTTGGGAATTTTGGTGGTTTGTGCTATGGATGGCTGAGGGCATCGCAGTGGTGGAGGCAGCCGGTGAGGTGACCGGAGCTGCTGATCGGAGATGGTGGTGATGGAGGAAGAAAACTCCAAGTAGTTGGTCTTTTATTGCTAACAGTAGCTTGGGACCATTAACTATCTAACTACCAATTAGAATGCAGAGATAAACTTGTATTAAATTGATTCAATATCCTCTTGGACCCATAAAGATATTCGTGTTTGTGCTCGTTAAATTGAATAGTGTACTACCCAATAATTTATTTCATGTCTTATAAGCTAGCTCTTGAAATAATATGATTCAACTATAATTAATCATGGTTAACTCATATCATATAGATTCTATTAATCCCGCCTTGTTTGAGTCTAAAACCTTTCTCCGAAACCTTTATTGCATATTTCGGAATTAATTATATTCGATTATTGGTCAAGGATTAAGGGTTTTAAAAACTTAGTTACTTATTATATATATCCACGGCTAAATCAATTCAAGTTGGAGTTCCAAAAATCTAACAAGCTACTACTTAATAATAAAGTATAATATTTTATATAAACTAGTTAGCTCACTAATTACATTATTAAGTCTCACTCATAGATACATCGCCATCGAGAAATTAGGATTTAATTTGTACTAGATTGTTGGTCTTAGTTTTATTGCATTAAATAACTTAATACTTATTTATTCAAATTTTTATAAGTTAATATAATAGTTTCGAGCTCCTAATGCTCGAATAAATTATGTTTAGTCAATAAATTACTTAGGCATTATCAATGAATCTTTACTATCATAATTAGTATAAACTTTTGAATGTTTTATCGCGTACTAGGACTTGCTCTTCAAAATAATAATAATAACAATAACAATAATAATAATAATAATAATAATAATAATAATAATAATAATAATAGTAGTCTAATTTTTAGCTCATGACTTGTCTAGGATTTGATTAAATAATCATCGTTTCGAAAAATATTATTTTTCATCCACTAACTAACAATTAAATTTAATATATAGTTTAGTATAAAAATCATGAATATCTATTATTCTAAAATTTAAAATTTTACGTGGTGTTATATTTTCATCATTTAAAACTTATATTTTATTAAGTAATATATTTTAAATATTTATTGTGATTAGTTTTTATGGACTAATCTTTGATTTTATAAAATAAAAATTCTTATTATAATTATGTTTTAATTATCTGTTAATTTTTAAAATATTATTTTAGTCCATAATATTGTCCAATTTTTTCTTTTCCATATTGATTATGATAAAAGTTTGGTAGTTAATATTTTCATTTAATTTTATTTTATTTTATTTTTTTAATTCATTATTATTATTACCCCTTAAATGGTAGTAGTATTTATACTTCGATACCAAGTTTTTTTAGAAGGTATACTTTTTGAGCACATTTTTATAATTATAAATTATTTTTTCTATCTACATAATTATATTTATTATTTAAGAAATTGTGATGAAATAAAAATTAGAAAAATAAAAATCCGAAAAACAATGAAAATAAAATAAAAAACATTCAAATAAAATAAAATAAGATTCAAATTTAATTAATAATGAAATTTGACAGGCCCAATCTTAATATGTAAAACCTTGTAAGAGTTCTTTGAGCGATGTCTCAACAACCTGCAAACCACAACCAGAAGCAAACACAAACAAAGTGCAGAAAATTAAACAAGAACACAAGAGTTTGATCACACAGTTCGATCCACTGATCTACATCTGGGGGCTCCAAGCCAGGGATTCACTAAATCTCCACCAAACAGATTGAACAAGAGTCAATCACACCTTACATACCCTTACATTCCAATGAACTCTCCTATCTACCCAAATAGACTAGAAGAACACATGGGAGCATCAACTATCTACCCAAATGCACTCAATTCACTAGCAGGTATTAAGGTGGTGTTTGTGGAATCTAGCTAATCAAACAAGTTAAGCTCAATGGTGCTAAAACACCTACAATACACACGGATTGTGTTTACAAAGGATAAACTTAGAAATGCCTAAACACAATCCCAATTACCCCATGAAAGTGTAGAAGACACAACAGCTAAAGATATACCAGTAGCAGGATGGTTGTTGGTGCCTTCTGCAAACAACGGATACTAGGGGGCTTCTACTTCAGCTTCTCAAAACACCATAATCCCAGCTTTTGATACTGCTAATACTCTGTAAAATATGTTGTGATTGCGGCTACAAACTCTCACAACCCCTCAAGGACGAAGACAAGTATTTATATGGGTTTTAAGGCCCATCTAAATCCCTCTAAGGCCTGCTAGGGGAAATGCCACGTCACTGTACTATTCTGTGCTTTTCCAGTGAAGATAAGAGAGCGTTGTTGGCATGATGTCGCAACAACGGCAGATATAACGAACATCTTCACAATACTAAAAATATCCCTAACAATCTCCCCCTTTGTGGAGATGATCGGGCCAAGTAGTCAAAAGAGTGGAGAAGGCACAGAAAGTCATAATCAGATCAAGGAGCATCAGAATCTCAACAAATAATAATGCCATAAAAGATATGAGCTGAAGAAGAACATGCATAGACAAAAAACATCCATTCATAAAAGATAATCCCATAACAAATATCCAGGAAATATCCATGAGAGTATTCAGCAATAACAGACCAGAGAAATATCCATCAATTACAGTCCAAAAAACCAGAATATCCATCACAAAAGTCTGAAGCAATTAAAACAGAATGTTGTTCCAACATCAGTAACATGACCAAGCCCTGCTATCCTTTCCCACTGAAACTCCCCCTTACTTGGCAGATCAGGGGGTACCCTCAGAGTCATCCTCCCCCTCAGCTGGAGCATCAAAAGAGTGTGGAAGTAAAGCAACCAGCTTGCGCACCTTCCTCTTCAGCCCCATTTGCTTATCATTCAGGATGCCCAATTCCTTCTCAACCTGTTGCAGCTCACTTCGAATATGATCAACCAAGGCAGACCCAAGCTTTTGAGGACCAAGCTTGAAGTCATTGTGAAGACCCTTAAGTTTATCAGAAGGCAAATGTTTTTTGACCTTGATGAAGGTTTCATTTGGAGCAAGCAAGTGGAAAGAATGAGCTAACAGAGTGATAAGGGCAGGATAGGGCAATTGGGTATTCTTTTCAATTTTATCATGAGAGAACTTCAACATATGCTTAATGATCAGGTAACCATAGTTGAGTATCTCAGGACATTCATCAATGGAATACAAGAATTTTCCCATGAGAGAGCTAAGCTGGCTAGCATTAGAAGTAGACAAAAAGTTCGAAGCACCAATCCTAAATAAGCAATTGAACTTCATAGACAGATCAGAGGGACTCGTAGCACGTCTACCAAAAGCAGATTTCTTAGAGGCAGAGATAGTATAGGCTATGGTAGCTAACTCAGAATTAAGCAAATCAAAAGGATTGTTCATATCAGTGTTGGTAGGAAGTTCCAACAACTCATTCAAAACAGAGGGTGTAAGATCAATCAGTTCACCACGAAGGTAAATCTTACAGTACCAAGGGGAGACAGGATCAAGGATATCAGGATGTAAGTTGGCATAAAATGCACGAACAATACTAGGAGAATAGCGCTTAAGAGTAGTAGCCCAAACAGAAAGATGCTTCTTCTCCAAATACTCAGAAAATCCAATTTGGTCATAATACGGGTGCACATAGCATTCCTCAGATATGAAACCACGAGAGTTTAAGGTTTCCAAGGCATACCTTTCTCCATCAGCAGAGAAGTAGAGAGGAGAATGGGCATCAGACTCATTGAGAACAGGGACGGACTTCTTCTTAGGAGCACCCTTCCGAGGCTTCTTCTTTGAAGGTTGTTTGGACGGAGTTGGAACAGCCTTGCGCTTCCCTTTCTCACGAACCCTTCTCCGAAGATCATCCAGAGGAATATCATCAGGATCAATGTGGGATGGTTGTTCCTGATTCATCGGAACATCCTGAGTAGGAGACCCACCAAAAGGAACTTGCTGAGCAGAACCCGAGTGAAGTGGAGGGTTGGTTTCAGGATCCAACATCAGTAAGCCATCACCAGTAGCAACTGCCGAAGGCGAGAGGGGAGAACTGGAGCCAGGAGGAACAGGGATGGACGGAGACGCACCGGGGGCAGGGACCGAAGGAGGTGTTGGACTTCCAGCACCCGAGTTAGGGTTTGCTGTTGTCGGAACACCCGCTGTTGGATCTGCGCCGGCCGATGGAGTCTCGACATTGTCCGAAGTGGGCTGAGGGTCAGGACCCTTCTCAGCATCAGCATGGAACTCCATATTTGCGTCGTCGGGGTCAACCACAAAATAATCGTCAATAGCAGCATTAATATCGTCTTGTGCATCCATAAATTGATCGTCACCAGGCGACTGATCAGCGGCAAGTCGAGCTCGATAAAGAGAGTCATCAACCGCGAGGGGTTGAGCATCCACGACTTCATCAGGATTGACATTCGGGAGAGAAACACAGAGACAAACTGGGGAGAGAGAGTGGAGACGTGCAGGAGAAATGAGTGCATTGGAAACCGTCTCAATCGGTTTAAGACAACTCCCCATGGGCCTGGGCTTGGTCCGAAATGAATATAAATCCAAGAAATACAGTGGCCCACCCAAGTTATAGCCCACTAGTGCGAAAAACAGAGGCCCAAACTGCGCCTCAATAATTCAAACCGAGAAGTCTCCAAGTTCTTCGTAAGGATGTCTGCGAGTTGTTCCAACGACGAGAGATGCTGAATCTTGCACAGACCATCCTCGACCAAATTTCAAATGAAATGGAACCTGATATCAATGTGTTCGCTACGATTGTGCTGTACTGGATTCCTGGAGATGTTTATGGCACTGGTGTTGTCACAATGAATAAGAAAATCATCCAAGGAGATGCCATAATCAAGAAGCATTTGTCGTATCCAAATTAACTGAGTACAACAATGAGCAGCAGCTATATATTCGGCTTCCGCAGTAGATAAAGCAACAACATTTTGTTTGCGAGAATCCCAGCTGACTAAGTTCTGTCCGAGATAGAAGCAACCACCAGTTGTTGATTTGCGGTCGTCGGAACAACCAGCCCAATCTGAGTCAGTGTAGCCAATTAGCTCGAGTGAGGAGCGTTTAGAATACCAAAGACCAAGGCCAGAAGTGCCTTTAATATATCGAAGAATCCGTTTTACAGCACGAAGGTGAGATTCTTTAGGATCTGATTGATACCGAGCACACACACCAACACTGTAAGAGATATCCGGACGATTAGCAGTAAGATATAAGAGACTACCAATAATGCTGCGATACATTTTCTGATTAACTGAGATCCCTGATTCATCTTTGGTAACCTTGTCATGCTGACCAAGGGGTGATCTAGCAGTCTTGCAATCCTCCATTTTGAATTTCTGAAGCATGGTGCCAACAAACTTCTCTTGATTAAGGAAAATCCCATCGGAGGTTTTGCTTAATCTGCAGTCCTAAGAAAAATGTGAGCTCGCCCATCATACTCATCTCGAATTCAGTCTGCATAGAGTGGACAAAAGCATCTCGAAGATCATCTGAAGTGGAGCCAAAAACAATATCATCCACGTAAATCTGTGCAACTAACAGGTGGTTGTTTGTACGTTGTACGGACAACGTCTTATCAACATTATCACGCACGTAGCCTTTTTCTAAGAGATGTGTAGACAAGCGTTCATACCAGGCGCGAGGAGCTTGTTTTAGACCATAAAGAGCACGCTTGACCTTATAAACATAATCAGGATGGTCAGGGCATTCAAAACCAATGGGCTGAGACACGTAGATGTCTTCCTTGATGTAGCCATTCAGAAATGCGGTTTTGATGTCCATTTGATAGAGTTTAAAACCAAGAGAGCAAGAAATAGCAAGTAATAATCTTATAGCCTCAATGCGAGCAACAGGGGCGAATGTCTCATCATAATCCAGGCCTTCAATCTGAGTGAAGCCTTGTGCAACCAAGCGGGTCTTATTGCGAATAATCTTTCATGCTCATCAGTCTTGTTCCGAAAAACCCATTTAGTACCAATGACATTCACTCCAGTTGGTTGTTCTATCAACTCCCAAACATCATTACGCTTGAATTGAAGCAACTCATCCTGCATGGTAGCTATCCAAAACTCATCTTGTAAAGCCTCATTAGCATTCTTTTGTTCAATAGATGAAACAAAACAATTCATAACATGAAAGCACATATTTGCCAATTCGGAAAGATTAAGCTGATGACCTCGAGTCTGTCTGGGACCAGAGGGATCACCAATAATATCATCCTTGGAGTGATATTTAGGTGCTCATGGGCCACGTTTTGGACCTCTCCGTTTGGGAGAATCTGGAGCTGACGGTTGTTCACCAGTTGTATCAACAACCGGATCACCTTCTTCAGTATCAGAAACTTCAATAGGATCTGAGGGAGGCACTACTTCAGGAGTGGCACTAGAGGAAACATGAGGAATAATCCGAATAGGATCATCATCAGCATCATGAGGAGAGACAGAGCCTGCAGAGAGATTAGCATCATCAAAGACAACATTAATAGTCTCAATAACCTTTGAAGTCCTCTTCAAGTAGACACGGTAAGCTCTTGAATCCACTGAATATCCCAAGAAAATAGCTTTATCGGATTTGGAATCAAACTTTTTGACAATAGTTCGATCCTTCAAAGCATAGCACACACTTCCAAAGACATGAAGGTGAGAAATGTTAGGAGGCTTTCCTCTCCAAATTTCATATGGAGTAGTGGTTGTCTGAGGTCGCATGTATACTCGATTAATGATATAGCATGAGATATTAACAGCTTCAGCCCAAAAACGTTTCCCAAGTTTACTAGCATGGAGGAGAGAACGAGCCATCTCTTCTAGAGTACGATTCTTCCGCTCAACCACACCATTCTATTGTGGAGTGTGGGGGGCTGAATATTCATGAGCAATACCAAGGTTGTTGCAGAGTAGTGCGAACAACTGATTCTCGAACTCTTTCCCATGATCGGATCGAATACGCCCAATCTTGAGATCCTTTTCAGCCATGATCTTTAAAGATAGCTAAGAAAACACTGAAACAGCCTCATCTTTGGACTTTAAGAAATCAACCCAAGTGTAACGAGAAAAATCATCAACGCATACAAAGATGTACCTCTTACCACCTAGGCTTGGAACTTTTGTTGGTCCCATCAAGTCCATGTGCAACAACTCAAGACACCTTGTGGTCTGAATGGTATCCACTACTTTGTGAGAGGAGTGAATTTGTTTACCCTTAGCACAAGCACCACAAACTGTCTTAGCTTTGCTCTGTAGTTTGGGCAACCCTCGATCAACGCCAGACTTGCTAAGTTGAATGAGAGATTTGTAATTCATGTGCCCACACCTTTGATGCCACAACTTTGCAGTTTCAACCTGTGATAAAAAGACTGATTCCATAGCAGGCTTTAAGACATAGCAATTGTTAGATGATCGAACTCCCTTAATGACACAATTATAAGCAGGATCAATAACCATGCAATCCTCATCAGTGAAACCAACAAAGAATTTCTCATCACAAAGTTGACTTATGGAGATAAGATTTGTAGATAAATCAGCAACATAGTAAACAGTAGTTAGGAAACCCATATTTGCAACTTTTGCTTTCCCATAACCACAGATTTTGCTACAAGCTCCATTTCCATAGAGTACTTCCCCACAATCAGATTCCACATAATCAATGAGAAAATCCTTTTTACCAGTCATATGTCGAGAGCAACCACTGTCAAAATACCACTTACCATCATTGGGTCCTTTCTGAGCTGAGAGTACCACTAGGCACATTTTGGGTATAATCTTGGACTTGGGAATCCACATCATAGTGAGTTTGACTTGTTTTTGTAGTTCCAGTGATGGCCAAACAACTGGTCGACCACCAAGAAGATCTTTGGTAAGTCTCTAACAGAGTTGAACGGGATGACCTTGGAATTTGCAATAAGGGCAGTCTTTGTTCTTCTTGGGGGACTCCAGGCAATCTACTTTCTCAAGTGCTTTGGATGTATTGGACTCAAGGGTACCTGCACGCACAAAGGTAGGCGCAGATTTCTTGTTAGGTTTAGAATTGTGCTTGTAGCCAATACCTTCTCTATTGGATGGTGATTTCCCTTGATTAATGATCTCATCCAGCTTGTTTTTGCCTTTAACCATGTTGTCTATCTTTTGAGTCTTGGCAAGCAAGGTAGCGTTCTCCTCCAATAGAGTATCCCTCTCAGTAGATAGAGTAGCCAAAGATTGCTTGAGACCTGTGATTTCAGCATCTTTCTCATCAATAAGAACCAATAAATCTCCCTTCTGATCAAGCAACTTCTTATTCTCCGCAACAGCAACTGTATGATCCTCTTTCACCAGTTCATGTCCTGCAAGAAGTTCATCATAATCATATTGACTAGCTTCACTGTCGGATTCATGAGACTCTGTATCAGACAAATGTTTGGACAGAGTGTCATCGGTTGTTAGAACAACGTCTTTCACAGTAAAAGCTATCATCTCCTCATCTTCGCTGTCATCTTCCTCCTCCTTGGAAGTAGAACTGACCTCACCATCACTTAAGGTAGCTTGAAGAGCTTTTCCAACCCTTCTCTTAGCAGTAGGACATTCAGAGGCTTTATGGCCAACGCCTTCACAATCATAGCACTTTAAGTTCTTGAAGGTATCTGGTAAATCCATCTTCTTATAACTCTTCCTCTTGTCATAGGAACCATCTGACTTGTTCTTGGAAGGTTGTTCACGGGATGATGAAACACCTCGCTGATAACGTCCTTCATCATCTCTCCTGTAGTTCAGCTTCTTGGCTCTCTTGTCCTGTAATATCATTGCCAATTTCTTGGTTAGGTAAGCCTTTTCTTCATTGTCAATGCACTGAATCTCATCTTCAACTTTAAAAGCTAGGTTACGTGTAGGCTCTTGATACCAATTGACAGGTCCCCCTCGAGAACAGAAAATGCTAAAGACGGGCAAAAACCAATACATAAGAGAGTATATTGTTTCCCAGTTGTCAAGATAATAAATCAGTGCGGAAACAATGTTTGAGCGTTATCCCAACAACCAGTCAACAACCAACAGAACAGAGTGCGAAAATAAAACTAAGAACACCAGAAAAATTGTTCGCCCAGTTCGATCCACTGATCTACATCTGGGGGCTCCAAGCAAGGGATTCACTAAATCTCCACCAAACAGATTGAACAAGAGTCAATCACACCTTACATACCCTTACATTCCAATGAACTCTCCTATCTACCCAAATAGACTAGAAGAACACATGGGAGCATCAACTATCTACCCAAATGCACTCAATTCACTAGCAGGTATTAAGGTGGTGTTTGAGGAATCTAGCTAATCAAATAAGTTAAGCTCAGTGGTGCTAAAACACCTACAATACACACGGATTGTGTTTACAAATGATAAACTTAGAAATGCCTAAACACAATCCCAATTACCCCATGAAAGTGTAGAAGACACAACAGCTAAAGATATACCAGTAGCAGGATGGTTGTTGGTGCCTTATGCAAACAACGGATACCAGGGGGCTTCTACTTCAGCTTCTCAAAACACCATAATCCCAGCTTTTGATACTGCTAATACTCTGTAAAATATACTGTGATTGCGGCTACAAACTCTCACAACCCCTCAAGGACGAAGACAAGTACTTATATGGGTTTTAAGGCCCATCTAAATCCCTCTAAGGCCTGCTAGGGGAAATGCCACATCACTGTACTATTTTGTGCTTTTCCAGTGAAGATAAGAGAGCGTTGTTGGCATGATGTCGCAACAACGGCAGATATAACGAACATCTTCACAATACTAAAAATATCCCTAACAAAATTACTTTATAAATTAAAGATATTACAATAAATATAATTTGATTTATCATTCATGGTATGTTATTTTATTTTATTAAATAGTATAATCTAATTTTATTAGTTAATTATATTTTTTGTATTTAAGTTAAAAGGGAAAATTAAGTACTAAATACATTGTTTCCAAGTTGTTGCGCTAATGCGAAACTTTTCAAACGTGAATGGGTGGAATGATATTCTTTTCAAATTCTTAGGACCAAAATGCAATATTTTTAGAACTGATGAGGTCGAATTTGATATTTTAAAATGTAGATGGGTAGAATTTTTAAACTAAATAAAGTTTAGGTGTATTTTTTGTCAAAAAAATTTAGGGTATAAATGACCAAACTTGATAAGTTTAGAGTTATATTTTGAGAATAGTTCAAATAATAATTAATTAGTATTATTTATTTATGTTTAACTGTTTTTACTTTATGCATCTTTT
This sequence comes from Hygrophila difformis, assembly GCA_030278955.1. Classification (NCBI taxonomy): domain Eukaryota; kingdom Viridiplantae; phylum Streptophyta; class Magnoliopsida; order Lamiales; family Acanthaceae; genus Hygrophila; species Hygrophila difformis. The sequence goes on along the minus strand of JAOANR010000268.1, from coordinate 341,112 downwards.
GTGAAAAATAAAATGGTAAATGATGTTTGATTGAATTTACATGTTTTGTACCATGTTTGAACATGTAACATGATAACCTAATATTAGAGTTTTTTTAGGTAAAAATATTGCTACCACCCAAACTATTTATTATTATCACAAATCTTTAAATATTGTTTATACTAAAATGCTTCTAATATTCTTTTACAGTATAAATTATTTATAAAAGAAATTATATAACAATTTACTCTGAATTTCATGTACATTTTTATTTTATAGTGAAATAGATAAGGATTATTGGATAAATATATATTTTATTTTATATTGAAATAGAAAAAGATTAATGGATTATGGATATTATGTCGAATAATTAAACTATGATGTATTTTAGTTTTATTTTTCCTTTTCTTTCTTTTCTTCTTTAAACAGAACAAAAAATTATGTAGAATTTGTTTAAAATCTATATAAAAAATTTTAGGTGATTAGTCATTTTATATTAATCAATAATTTTAGGGTCAATTGAATGTTTACAACATATTTTTGATGAAATATTTTTATTTAAAATATGGTAACTATATTCCTTATATTGATATAGGATTATATATTTTTTAAACATTATGTATTATGTATACAATCAAATAATATAATGTATTATATATAGTTGTAATCTTATATCTTTTTAAAATATATATGAAAATTTTCTCAAGATTTTTTTTATATTAATAGATAGATTTATTTTCTAAATATAGATATTGATGATGTGTCTGATGACATGACATTACTCAGCGATTACTAAGCAGCTTTCAGTCTGCATATGTGTTTTAATAAGGACTGTTGATCTAAAAAATAACATATAATGACTGATTAACCCCTTAAAATTAAGAAGGATGAATTAAATTTTAATAAAGGACAAAAGAGTCTGCACATGCCAAAAAGTATTCAGGATTTATTTTTTTTGGATCATAATGGACGTTGCAAGAAACGTCGGCAAAGGGGAAAAACTAAAAAAACTACAGAAAAGGGGGTAGGGAAGGAAAACAATAACTCAATCACGAAGAATCCAGATGCCCATCAAGTCCGCAGTGAGATGGTACCGCACCTCTTCCGGGGGATAGGCCCAAGTCTTAAAGAATTCTCCGTTCGCGCACCTCGTTTTGCCAAAGCATCAGCCACCATGTTACCTTCACGTAAGAGGTGGAACCAACGAAAGTCTGGATGTTGAGCGAGTACTTCTAAAATGTTCAAGACCAGGGGCCAAAGCCAGTAACCATCTGAAGTTCCTGCCTGGATCAACCGAAGAGCCTCAAGAGAGTCCGAGAAACAGAAGGCCTTATCAATACCCAATGCAATGAGTCGTTTAACACCATTGAAGATACCATGTAGCTCAACCACAATATTCGTAGCCGATCCCACAGAGCCAGAAAATCCCTCAATCCAACTACCATTCGCTTCACGAATAACCCCCCCAAATCCTGCCGCCCCCGGGTTGTCAATTGAACTTCCATCACACAAGCTTCAGGACAGCCACCTTAACTTTGCTAGCAAAGGTGCGACAGAACATCTCCCCAAGCTGTCGCGCACTTCGGACCGTGCTAGCAATATTAACGTTCTCACCCTTAAAGCAATTAGCATTACGTTGCTTCTATATACTCCAGATCATGGCCCAATGAAGGCCTGTCCAGCCGCGACAGATGCGCAGGAGCGCTACAGCCGCCGGCTCACTTGAGTCCGGCCATAGCGCTGTGGATGTAATCCCAAAGTAACTCCAACAGACGACCGTCCATGAGCACTCAAAGAATAAATGTCGAATGTTCTCCGGCTCTTGCAAACAGATGCTACACAGAGCAGACTGAGTAATACCATGGGAGTTTCTCATCGCATTTGTTGGCAAAGAATCATGAGTCATAAGCCAAACGAAGAACTGAAATTTTTCCGGAGCACCAATTTTCCACGGCCATGCGTGATGCACATCTTCCATCATACCATGTTTAGCCGATAACCGGCCGTAGCCAAAGTTGACAGAATATTCACCATCGGGTGATTCTCCCCAACGCCACGAATCCACAACCGACGAGTAGAGGACAAGAGGACCGAACCTGCGGACCTCTTCTCGAATATGTTCAGGTACCTGGGGTATATAAAGATGGCCAATTCCACTCCCCATTATTGAACACGTCATTAACCGTGAGATCCATATCCACAATATGTACAAATGGAACTCTCGGACCAATCTGTCCTTGCTTGAGCCAAGGAGTTGTCCAGAAATTGCAACTACCTGTCCCAAGTCGAACGCGAAGGCCATCCATTAAGAAAGGTGCAGTCTTGAGGAGAGATTTATAAAAGGCCGAAGCACACACACGGTTGTTGATAGCCCCACCCTCATAATGATATTTAGCCGCAGTAGATGCACCCAAGGCTTCACAGCAAGAGATCGAAACTCCATCAGAGGCTTCTCAAGCATTGCTATGTTCATATCTCGACATGAGCGGATGCCAAGTCCTCCCATTCTTCTTGGAGCTGCCACCTTCTTCAGCTAACCAAATGCAAACCATGCCCATTATGGTTTTTCCAAATTAACCTCCTCACATGCCGATCAATTTCGTCGCAAATGGAAGTAGGCATCCAAGCACATTGCCTGAAATAAGTGGAGATAGTTGCCAACACCGCCTTAGCCAATGTAGCTCGAGCGGCCTTATTTAGCAGACCACGTTTCCACGCACTCATCGCATTGCGGATCTTGTCAACCAAAAAAGAATAATGCATCCGAGAGGCTGCACCATGATAAATAGGGAACCCCGGATATTTATCCAAAGACGGAGTGAATTCAATGTTTAGGATTGAAGAGAGCTCAAGTAAGCGAGCAGGCAGGACCGACCGCGAAGCATAGGCAATAGATTTGCGAGCATTAATTTTAAGACCCGCTTGGCAAGCAAAGCTAGAGAGAACGACATCCATGCATTGGGTGCTCTCAATTGATGCTCTCGAAAAAAGTAGATGATCATCTGCAAACAAAAGATGGGATAGTGGTGCTGCCCCCCTTGCAAGTATGATTGGCGTCCAAGCACCCTCTTGAACCTTAGAAAGAATGGTACGAGAGGGTTTCTCCATGACAATGATAAACAAATACGGGGACAAAGGATCTCTCTGTCGGATGCCATTCGCTGGAGCAAAGGGTGTCAGAGCCTCACCATTCCAGAGAAGAGAATAAATTGGCGAGCGAACACAGTACATAATAATGCGAATCAGGGATACTGGGAGGACCATATCATTGAGACATCCTTCAAGAAAATCCCAATTGACATTATCATAAGCCTTTTCCAAATCAATTTTAAGAAGGAAGTCTGGGGTCGTTCGATGTCCGATTTTAAAGGAGTGAACCATCTTTTTTAGAATAATGGCATTACTTGCTGTGCCCCGGCCTGTGAGAAACGCTGACTGGTAAGGCCCAATATAGCTTGTCAAATGCGGACGAAGACGATTAACCAACACTTTCGTGAGGATTTTATAGCTCACATTACATAGACTGATTGGCCGAAACTGTCGAATCTCAGTCGGAATATCTACCTTCGGAATCAAACAAATGAGTGTAGCTGCCAAATTTGAGTCGAACCTTCCAGTATGCATAGCTTTTCTTACAAACTCCACCACTGTATCTCCAACCGAATGCCAATAAAGTTTGTAGAAAATAGCAGGGAAACTATCCGGTCCGGGAGCTCCCAATCCATTTAATTCCGACACAACCCCCTTCACCTCTTCTTCCGTAACCTCCATGCTCAGCTGCTGGCCACCTTCCAACGGATCAAGAGGTTCCAAGGGAATAGATGAACGCATGACAGGAATATCAAGACCAAACATCCCTCGAAAGTGATCTAATGCATGAGATCTCAAAGTGGCTGCATCTGTTTCCCACCTGTTGTCCATATTCAACCCAACAATATTGCTTCGTTGCCGGCGAATCATGGTTTTAAAATGGAAATAACGAGTGTTCCGGTCGCCACAAGTGATCCATTTATCACGAGATTTTTGAAACCACAGAAGCTCTTCTTGTTTCAAAATCTCATCTAAATCTCTCAACAACTCCAATTCAAGCCTCTGCATACATGCCGAATCAACATTGACCATGCAGTGCCTCACCCCAGCTAACCGACGAAGAAGACGTCGCTTCTTTCTGCCAATATGAACAAAGGTGTTTTTGTTAAAAAAAAAATATAGAAGATTCTTTAACCTGGCGCAATTTATCAGTCAGAGCAGGGCCTCCCAGGTGCCAAGCTGTGTCTACAACTGGGCTATAGTGTGGGTGAGAAGACGAAGTGAGTTCCCATCGAAAGGGTTTGTGTACCGGGCAGCCATTTCTTTGGGATCATTGAAGTAAAAGACCATTATGATCGGACGCTCGATGCAGGACCTCGACATAACCATTCGGGAATCCGGACAACCATTCAATATTTGCAACGGCCCGATCTAACCTTTTCCTAGCCAAGGGACCGCCCTGTGTATTCTTTTGCCAAGTAAACGCATCGCCTATAGTATGAAGTGTGCTCAACCCGCACTCATTAAGCATATTTCTAAATAGATCACAATGTCTTGTATGGACGCCCATGCCGATGGCTTCTTAGGGTGAAAGCACATCATTCTAGTCACCGATCGCAAGCCATGGCCCTTGAATAAGACTAGCAGTTTCACACATATCTCTCTAATCATCCTCCCTCTCCCGAGGTCGTGGATTAGCATAGATGGCCGAAAAACACCAAGAGTGAGCTCCCTGGTGAACCCAGAAGGTAACCACCCTATTGAAGGTCGCAACATTGGAGAAAGTATACGGAAGACCAATGCGGACCAATATCCAAATCCCACCTGCTTGACCTGCACATTCCACAATATGAAGAGCATCATAGTCCATAGGTAGAAAAACGATCGAACAACATCAAAAGCTCCCCTTGGTTCCATGATTACGAGGACCGAGGGTTTGTGGCTTCGCAGCTCATCCGCTATGTGGCGTTGGGTGTTCCTATGCATGGCGCCACTTATGTTCCATGCTAGGATCTTGAGATCTTGGAATACTATCATTGAGAAACCCCCCATGGGTACACCCGACTACCACCACCAGAAGGATCCTCTTCCATTCCATCTTCCTTCCACTCCAGGGCCAAAAAACTATTATAAGTCTTAACCGGAGGCTGAGATTGATGACTGATGCACGGGCGCTTCCCTTTCACTCTATTCCGAGGTTCTGGTGGCTCCTCATAACCCCGGTATAAACCGTATCGAATTACCTATTTCGCATCGACTTCGGAGGAAGAAACAAACTGAAGAAACGAGGCGGTCTCCTCGACGCGGTATAAACGCATCGCACCACATATACCGCATCGACTCCAAAGTGCGGGAACAAGGCCTGAAGACAACATTAAAAAACGATGCGGTTTGACCGATGCGATATATACTGCATCGAATTAAACTGCATCACCCCAGATGCCTTGAAGCATTCTTTTCTCCAAAGCAATGCGGTCTTTTTGTATCAATGCGGTATATACCGTATCGCATGCGGTATAAACTGCATCGCCTTCCTATAAACTGCATCACTTTGTTCTTTGGCTAATTTTGAGCTCAACATTATATTTTATTGTATTTTCTTGTTTTCCTTTATGGCTTGGACTATATATATAGGTCCTCCCACACCTTGTAATCAACTTTTCTTAATATTGAAATCCATTTTCATATTTTCAAAGTTCAGAACCGAGAACACTCTCTCAAAAGTGTTCTCCCACATCTGTGTTTGTCTTAAACTTATGTTCATTTCCTACACGCCATCAAGATTTGAAGCTTGCTCGATGGATTGTCATGAATGATGCACTTGAAGGAAGCCATTTGTCTTGAGTTAATCTCATTTCCCTTGGCAAGTTCGAGTCCCCTTCATTCTTAAGCTTTCTTAACCTTTATCTCTCAATTTAGTTTCATCATCTTATATTATATCCATCTTTTGTGTGTGTGTTCTTGTTCTTCCTCATGTTCCATATTCTTATCCTTCTAATCATCATTTACCTAACCCTAAAATTCATTGCCACTAATCCGGATATTGTCACTAAACAAGTTTCGATCTACGGCATATATAGAAATTTGGTATCAGAGCCAAACTTGTTAGTGCAATAGGATTATTCGCCATATTTCCATGTTATTTTCCATGTTTTATGTTGTATTTCTCATTGTTTGAAAATCTAAACCCTAAAAATTTTGTGCCTTAATAACCCTCGGCCATACCATTTTCTCCATATCTTGTATGTTTTGTTGTTTGTTGATGTTAGTCTTGTTATCCTAATCTCATGTATGAGTGTGCTTGCATGATTATTTGAGTTTGTTGGATTAAGCAAGATTATTAAGAGCAAACAGTGAAGGATTTTGTGGGTTTGGGAGTGAGATTTGTGTTTGAGTTCTTGGTGTTCATAGTGATACTCAACTTTGTTCATTCAAGACTCATATTGTTCTTGGCAAATTAATGTAATAGTATAGTTTGATCTTGCATGGGAAGGGCTAGTATGTATAGCCATGATCATTAAATGTCCAATCATATGCAAATTCGACACCTTGTTTAGTGTGAGGATATTGTAAGAAATCCACTGCATTTAATTCCCCAAGGAGGTACAAGACACACAACCGAAAAAGGAGGAACAAGTCAAGAATTGTAGGCCAAGTCTTTCTCTGTCCTCGATGCGGTCTCCCCAAGTTGATGCGGTATGTTAAATCGCATCCCCTACAAGTAAACCGCATCGACCCCAATTGAGCAAGAAAATTTTCTAAGTCTGGAACTCTCCTCGATGCGGTCTACTGAGGCGGTATAAACCACATCAAGTCTCGCTAAACCGCATCGCCTCACGCAAGTAGCAGAAATCGACTAAGGCATTGGCATTGAGGCGGTCTACATCGAGGCGGTATATACCGCATTGACCCCCTCTAAACCGCATCGATTGTCCCCAGAATTTTCAAGTGTTTGTGGTGCAATCTCATCCCCAGTATTATTTTTCCTTTCATATTTTGAGTGTTTTGAGTGAATTTACAATAAAGAGAATATCGGACTGGCACAATTTGAAACCTAGCCCGAGAAGCCACTTGAGTACTTGTACAATAAAGTGGATATCGTGACTGGCGTTTTGTGAAACCTAGCCCGAGAAGTCATTTGAGTAAATTGGGTTTTATTTCTCGAGTGCATTTTCTTGTGAGCTTTATTTTCCACTTCTAAATTGGGACAAATATCACTGTTCTTTGCTTGTGATATCTGTTTAAGACTGTGAACTTGATCAGACTGCAGTACATACATACATTTCTGTGCGTTCTTTGATTGAGTCGAACAGTTCATTTGACTCTTGAGCTGTGCGTACAAAATACTTGTGTGTACTTCTCTTGCATCTGATTGAACTATTTGAGCAGGTGACGAACTGAAGTGGTGTTGAGGACTAAGACTGAGTGCAAATTTGAGAGTTCACTCTACATATTTCAGCACTTATTTTCTGACCCACATTATATCTATATTACTATTTTTCTGAGTACCATGGCAGGTAATACAGAGCCGAATTTGACTGATATCATGGAGATGCTCCGAGCAATGAGCGAGAGTACTGTTAAAAGGGCTGTTTCGAAACCCTTAAGCAAACTCTTGATGCTAATGTTTCAAATATTACTGCTGCGAATGAGCGCATTGATAATCTGAGCAATGAATTTGCAGGACGCGTGAAGTTACAAGATGAGGCTTTGGCCCAGCGACTAATGCAATGGGTTGAACGAAGGTTGGAGGATGCATTCTATCATCCTTCTACTTCCGGACAAAATGGAGCATCTGGAAGCAATAGCCAAGTCCAAGGAACTGACATGGCTGATGCGGAGGAAGCCCTAGCTGAAAGGGAAGAAGAACAGGTCGCGATCGGGACATTTGATCGACGACAAGGGCCCCGTTGATGAGTGATTTTCACTACTCATATTTTACCACAAGCGGATGGTTGTCATCAAGTAATAAAAACCGGTGAATACCGGGTCAAACCTAAGGGAATTCAGAATATTATGTCATTCTGGAGAAAACTTAGTCATTATAAGTTCATTAATAATATATATTATATTTTGAAAAGAGTTTGTTTAATTTTAATGGTGATTAAATTAAAAATAGAAATTTAAATAAATATAAAGCAGATTAAAAATTTAATATAATAAAAATAAAAATAAAATATATGCTTGTAATATTTTATAACTCGCCATCTTTATATAAAAGCGAAATTGCATAATGATTTAGCATTTCCCAATGTCTAAAAAAGTCAATTTCAGCAGAATTAATGATTTTATAAATATTAAATATATGCCAATTTCCTAATTTTCATAATTTGTAAAAACAGACTTCATGCAAGCAAATTAAATTATCTAACATTCTGCAATCATCAGTCTAGGCCTAAATTTGAGTCTTTCCCAAGCATTCAAATTTTCCTATTGTGATTAAACGACACATTTCATTTCCCAAATCAGCGTGTACATGCCAGAAACTATTTTAATGTGATTTTTTCCCAAGACCCGGTACTAAAATCTAATTTCCACTTTTTATCTCCCGATTTAGCAAAGCAGAAATCATACAGATTAGATTCCAACATTTAAATTATGCATAATAGTGTAAATAATTTAACAATTATGGTAAAATAACAATAAAACATGGTAATATGGATTTTAATACTAAATTTAGAATGTGAACATATTAGAATTTTTATCAGATTATTGTAGACAAAATATGCAGAATGATCGATCAGTCCAGATTTAGCCGATTAAAAATGCAGATTTCAGATTTTTGCCAAAACATAATTGTCGATCAATTTCAGGCATCCAATACATAATCCTAATTCAAATTCTAACAGTTCTTGATGATTAATCCAGATTACACAGATAAACATCGACATTTATTATACTACCATAAAATATAAATTCGTACTTCAAAAGTGATTCTGAACTCCCGTTCTAGAATACTTTTAACACGAACAACATAGAAATCCGTTTACAAACATGGAAACAGTAGGAAATTATGTTTAAAAGCAAATCCTAAACTTTACAAAGCGAGAAAAAGAAAGACAACACCTAGAATGCGAAGAACACAGTCAGAAAGACGTTCTGATCACTTCCTCCGGCATGATTCGGTGTTATCGGCCTTCTTCTCCAAAGTTGCAAAGCGTTTCCAGAGAGTTTCTGATGATAAAATGAGTCTGCCTTGAGTCTGGATTGAAGAGAATGACGAAAAATGGAATTTAAAACCGAGTTCGGGAGGTTAGAAAACTGCCCAACCGCGACGGTGGCGCATAAAGTGGCGCTCGGAAGAGGTTTTAGGCGCCACCAAGGAGAGCTGGCGCATCCTGACATTTTCCAAAAATTCTGCTGCGGCGCAAAAAGTGGCGCTTGAAAGGCAATTTCCGCGCCGCCAAGAAGCTGCGGCGCATATGAAGATTTTCCGAATTTTTGATAGCGGCGCATTTTGTGGCGCTCCAAGGTGGTTTTCGGCGCCGCCAAGCACGTGCGGCGCATCTGAAGCTTTTTCCATCCGAAATTTTCCTAAGTGTTGATGCGGCGCTGTAACACCCCAGTTTTTGATAACCCAGGTCGGGGTGTCACCGCCACACCTCCCTAGTAAGACACGGTTTCTCCGGCTTACTAAAGAGATGCAAGGCTAGGTATTGCAGTATTTAAAACATTTAAAGCATTCAAACAACCCATATAATATAGTTCGAAAATAATAATATCATAGCGCAGCGAAAATAATATTTAAGTATAGTATTGCAGCGGAAAATGCAAATAGGGCCGACATGGCCAAAACACGGGTTAAACAGGCCCGTTCATAATATAGTCTAATGTACGAAATTAAAACAAAATAATGTTCCCAAAATCCCATGCATGAATCGTGCTCATACATGCTCATTCCACATACTCTGTAAGAAAAAGGAATAAAAATTGGTTTGGTCTGCACAACTTGCTGAGTAAGTTAACACAGACATGATTCTAGGGTTTAAAAGCCATTAATTTAATATTTAAATAAAAACATGATAATAAAACATAATAACTCAATTTAATCTAAACAACTATCCAATTGCATAATTTAATTCAGGGCTTTATTGAACAACACCTTTCACAGGATTTAAAATAAGAGTCATAATTTAAATAAAGCATTTAAATAATTTAATTGGACAATAAACCTAATTTAATTTAATTTAATTTCCCCATTACATCCCAGATTTAGTATTTCAGGTATTTCACGATTGCATCGCAATCTCAACAAGTCTAGCCGGTAGTCCGGCGGCCGCAACCGTAGGCGGGTTTAGACAGAATACGAAACACAGAGATGAAATAGCCGGAGATGGCCAAAATATGACTGAAATAATCAGGATAACATGGACTGCAAACATCTGCTATCCAGTTCTTGATGTATTCCAGATGGGGTGTTTTTAGACAGCAACGGCCTAAAATAACAGTGATCGTTGTTATCCAGACTCCTACTATCTGTGAACTGAGAGAAAGACCTACATGTTTTCTTACTGTAGTATTATTCAAATAGTGTTGATCGACATTATTTGTTTATAGAAAAGTACTTTAATGAGAATTGAACAAAAATCCTTTAATCATGGTAATTATTGACCTTAATTATTGCTAATCATGATCTTTAATTATTGATTTAAGGGTTCAATTATTCAAGTGGAGAAAATGGAGAATCAAAATTTTGGCAGCATAACGACTTATACTACAATCTTGCGATATGATAATGGCCAAAACTGACCATTATTTCCAATCCATTTCCGTGTCTGAGACGGACATTTTGATCGTGTTTCCATCTTATTTTAATAAGAAAGCAGTTGAATTTAACAGATTAATGCTAGTTTGTAAAAACATCGAGCCGGTAATAAAAAGACACAAAATATGCAATTTTTAATTGTATTTGTGTTAGAAAAATCCAAAAACATGGAAAAAAGGAAAAAGAAAAGAAAAAGGAAGAAAGATGGGAAAAAGATCAAAAATCCCACAACTGAAATTTGGTCAAGTGTTGAAGCACAATTCGAATTGTGCAATTCGAATTAATTCGAATTGCACACAATTCGAATTGCTGAAGAGAACAAGAAGTGGTTAAGTGTTGGGAAGGGATGCAGAAGAGCTAAATTCGAATTACTATGGCCGATTCGAGTTAATTCGAATTGGCTTTAATAATTCAAATTAGGGAATGAAAAGAAGAAACCCAAAGGCAAGAAGAAGATGCAATTCGAATTGTCCAATTCGAATTAATTCGAATTGGCACAAACAATTCGAATTGCCAACAAATGCAAAGAAGCCAAGAAACCCTCATCCAATTCGAGAAAAGACCAATTGGAATTCTTCACAACAATTCGAATTGACAACTGAAGGCCACATTTCCAGCTCAAGGAGGAAATCTCACAATTCGAATTAATTCGAATTGGATGAGATTCATCAAGAGCTGTGGAGCATAAGCACAACACTGGTGGGCCTAGGGTTTCGAAATTTGTCTATAAAAGCAGACCTTCCACAACAGAAGAAAAAGATCAAGAAATTTGCCAAAAAGCAGCTGGGACAAAAAGAACAGCAGGAGGTTCCACACCCCTTAAGGTTTAGGTAGGTAGTTTACTTTAGTTTAGTTTATTTTCCTTGCAAGTAGTATAGTTTTTACATGCTTTGATCTTAGTATAGTGTAGAAGCAGTTTGTGTAACCCTTAGAGTAGCCATTTCCAGAATTTTTACATGCTTTCTAGTTAGAATAAACCCTACCTTCAAGTTAATGATGGTTTTGGGTTCTTTATTTTGCTTTCAAAGTGTCAATACAAGAAAAATTTCCAGAAATGGTGTTATTCATGTGTTTTGGCACTCTTTAATGCTTTCTTTAGAAATAAATGCTTAGCATGTTTGTTTGTTTCAACTAGGTTACATTTATTATGTCCTAGTTGACATTCAAACTTAATAAATGCATGTTTGGTGGGTTTTTGGCTTGATTTTGTGCCTTAGAGCTTCAAATAAGTGTTCTTAGGTTTTAGACGTTTTTAAGGTCTGTTAGAACTTACCTTTATGCCTTATTTTCCTGCCTTGATTTTCTTTTATGCTGCCTTAGATAACTTGAGTGTTCTTAGTTTATTCATGTAGTTCTTAGATAACTAGGTGTTTTAGGTTCTTTGATCTTTGAATCCTTTGTTTGTGGAAATAGGGTTTAAATCTTGCCAATACCCACTGGACATGTGTTTGTTTATTTCTTGAAAACCTCACTAGGGTGGCTGTGAAGTGACATTGATGTGAGATGAGGGATTTGGTAAATCTAATCAATCATTAACCGCACAGTGTACACCTAACCCATACTTGTGAGAACAAAAATTATTATTGTTCGAAAATGTCTAATTCGAATTGAGGCAATTCGAATCATCTCGAATTGCCTAAGAAATTCGAATTGCACAACCAAAAATTTCCTTCATGTGGTTTCCAACTAATTCGAATTCTCCAATTCGAATTAATTCGAATTGGTTCAACAATTCGAATTGGCAAGGAAAACCACATTGTGTTGCATACCACCCATTCATGCCTTAGTTTATTTAACATCTCTTACCAATTCGAATTGTGCAATTCGAATTAATTCGAATTGCTGAACAATTCGAATTCACCTTCCTCTTGAGGTAAATGCCTTAGTCAATTTGAGCAAGAAAAGGACTTCGCCGATTCGAGTTGTCCAATTCGAATTAATTCGAATTGGTCAATAATTCGAATTAGATGATGCCCCAATTCCTGACAATGATTAATTGGGTAAGGTCATACTCATTCTTCATGCATTCTCAATTCGAATTACCCCAATAATTCGAATTGAACTATCCTTTCATTTTGAAAATTCCAAAAATATTTTTCTTCCATGATTTGTGTAAGTTGCATGGATGTATTGGGCCTGGGCCCAATTTATCTGATTTCTGTCCATTACACATTTCAACCCATTAGTGTCCACTTATTGTGTGCTTAACACCCACACAATACCAAAAACATTTTCCTTATTTTCAAGTTTTCCTTTTCGTTGTGTGTATGAACGGATAATGAGAAACACCACAGATTAATGTTGGTGAAAGGTCCCTTCACAAGGATATCGACTAACCCGTCTTCTGTGTGTCAATTATTATCTGTTATTTTGCATGATCTGGTTAGTGGTTGGTGGAAGCTTCGGCGAGCGTTCTCTTCACTAAGAGTTTCGATTAATCACTCAGCCAATTCCTAATCAGATACAGTTTTAATTTTCCTTATCTTAATTTCTCAACTTGAATTCAAGTTGCAATAGTATTAACTGATGTCGACCAACATCAGTTAAGACATATTACAGCAAGAAATATGTGGGTTTTTCTTCCACTCACAGACAAAAGAAAACTAAATGACGGCGGTCACCGTTGTTTGGAATTCTTTTTGTCTAAAATCAGTCATCTGGGAAAATTGGGAACCGGACAGCAAATGTTTGCAGTCCGGAAAACCTCAATTATCTCTGGCACCCTTTTAGCCAATTTCTTCTCATCTCAGGCTAATCCATCTTTGTGTATCGCATTCTGTCTAACCCCACCATATATTTTGGGGTGTTTTATTTTCCTTTTCATATACTTGTATGCATGATACTATTATGTAGATGTTCCGGTCATATCATTATTTTGGGGATCCTTCCCCTTGGACACAGAAGTCTTGATTTAAATCTGATGTTGCATAATAAACTTCCAACAAAAATTCCTTTATAAAATCCGGATCTGAGTAAGGGATAAATTCAACAGTTATGACTAATTCATATTCCACTGGGGGTTGATTTTCAGAGCTTAGAAACAGAGTCAGCGATTAGGTCTCATCTAGACTGAAAGGATCTGTGTTTTAATTGAGAGTTTAGTACCTGTCTAGGGAATGATTTTCAGATATCAATTGGTTTCTCAAAATTGCTGTGTGTTGGTAATCTGATATTAGATATCGCATTAAGTCAATATCCACTTGGGTGTAGATGAGATGTGATAAATAATACTAGAGGAACAACATATAGGCCTTGGTGAATTTCTAAGGTAAGGTCGAGTATTCCTTCGACTACTATCTTCTTCTGCCAAAGTCTAGAATTGAGTCTTGAGTGAGTACATCCGGAATAGGTTCATTTATGGATCTGTTTCATTTACTTTGTATCTCATAACTACCCAGATGTTGTAAGCCCTGTGGCTTATTGATATCTCGGGGGTTCTTGATCTGCATCTGGTCACCAAGACCAGGGGCTCTTTTATACTAACGGAAAGAGACGTTTTTAATGCTTCCGAGTGATAGATTTAAATTCTTTCTTTACAGCTTTCTTTACTGCTTTCCTTTAAATGCTTTTATCGAGGTCACTCGGAAGAATTAGGGGCTGTCCATCTGTTAAAAGGTTTGAGAGTTATGGAATGATTTGGGGCTTGATTTGAAACTTTGGGTGTGACATGGGGGAATGATAGGAGTACTTGGCATGTCAACTAATGATATGTTAGGTGTTGCTTATCCACCACAGATGAATAATGTAATTTCACAAGGCCTGTGAAGGGAGTTATAAGTCTGTGGTATCTTAGATATTGTTGTCTTAAGAGCATTTAAACTCTTACTGTAAGTACCTGTCTGTTAAAGGGAACATGGTATAGAGAGCATGAGAGTTAGCTAACTAGAGGATTATCCCAAGCTGAGATCTGTGTGACAAAATGGAAGTTTAATTGTGCTTCATTTGAATCTTGTCCAATCTTTATTATTTCCCCCCTGTCCCTTCTGTCATATTTAAACCTGCTTTCTAGATAGTGTAGCATAATTTTAAATTGCTTTCGTAGTATAGATTTAATTGCTTTCCTCGATCTAATTTACCATGCTTTGTAGAATAATTTACTGCTTTCATGATCTGGTTTAAATTATGTCAAGTAGTTGTTAGAAACCTTTGCAAAACTTGAATCGAGTAACCGAGTCGAAAATCGTAGTAAACGACGTGGGCCCTGCTTCCATCGCACATCCTCCAGTGAACGATCCGGTACTTACTATAAATTACTGCAATTTTTTGACTCCGTGCGCTTTCGGGAGCACAGTTTCTTGACACGAGTAAATAAAAAGACAACATTTTAGAAAATACTCATGTAGTGGGAAGATGTTTAAAAGTTTCATGGCAGGGATCTTCTTGACATGAAATTAAGAGAAGCATCATGGTGTAGATACCAGGGACTTTCAGGGTGACAGACTGAAGGTCAATCCCGGTTGCACCGTGATATTTGTCAAAAGTTTCATGGCGGGAAGGACCACAGCGGTTTGAAATCAAAAGCACCCCACATGAGTAATAAAAAGGGAAATCTTAATATATCCTTAAACACCTTCCCTACATCATAACTCTTCTCATTTAATAAATCCACATCTGATATTTCAGAAAATTACTCGTGTTAATGAAACTCGTCAAAAGTTTCATGGCGCCGTTGCCGGGGAGGATGCAGCGCCGTTTACTAGGAGAATTACACTCCTGAATTACTCATAGATAGTTCTTGTATATACTATCAAACCATCACTAACTTGGGGATTGTACAGGTACTGTCAAAATCTTGATACCAACTGCTTATGCAACGGAGGAGGAGCACATTGCCGGAGCTACCATTCGATCTAGAAATAGAAAGGACCGCTCGCCAACTGAGGGCAGAAGCCAGAAGATGAAAAGAGCAGGAGCGTCGGACCCGCACTTCACCTGAAACATCGAGCAGCGATCTATCAGGCATGGCAGATAACCAGAACATTCCCCCGATCTTACCCATAGACCAACCACCAAATAACCCAGGTAATGGAGCTGACGGAGGAATGGTAGAACATCCTAATCGTGCCAACGAAGAGGAGAATCTACCAAATCCCAATCAGCAACAATACCAGCAATTCCACCAACAACCACCACCACCCTTAAACTAATTTCACCAAAATCAAAACATACCAAACCAACAATACCAAAACCAAGCTTTCAATCCAGATCAGTTTCGGAACAACCCACAAGATCCACATAACTTCCCAGCAATTTCCCAATTACCACCAACAGTACCAGAACCAAGCTGAACAAGGAAATCAACAACAGCAGCAAGCAGCAGCAGACTTCATGCAACCAATAGTAGAGCCCTATCTGGATGGACCTGGGAGAGCACACTTTCCTGCACGCAATTTTGAGCTCAAACCGGCACTCATTAATTTGGTGCAAAACAATCAGTTCTGCGATGCAAATCATGAGGACCCTCATGATCATTTCCAGACCTTCCTGGAGCTCTACGACACGATCAAAAATCAGGGAGTCTCTCCTGATGCTATAAGGCTAATGTTGTTTCCATTTTCTTTATATAGTGGTGCCAGGGACTGGTATAAGTCATTGCCTATCAATCAGAGGAGCACTTGGGCAGACTTGGTGAGGAGCTTTTTGCTGAAGTATTTTCCAGAATCAAAGATTGAGGAAGGACGAGCTAAGATTGGAGATTTTAAAATGAAGCCAGACGAGTCATTATATGATGCGAAAGAAAGATTCTTGGGTCTCATCAGGCGATGCCCCCAACACGGATACGCACCATGGGAGCAATTGAGGAAATTCTACGGAGGACTCACCCATCCATGGAGAACAATGTTAGACGCTGATGGCGGACGACATTTACTCCACCTGCCTATGGACCAAGCTTGGGAGAAGATTGAGACAATGTCTGTCAACAGATCCATCCTAAAAACAGATGATAGGAAGGAGGATCCTCCTAGAAAAGTCTTTGCTGTAAGTGAAGTGAAAACAGATTTTGAAAAATTGCAAGAACAGGTAGCTGCGATACAGCTGAGCCAGGATAAAGGGAAGGGAATAGACGCTTCCCAGGCAGGAACCTCATCAAACCAAGTTCAAACACAGCAATCGGGAGTTGTCTATGGGCTGTGTCAGGGACCTCATCCAACTGATACATGCCAACAGATAGCTACCGAGAGTTGTAATTATGCCGGGAACTACCAAAATCGCCATCCCAATCTCTCCTATTCCAACAACAATGCACTTAATGCGCATTTGTTGCAGCCAAACCAGCCCAACCAGTTCGCAAATCAAAACCCACAGCAAAACTTCAGACCCCAGAATCAGGGATTCGTCCAGCAAAGAGTGCAGAATTTTCAAAATCAGAATCAGAATTTCCAACCTCAAATCCAATAGAGGCCCAATCAGAACCAAGGCCAGAATTTCCAGAATTTCCAGTCCCAACCTGATCAGAATCAACAATATAACCAAAGGCCACCATCTTGTCTGGAGAATCTGATGACTGAGTTTATAGCCAACCAGAAGGACATAAACCAACAACTGCAGTCATCAATCGAGAATGTGGAGACGCAAGTCACCCAATTGGCCAAGGAACTGCAGAACAGGGGGAAAGGAACACTTCCAAGCAGTACTGAAGCTAACCCGCAGTGTATGGCAATCACATTGCGGGGAGGCAAGATTTTAAAAGGAATTGTTGGACATGGAAAAGAGACGGCCGAGGAGGAAAAGGATCCAGTGGAGGGTGAAACAGAAAATGAAAGGATTGAAGGAGGAGACGGTATTGGACTGGTTGAGGACAGATCAGAAACTGCTATTCGCAGGCTGAAGCTGCAAAGGGAGCTGAAAAGGGTAGGGTTGAAGGTACAACTTCCTTCTCTTTACGACCAAAAACAAACAATAATAAGTACATGCCAAGGGTGCCATACCCAGCACGTCTTAAAAATAAGGAACATGACCTTAAATTCAAGAAATTTCTAGAACGGTTAAGGTCTGTAGAGATAACCATTCCTCTCGTGGAAATGATTTCAGAAATGCCCACCTATGCTAAGTTCTTGAAAGAATTGATTTCAGGGAAAAGGCAGGTAGAGCAGGAGGAGGTGATTGTTCTCAACAGCACATGCAGTGCCATAGTTTAGAAGAAACTGCCCGAAAAGAAAGAAGACCCTGGATGTTGCACGCTACCAGTACAGATTGGGAAGGCCAAAGTGAGCATGGGGTTATGTGATCTAGGATCCAGCATCAATGTGATGCCCTTAGCCATGGCAATTCGCCTAAGGCTCGGGGAGATTGAACCAGTCAAGATGAAGTTGCAGCTTGCAGACAGATCAATCACAAAGCCCGTAGGAATCCTCAAGGATGTGGTAGTCAAAACCGGTCAAGTTCTTTTCCCGGTTGACTTCATCATCCTCGACATCGAAGAGGACTCTGAAATGCCACTTATCCTGGGACGCCCGTTTCTGGCCACTGGCGGTGCACTGATTGATGCCAAATCTGGAAGAGTCACATTGAGGGTCGATGACAAAGAAATCACCTTTGACATGGAACAGCTGCAGAAATTTCCGAATGAGGGATCTTGTTCCATATTTCATGTAATAGAAAGTAGGAGTGAGGATGAGAGCATGAACTCTGTGACTGATGAGCCAAACAAAGTTTCAAAACAGGTACTGAAGCCTGAAGGTGCGGAGCAACCAAGGAGCTGCAACGCTGTCCACTTCGAGGACCCTATCTCTGGGGACCTTGAAGAATTCGATGGGGTTGAGTTCATCCCGGAGGAAGAGGAAAGCACCGCTGAGGAGGAAGTGGATCCTGTACTGACACAGGATCCTGAAGGTAAATCTGATCTCTCTCTCCCACCCATTTCTCGCAAATTACTGCCTTCCGTTGAATGCCCACCAGAGCTTGAACTTAAAATACTTCCGGATCATCTTAAGTACGTCTTTCTCGCTGAACATAAAATATTACCGGTAATTGTGTCTGCCAAGCTGACACAAGAACAAGAAAAAGCTCTGGTAGACATTCTAAAGAAATATGTACATGCAATCGGATGGACCATTTCTGATATAAAAGGAATAAGCCCCTCTGTTTGCATGCACAGAATTTTAATGGAAGAGGAGTACAAGCCCTCAAGGCAACCACAAAGGCGTCTGAACCCCCATATGCAGGAAGTGGTAAGGAAAGAAGTTATCAAGCTCTTAGATGCTGGTATCATCTATCCTATCTCTGATAGCAAATGGGTTAGCTCAGTGCAGGTCGTACCGAAACGTGGGGGGATCTGTGTAACGACTAATGAGCAAGGAGAAGAAGTGGCGACGCGTCCAGTGACCGGTTGGAGAGTTTGCATCGACTACCGGAAGCTCAATACCGCTACCAGGAAGGACCATTTCCCCTTGCCATTCATTGATCAGATGCTAGAGCGGTTGGCTGGGAGGGAGTTCTATTGCTTTTTGGATGGGTACTCTGGCTATAATCAGATTGTAATAGCTAGCGAGGATCACGACAAGACCACATTCACTTGCCCATATAGAACTTTTGCGTACAGGCGCATGCCTTTTGGACTTTGTAATGCGCCTGCCACATTTCAAAGATGCATGATGTCAATTTTCTCAGAATTTATCGAAAAATGCATTGAAGTTTTCATGGATGACTTCTCTGTGTATGGAGATACTTTTGATGAATGTTTGACTAATCTTGCACAAATTTTGAAAAGATGTGAGGACACCAACCTAGTTTTGAACTGGGAGAAGTGCCATTTCATGGTCACCGAAGGAATAGTGTTAGTTCACCGCATCTCGCGCGCAGGTATCGAAGTCGACAGGGCTAAGGTCTCAGTCATCTCAAACCTACCATTGCCTAATTCAATAAAAGCAGTTAGGAGTTTCTTAGGGCATGCCGGTTTCTACCGGAGATTCATTAAAGACTTTTCTAAAATTGCCAAGCCGCTCACTAACTTGCTTTGTAAAGAAAATCCTTTCGTGATAAATGAAGCGTGTGTTCAAGCCTTTGACACGCTCAAAGAGATGTTGATTTCTGCTCCAATAGTGCAACCACCCGATTGGTCAATGCCTTTCGAGGTAATGTGTGATGCAAGTGATCTCGCCGTGGGTGCAGTTCTTGGGCAACATAAGGAAGGGAAGCATTGTGTAATTCATTACGCAAGTCATGCCCTGAATGAGGCCCAAATTAACTACACCACCACGGAGAAGGAGATGTATGCTGTGGTTTTTGCGTTTGATAAATTCAGACAATATCTTATTGGTACGAAAACCACAGTGTACACAGATCACTCTGCACTGAGATACTTGTTTAGCAAACAAGACGCCAAACCTCGATTAATCAGGTGGGTACTTTTGTTGCAAGAATTCAACATTATAATAAAAGATAGAAAAGGCAGAGACAATGGTGCTGCTGACCATTTGTCTGGACTAGAAAACGATAAAAATGAGCTAGCCGTAAATGAGAATTTTCCGGACGAGCAACTGTTTGCCTTGCATCTTCATGATCAAGCTTGTCCGTGGTTTTCCAATATTGCTAACTTTTTAGCATGCGGAATAATTCCACCATTTCAAAGCAGGGGCCACAAAGCGAGGTTCAACCGAGATGTAGTTAACTACTTCTGGGAAGATCCTTATCTCTTCAAGCATTGTGCAGATTCGATTATTAGACGATGTGTAACTGAGCACGAGGCTTATCAAATCGCTAAGAAATGCCATGAGTCGGAATATGGAGGTCACCATGGCCCCACTCGAACAGCCCATAAGGTGCTCGAGTGCAGTTTTTATTGGCCTACCATTTATGAGGATTGCAAAGCGTTTGTTAAAGCTTGCGACAGATGCCAAAGACTAGGGAATATCTCCAAAAGGGATGAGATGCCTCAACAAGGAATTCTCACTCTCGAGATTTTCGATGTATGGGGTATTGACTTCATGGGACCATTCCCGACATCTGATGGGAACCATTACATCTTGGTAGCTGTCGATTACGTTTCCAAGTGGGTTGAGGCCGTTGCACTGCCAACCAATGATGGCAACCAGGTCGTCAAATATTTGAAAAATAACATTTTCAATAGATTTGGTGTACCCAGGGTGATCATATTAGATGGAGGAACCCATTTTGTTAATAAAGCATTTGCAAATCTTATGAGGAAAAATGGGATTCTCCACAAGATCGGCACGCCTTACCATCCCCAAACCAGTGGTCAAGTCGAGGTTTCAAACTGCGAAACACATACTCGAGGCCACTGTGGGGACAACTCGCAAAGATTGGTCACGTAAGCTCAATGATGCTTTATGGGCATACCGCACTGCATTCAAGACTCCCATTGGGATGTCTCCATACAGACTCGTCTTCGGAAAGGCCTCTCATTTGCCCGTAGAACTAGAGCATAAGCTTACTGGGCCGTACGAACGCTCAGTTTTGACTCATGAGTTGCTCAGAGTAAGCGCAAGTTGGACCTCAATGAAATTGAGGAAATTCGTGCGCAAGCTTATAAAGCTCGAGGATTTATAAAGAGCGGACCCAGAAGTTACACGATCGTCGTGTTAAGTCTAAACACTTCTATGTTGGCCAGAATGTCTTGTTATTCAATTCCAGGTTGAAGCTGTTCCCCGGAAAGCTTAAATCCAGATGGGAAGGGCCATACGAAGTGGTGCACGTGTTTGAAAGTGGAGCTGTCAGGATCCGAACTGACAAAGGAGAGCTGGTAGTGAATGGACACAGATTGAAGGAGTATCTTGGGCAGTTCGACCCCGAAAAAGAAGCTCAAATGACAACAGAACCGGCTTATGCTCAATAAATATTATACATATATTTACTTACTTATTTATCACTTGCTCCACCTATTTTTATTGGGACAAAGTATCCAAAAATCAATTGAACATTTAGAGTACTAAGACTCTAAATGTGAGGATGTTGATATTTGGAGAAAACCTAATGCTTTCTTATAATTGTTTTGCAGGAATTCGAGGAACCAACAAAAAGAAAGATAAAGCTTCCAAAAACCAGGTTCCCGGTTGGGTTAATATTATATTTAATGGAGGTTAATTTTGGAATTTAGAGAAATCTAAAATCCAGAATAAATTCATAAAATAAAAATGTTAACCCAACCTAATTTATGCAAGCAATATGTTTTAGATTCTATTTCTGTGTATAAATGTTTGCTATTGAGTTCATCTTGATGAACATAAATTTTTGAAAACCTAAAAATTTTCCTAGGTCTTGAATGTGGTTTATTTTTCATTTCAAGAAAATTCGAATTAATTCGAATTGCTTGGAACAAACCACATAAGACATTTTGCCTTGGAATTTTTCACTCTCGGATTAGTTAATTCGAATTATGCAGGCAATTCGAATTAATTCGAATTGACATGTAAATTCGAATTGGCACCCAAGGCAGAACTTTCGAATGTTTTATTTGGCCAAGTATTGCAATTCGAATTATAAGGCAATTCGAATTAATTCGAATTGCCTGACTAATTCGAATTAGCATACAAAAGGCATTCTCCTCAGCAAGTGAGCAATTCGAGTTATTCAAAGAAATTCGAATTAATTCGAATTGTCCACAATAATTCGAATTAGCTCACTTAGGCACCTTGTGCAGTTTTTGCTCACAACCTCCAGTTCGAATTGTGAGTCAATTCGAATTAATTCGAATTGATCTCAGAATTCGAACTTGCTTTGTTTCTTTGTCTTTCAAGCCAATTCGAATTAATTCGAATTGGCCTGAATAACTCGCATCTCTCACAGAAACCATCAATTCGAATTAATTCGAATTGGTGAAGTAATTCGAACCTCTTTTCAGAATCCTTTTTATACCCCCCTTTTCCCTCTCATTTCCCTCACTTTCACTTTTCACATCCCAAAACCCCCTGTGTTCTCTCTCGCGAAACTGTCTTCTCTCGCGAAACCAGTCTCATCTTCTCGACCTTTCCTCCGTTCAAACTGCTTGGAAATGGCTTCGTCGTCGTCTAGTCCGAGTGGGAGTCGGGGGTAAGTGGTTCTTTTTCATTTTCGCACTCTGTTTTCGTAGATTTCAGTTTTCGTCTTTTCATCTTCCTTGTGAAATCGGGGATGGGGAGGGGAATGTGCTCTGTTTTAGCGTCGGGGATGGTCGGAAAGTGGTCGGAGATGACTGGGTATAGTCGGTTTTGGGGTAGAACCGCTTAGGGCAGAACCTAGGTTTCTAGAGTTTTTTGTTGAAACTGCCATTTCTAGGGTTCGAAAGTTTCTGTGTTTTTAGGTTGTTCATTTTGAAAATAGGGGTTGCAAAACCCCAAAAAATCTGTTTTTGTTTGTTTTTGTTTGCTTTTGTAGTGTTTACATGTTTTACTCCTGTTTTTGTGATTCTGTGAAGATAGGGGTAACACAGTGTTTTTGTTTATTAGTCACTGTGTTGTTAGTTTTGATCATTATATGCTTGATGATGATGGCGGACAATGCATGTTGATAATGTCTAAGAATCCATGTTTTGAAGCATGATTTTTGGAGAAATTTATGCATTACAGCAGTGTTCTTGGACCAATTGTGTTGCTTATTTGATGTTTGCATGTATTATATTATATGAGTATTTTTGTAATAAATGCTTTTGTCGGAAACATGTTGCCCGCACTTTGCAAACTCAATTCTAGAAGTTGATGTTTGTACATCCGGGATACTTGGTACAGACGAAACCATGCCAAAATTTTTCCAACACTTTTGGCAAGTCATTTCTGTATAAAAAGACAAAATGATAGAATGTTCATGGCATTAAAAGTGTGTGATCTTTGTCACTTTGGAACAAGTGGGAAATATTCATGAGGAATGTTTTGTTCTATTCCTTAAAAACCCACTTTCCAAAACAAAATCCAAATGGGGGACCACTTACACCCCCAATTTTACTAAATAAACAAATCAACACTTTTTCATAAAAATCCAAAAATTACCTTTTGAGCATGCATGTTTGTTTTTATTTTCATTTTGTTGATCCATTTAAGCATACTGATGATTACATAATTCATCTCTTGCATTTGCCGTACATCATTAATCTCTCATCTCCCCTATCTCACATGATTTCAATCACTTTTCAAGTGATAAAAAAAAAATCAAAATCCTTCCGTAGGCTTAACAACCTACGAAATATTCTCTTTTTGGTCCTTCGACCACCCAAAAACATCTTAGACTATTTATAGTCCAAGAAAAGTTTTTAAGGATCCAAGATCCTTATATCTC
The DNA here is from genome assembly GCA_030278955.1 of Hygrophila difformis. Classification (NCBI taxonomy): domain Eukaryota; kingdom Viridiplantae; phylum Streptophyta; class Magnoliopsida; order Lamiales; family Acanthaceae; genus Hygrophila; species Hygrophila difformis. The sequence goes on along the minus strand of JAOANR010000268.1, from coordinate 317,132 downwards.
TCTTGCTTTCCTTATTTCTGCTACAATAAGAGTTAGATCTAACAATCCAGCTCTATGTTTTTCTTTCTATAAGTTCGATTAGAAACCAATTAACTCACATTTAGAGCTTAACTCAAAATGTGAGGATGTTGACTTTCAACTCGGATCCGCTTATCAAAAATTTGTTAAAAATAGTTCCAACTCTTTTCTCTCCAGGGATCAACTCATTATAGATTCCTTGATGGGTCTTCCTAAGACGACTCCGGATCTTGCCTTCTTGGATATCCAACGGCTAAAGAGAGAGGCAGAAGAAAACCGGGTGGCCATAAGGAATGAGCATAACTTGAATATGGACCACCAGATTGAATGGAGGTTCGAAATGAAGGACTATTGGTGGAATGCGATTCCAGAGACTTTTGCCAACATGTATGGAACTTTTGGAATCAGGAATTTGATGAAGCAAGGTTCGATCAACGGTTTGACGACCCTAAGGTTCACTATGAGCGGATGGTTTGGAGAATGAAATGACAGAAAGCTTATTGGAACAGAATGCTTGAGATTCACTTCGGGGATAGAAGAGCATCCGCCTTTGATCCAATCCTCATCCAACCACCCATTACAAGGGAAGTAAAAATGCATTATGCCCCCATGACGCCTTCACCACACTTAGTTGCGTCAACTGGTGTACTCTCCATGCCGGAGACCTTTCCATTTACATACAAGAAGGAACTATTCGACAATGGGACCATTTGCGGACCGGAGGAGCAGCTATGGCTGACATTGCGTGCAAAAGAGCGTCATACTGAAATGACATTCAACTTCCGGGACTCTCTCCAGGCAGTACTGAACTACGGACAAGCCCACCACACTCCCATGCTGGATTCGATTATTGAGAAAACAAAAGCAGTCAGGAAACTGTGGGGGGAATACATGATTGCATGGGGAAAATGGGAAAAGGACATCAGGAAGTCTGTACTAAGACCGGGAGTAGTAATACCTCCGGGAAATGTGGAGATTATGCCAGTCTTCTTACCACAAAGGATTCCGGCAGTTGAGCCCCGAGAGACTACAATGAAGGGGATGCCCAATTTCGAGCTGATGAGAGCCGAATGCATCGCGATGATTCGAAACAGATCATGGGACAGAATGGGACACAAGAGGAAACAGATCTCAGTCATGGGCAAAAACAAGTGTTTGGAGTTTCTCAACATTCCACCAGTCCGAGACCTAGGACATCTAAAGGAAAAAGAGGCGGACATCATGGACACCTTGTACACGGAGATGAAAAAGAAGTTCATCGACCTGTTACGTGAAATGGATGCAGAAGGTCTAAGGCACTGTCAAGAACACCGACCTCGTTTGCAGTATAACACGGGATTCCAAGGTGTCCTAGGCAGATATTTCACACTAAATGGACTGCGCAACTCACAGCCATGTCTGAGCCTGAATTCATCCAAAAATTTCTGAAGATCAAAGGACCGGAATTTGGATTGAGTGTTGAGGATGAAGAACAAATCATTGACGATTATGTTGATCCGACCTCCGAGCAATCTGAGCCTGCCGAATCTGAACCCTCTCAGACTAATCCAAACCAGAGCCACCCAAGAAGAAGAGAAAACTGATAAGGTTGGCAGATAAAGAAAAGTCTGAAAAGTCTGCTGAGCCTCAGGTCAAAATCCAAGAACCTCCGAGTCAGCCAAGGATCATTCCCCCTGTGCCCAAATTTCATGATGAACCTTCCAAGCCGAAGGATAAAGGCAAGAAGCAAGCCATTGAGCTATCCAAGAAAGAACAACAGCGTAAGGCCCAAGAAGATGCTGATGCAGAAGCAGCAAAGATAGCTCAAGAAGAAGCTGAGATAGATAGGATTGGGGCATAGAGGAAAGCCGAGTACGATGCCCGACAAGCTGAAAGAGCAAGAAGGGAGAAGGAGGAGGCTGAGATCGAAATGGCAAAAGAGACGGTGGAATGGAAGCAGAAAATGGAAGCCGCAAGGGCTGAGAAAAATCGACTTTGGAAAGAACAAATGGCCAAGGCAGCTGAAGAGGAGGCCAAGAAAGCAGAAGAAGATGCCAGGAAGGCAGAAATGGAGGAAAACATTAGAAAAGCCCGAAAGGAAGAGGAGAATAGAAAAGCTGCTGAAAAATTGCAGGCTGAGCTAGAGAAGAAGAAGAAAGCTGACACCGAAATACAGGTCGAGGTCGGGGACGATGATTGTCAGATAATCCGCGAAACCGACATTATTCCTGTCAAGGTGAAAGCTGAGCCAGCCGAATGGGCCAAGGACAAGCAAGAAAAAGTGAAGGAATTCACTGCTCGCAAAAATGACACAAGGGCGGATGTCGAGAAAGCAATGGAGGGAATGAAGCCTACAGAGGAAATAGAGGAAATGGTGCACGAGAGCAATGAAAGACTTGAAGAGTCAAAGAAGAAGTTAGCCGAGCTTGCGAGTGATTTGAATGAAATAGCAGCACAAACTCTGGCGGCAGCCACTACTCAACCGCAACCCACAGTGCAAGAAACAGCGAGAACTGAAAGCAGTAGTGGTGACAAGCGAACGGACTTGGAAACCATAGAAAACTATTTTAATGACAAGTCGTTTCAGCAAATACTCCAATACGATCTCAATATTCCTGTGGAACAAGGAGATGATATGGGGGAGGAATTCGAAGATTTGACCATCAGGAGGGAAGTCGAGGCATCACAAAAGGAATATCAACATGTAGATGATCCTTATCTTCACGAGGATTTCCTAGACTCCGTATTCCCCGAAGATCCTTGTAATTTGCATGAGCAGGGAGCAACTCAACGAGGTGAAGAAACTGAGTTGGAACAAACTGAGGAAGAGCCACAACCGAATACACAGGTTGAATCAGAACAACACGAGCAAACTGAACAGAGGGAACAGCCAAGGGAGAATCCCGACTTTGATGGAGAACAAGCAGGAACTGAAGGAACCCAAGAATCAACCGGATCAGTGCGATCGGCTGATTATTGGGCCAACTCAACTTCAAGGGGCAGGCTGGGTGTATCCACTAAGAAATTCAGAAAATTCCGCATCAGGGATGATGCTGATATAATGAGGAGGTTCAACGGTAATGAGCAGAATGCGGGACGATACATGGCACTAGCTGGAGTATTCGTCCCTGATAAAGGATTCAGTCCAGAACTGATAGATCATCCAATGCTACTCAGGCTAAAAGAAAACCACGGATGGACTGAGTTCCTCAAGCATCACGCTGAACTCGGGATAGCAGAATTGGTTCGGGAATTCTACTGCAACATCAATGCCACACGAAAGACAAGTTGGGTGCGAGGAGTTGACATAAACATCTCTGGAGAATACTTGAACAACTTCCTTGGCACACCCAACTGGAGGTCAGAAATTCCGACATCTGAGCATTTCGAGAAGGGAGCAAGCAGGGCAGCTGACAGGCAATATCATGACAACATCACTAGGTCCCTTACTGCTGAGAGCTACACTGGTGAAATCCCCTTCAAAGCAAAGCACCTGAAGCTGGAGTTTCAACCCTCCTATGACTTCTACATGTCGAAGATTAGGCCAAACCCTCATGCACATGAAACATCTGGTCGAATGTTGAAGGGTTTTGCCAAGATTTGGCATGGACTGAAGATCAACGTGGGGGAACAGATTTTCCATGTCATGACCACAAAAGTCACAGGCACCAGAGCTGCTGCTTTATGCTATCCCAACCTCATCAGGAGAATTTGTGAGGCCCAAGGAGTAGATCTAACAGTTTTTGCAGAGAGCGATCTTATTGATATGAGCCGACCGATCCCAGTTCCAAAGACAAGGATAACTAAACCAGTTACATACATTATGCCAGAAGAATCAGACGCTCAATCCAGATGCACTCCTAGGACACCAACAGCCGGACGCAAAGGACGCAAGAAGAAGGACCGTACTGAAGCGGTACCTTCAACAGAAGAAGCTGCAGTCACGCCAACAGAACCTGCTCCCACTACCAGTCATCCTGCAACTGATGCTTCCGCCCCAAGCCACTCTAGAGCACATCCTGTTAGACCCTCTCACAGAAGCCAAAATGTCTCGCAATTTCCATCTGATTCTCAGACAATCGAGATTGTGAGCCGAATGGGAGAATCAATGGTACAGAGTGTTAAGACTCTCGATGACGTCATTGTTTCGAATCAAGAAAAGCAACTTCAAAAGGAGGAAGAGTTCAGACTGATGATGCTCGCAAGAGAAGAAGAATTCAGAAAGAAAGAGAACGAGCGCGAGGAAAGGCAGGCTGAGCGGGAGGCGAGGCAATATCAGGAAAGATTGGAGGCTGACAAGAAGAATAGGAAAATGTTCGAGAGGCTGTATATCAATCAACACGAAATGATGAAGACCATCCTCAGCAAGTTCCCATCACCTCCAGGAGATGCCACCGGATCCTCCACACAGCCCACGGAGAAGAAAGACTAAGCTCAGTGATCACATTCATGCGAGCTCCATTGTAAACATCATGCAATAGATCTTCCATTCATTCAGTGCACTTTCAATCCTCACCATGGAAATCTATTGTAACTGATGTACAATTACTGCTTTCCAAAAGAGAATTTCGTCTTGAGTTCTCTATTATTTGAAAAAGATGTGTGGCAGTCCAAGATGAATAAGTGACTGTCACGCCAAAAACAAGCTGTGACATGCTTGCATGTTCGCAGTGTCTTTTTACTGCTTTCAATTAAACAAACTGGAATAAAACAAGCATAAATCTGTCACCTAAATTCACATGTTGAATTTAGGCTAATGATGAAATTTTCAGACTATTATATTGGGATAAGACAATTAAAAATATGCATGACATGAAGTCTTGAAGTTTTGAGCTATAAAAATCCAATGATATGATCACTTGAAAGAAAAAACGAACTTTCATGTTGAGAATTTGATTGAATAATTGCAAGAATCTTTCAAAGGCTAAATTTGAGAATGAATGTATGACATGATCAAACCATACCATGTGAGATTTGAGCCATGAGTCACTATCACTCATTTCTTTCTTTGATTGTGTGAATCAATTCGATTAAAGGACACTAGAACTTGCAATTGGGACCGATTCAAGATCATGCCATATTCCCGAAATCAAGCAAATGATCGAGGCACTTAGAAAAACCAAAATTTTGGCCTTCGTTTGAATTCCAAACCCAAAAACATTTTCCCTTTAGGATTAACCAACTTGAGCCTTTAAACCTAATTTTTCTTTGAAGCCACTATATTATTCCCAGCCTTACAAAAAGATCAAGAAAATCAAACCCAAGTGTACATGAACCATCCCATCAAGGCATTGTAATTTTTGATCATCAAAAATGTCAATCGGTATGCTATAAACCGATTCAAAAAAAAAAAAGAGTTGAGATCTATTCAACAAGAATAAATTGCAAATGACAAAGCAAATTAGACAAAGTCTAATGTCATGCAATAGAAAAAGAAAGAAAAACAAAAGAAAGAAAGGAATAATGATGATCATAAATTCTACAACATGCCAAGTTATGATGGAATGGTGTCGTGCCGCTTTTTAGCCCAATATTTTTCCTTTCCTACCAAATGTTACAACCGTATGCCCCGTTATAACCTTGAATAAGACCTCGGGATCTCGATTTGAGGAAATGAGCCGGTGGCGAGTTGGTCCAGTTGCAAGCCTATGGGAGAATTTAATTGAATTGGATTTTGAGCGTTGATGATAAAAGCCAATCTTGAGAGTGAGTGAACTTTCCGATTCTACTATAAGTGAGGCTCTGTTTCTATTAATCAATAATCATGTCATGCTTGAATTCAAGGATTAAGCCGATGGAATCTTCTAAACATTTATTCAAGAAGAATTAACAATAATGATTGGCTTGTATATTCACTCAAGTGAGAAGTATCATTCCATTAAACACTGCAACCAAGAGAGTTTAATACTTGTAATTTTGATTGTCTTATCTCAATATAAGAAGAATGAAGTTTCTGAGGCCACGCAAATGGATTGAATATGCAGAGTCCAAGCTCCTAGGAGCACTGACTCTGACTGCTCGGGGACGATCAGTATTAAATGTGAGGATGTTGATAATGGCCAAAACTGACCATTATTTCCAATCCATTTCCGTGTCTGAGACGGACATTTTGATCGTGTTTCCATCTTATTTTAATAAGAAAGCAGTTGAATTTAACAGATTAATGCTAGTTTGTAAAAACATCGAGCCGGTAATAAAAAGACATAAAATATGCAATTTTTAATTGTATTTGTGTTAGAAAAATCCAAAAACATGGAAAAAAGGAAAAAGAAAAGAAAAAGGAAGAAAGATGGGAAAAAGATCAAAAATCCCACAACTGAAATTTGGTCAAGTGTTGAAGCACAATTCGAATTGCACAATTCGAATTAATTCGAATTGCACACAATTCGAATTGCTGAAGAGAACAAGAAGTGGTTAAGTGTTGGGAAGGGATGCAGAAGAGCTAAATTCGAATTACTATGGCCGATTCGAGTTAATTTAAATTGTTAAATTGGCTTTAACAATTCGAATTGTCCAATTCGAATTAATTCGAATTGGCACAAACAATTCGAATTGCCAACAAATGCAAAGCCGCCAAGAAACCGTCATCCAATTCGAGAAAAGACCAATTCGAATTCTTCACAACAATTCGAATTGACAACTGAATGCCACATTTCCAGCTCAAGGAGGAAATCTCACAATTCGAATTAATTCGAATTGGATGAGATAATTCGAACTTCACTCAAAAATTCATCAAGAGCTGTGGAGCATAAGCATAACACTGGTGGGCCTAGGGTTTCGAAATTTGTCTATAAAAGCAGACCTTCCACAACAGAAGAAAAAGATCAAGAAATTTGCCGAAAAGCAGCTGGGACAAAAAGAACAGCAGGAGGTTCCACACCCCTTAAGGGTTAGGTAGGTAGTTTACTTTAGTTTAGTTTATTTTCCTTGCAAGTAGTATAGTTTTTACATGCTTTGATCTTAGTATAGTGTAGAAGCAGTTTGTGTAACCCTTAGAGTAGCCATTTCCAGAATTTTTACATGCTTTCTAGTTAGAATAAACCCTACCTTCAAGTTAATGATGGTTTTGGGTTCTTTATTTTGCTTTCAAAGTGTCAATACAAAAAAAATTCCAGAAATGGTGTTATTCATGTGTTTTGGCACTCTTTAATGCTTTCTTTAGAAATAAATGCTTAGCATGTTTGTTTGTTTCAACTAGGTTACATTTATTATGTCCTAGTTGACATTCAAACTTAATAAATGCATGTTTGGTGGGTTTTTGGCTTGATTTTGTGCCTTAGAGCTTCAAATAAGTGTTCTTAGGTTTTAGACGTTTTTAAGGTCTGTTAGAACTTACCTTTATGCCTTATTTTCCTGCCTTGATTTTATTTTATGCTGCCTTAGATAACTTGAGTGTTCTTAGTTTATTCATGTAGTTCTTAGATAACTAGGTGTTTTAGGTTCTTTGATCTTTGAATTCTTTGTTTGTGGAAATAGGGTTTAAATCTTGCCAATACCCACTGGACATGTGTTTGTTTATTTCTTGAAAACCTCACTAGGGTGGCTGTGAAGTGACATTGATGTGAGATGAGGGATTTGGTAAATCTAACCCATCATTAACCGCACAGTGTACACCTAACCCATACTTGTGAGAACAAAAATTATTATTGTTCGAAAATGTCTAATTCGAATTGAGGCAATTCGAATCATCTCGAATTGCCTAAGAAATTCGAATTGCACAACCAAAAATTTCCTTCATGTGGTTTCCAACTAATTCGAATTCTCCAATTCGAATTAATTCGAATTGGTTCAACAATTCGAATTGGCAAGGAAAACCACATTGTATTGCATACCACCCATTCATGCCTTAGTTTATTTTCCATCTCTTACCAATTCGAATTGTGCAATTCGAATTAATCGAATTACTGAATAATTCGAATTCACCTTCCTCTTGAGGTAAATGCCTTAGTCAATTTGAGCAAGAAAAGGACTTCGCCGATTCGAGTTGTCCAATTCGAATTAATTCGAATTGGTCAATAATTCGAATTAGATGATGCCCGAATTCCTGGCAATGATTAATTGGGTAAGGTCATACTTCATTCTTCATGCATTCTCAATTCGAATTACCCCAATAATTCGAATTGAACTATCCTTTCATTTTGAAAATTCCAAAAATATTTTTCTTCCATGATTTGTGTAAGTTGCATGGATGTATTGGGTCTGGGCCCAATTCATCTGATTTCTGTCCATTACACATTTCAACCCATTAGTGTCCACTTATTGTGTGCTTAACACCCACACAATACCAAAAACATTTTCCTTATTTTCAAGTTTTCCTTTTCGTTGTGTGTATGAACGGATAATGAGAAACACCACAGATTAATGTTGGTGAAAGGTCCCTTCACAAGGATATCGACTAACCCGTCTTCTGTGTGTCAATTATTATCTGTTATTTTGCATGATCTGGTTAGTGGTTGGTGGAAGCTTCGGCGAGCGTTCTCTTCACTAAGAGTTTCGATTAGTCACTCAGCCAATTCCTAATCAGATACAGTTTTAATTTTCCTTATCTTAATTTCTCAACCTGAATTCAAGTTGCAATAGTATTAACTGATGTCGACCAACATCAGTTAAGACATATTACAGCAAGAAATATGTGGGTTTTTCTTCCACTCACAGACAAAAGAAAACTAAATGACGTCGGTCACCGTTGTTTGGAATTCTTTTTGTCTAAAACCAGTCATCTGGGAAAATTGGGAACCGGACAACAGATGTTTGCAGTCCGGAAAACCTCAATTATCTCTGGCACCCTTTTAGCCAATTTCTTCTCATCTCAGGCTAATCCATCTTTGTGTATCGCATTCTGTCTAACCCCACCATATATTTTGGGGTGTTTTATTTTCCTTTTCATATACTTGTATGCATGATACTATTATGTAGATGTTCCGGTCATATCATTATTTTGGGGATCCTTCCCCTTGGGCACATAAGTCTTGATTTAAATCTGATGTTGCATAATAAACTTCCAACAAAAATTCCTTTATAAAATCCGGATCTGAGTAAGGGATAAATTCAACAGTTATGACTAATTCATATTCCACTGGGGGTTGATTTTGAGAGCTTAGAAACAGAGTCAGCGATTAGGTCTCATCTAGACTGAAAGGATCTGTGTTTTAATTGAGAGTTTAGTACCTGTCTAGGGAATGATTTTCAGATATCAATTGGTTTCTCAAAATTGCTGTGTGTTGGTAATCTGATATTAGATATCGCATTAAGTCAATATCCACTTGGGTGTAGATGAGATGTGATAAATAATACTAGAGGAACAACATATAGGCCTTGGTGAATTTCTAAGGTAAGGTCGAGTATTCCTTCGACTACTATCTTCTTCTGCCAAAGTCTAAAATTGAGTCTTGAGTGAGTACATCCGGAATAGGTTCATTTATGGATCTGTTTCATTTAGTTTGTATCTCATAACTACCCAGATGTTGTAAGCCCTGTGGCTTATTGATATCTCGGGGGTTCTTGATCTGCATCTGGTCACCAAGACCAGGGGCTCTTTTATACTAACGGAAAGAGACGTTTTTAATGCTTCCGAGTGATAGATTTAAATGCTTTCTTTACAGCTTTCTTTATTGCTTTCCTTTAAATGCTTTTATAGAGGTCACTCGGAAGAATTAGGGGCTGTCCATCTGTTAAAAGGTTTGAGAGTTATGGAATGGTTTGGGGCTTGATTTGAAACTTTGGGTGTGACATGGGGGAATGATAGGAGTACTTGGCATGTCAACTAATGATATGTTAGGTGTTGCTTATCCACCACAGATGAATAATGTAATTTCACAAGGCCTGTGAAGGGAGTTATAAGTCCGTGGTATCTTAGATATTGTTGTCTTAAGAGCATGTAAACTCTTACTGTAAGTACCTGTCTGTTAAAGGGAACATGGTATTGAGAGCATGAGAGTTAGCTAACTAGAGGATTATCCCAAGCTGAGATCAGTGTGACAAAATGGAAGTTTAATTGTGCTTCATTTGAATCTTGTCCAATCTTTATTATTTCCCCCCTGTCCCTTCTATCATATTTAAACCTGCTTTCTAGATAGTGTAGCATAATTTTAAATTGCTTTCGTAGTATAGATTTAATTGCTTTCCTCGATCTAATTTACCCTGCTTTGTAGAATAATTCTTTTACTGCTTCATGATCTGGTTTAAATTATGTCAAGTAGTTGTTAGAAACCTTTGCAAAACTTGAATCGAGTAACCGAGTGGAAAATCGTAGTAAACGACGTGGGCCCTGCTTCCATCGCACATCCTCCAGTGAACGATCCGGTACTTACTATAAATTACTGCAATTTTTGACTCCGTGCGCTTTCGGGAGCACAGTTTCTTGACACGAGTAAATAAAAAGACAACATTTTAGAAAATACTCATGTAGTGGGAAGATGTTTAAAAGTTTCATGGCAGGGATCTTCTTGACATGAAATTAAGAGAAGCATCATGGTGTAGATACCAGGGACTTTCAGGGTGACAGACTGAAGGTCAATCCCGGTTGCACCGTGATATTTGTCAAAAGTTTCATGGCGGGAAGGACCACAGCGCCGTTTGAAATCAAAAGCACCCCACATGAGTAATAAAAAGGGAAATCTTAATATATCCTTAAACACCTTCCCTACATCATAACTCTTCTCATTTAATAAATCCACATCTGATATTTCAGAAAATTACTCGTGTTAATGAAACTCGTCAAAAGTTTCAGGATATTACACCTTAACCCGTGGGGTTAAAATGTGAGTGATGCAGTATAGATAGAGGATTAAAAATTTTGAGATTTAAAAGAGATAAGGATCATGTCGTGAGACCTTAAATTGTGTCGCGAACCCAGGTCCGCGGCATGGGTATCTCGACAGGATGATTTTAGAAATTTTTGGTGGACTAGGCCTTGTGTCGCTAGACTGGGGTTGTGTCGCGAGACATGGTCCCGCGACAGGAGTCTGGCGCCACAAGGCTTAATCTGAAAAGTTTCTAAGTGTTTGGGTCCCAGTCGCTAGAGTTGGGGATTGTGTCGCGAGACGTGGCCTCGCGACAGGATGGTCTAGCGACTGGGTGTTCAAAAATTTTAACAAGGCAAAATTTCCTGTCTTGAAATAAAAGTGTGTCGCGAACCGTGGGTTCGCGACAAGGGTTTCTCGACAGAGCCATATCACAAAAATGCAAGAGTTTTGGTCCTCAGTCGCTAAGCAGGGATTGTGTCGCGAACAGTGGGTTCTTGACAGAAATGCCTCGCGACTGAGGTTTTCAAAATATGAAGACAGGTGTCCCTAAGCATCCATGTCGCGAAACAACCTTCCTGTCGCGAGACGTGGTCTCGCGACAGGAAGAGGTTGGCGACATGGGTGGTTCAGGACACAAGTCAAAGAAAGTAAAGTGGAACAGTAGCATGCAAACAGCGTGATCTACCCTATTCAGATCAAAAAGTGATTCTAACCAAAAATAACCAAACAAAAATTTTAATCTACCTAGAACATGCTTGCATAAAAATGAAATAAACTGAGACAATATTTAAAAATAAGCAAATCCTAATCTAGGGTTGATCACACATGAACATGAAACATTATCCAGAAAAATATGAAGGCAGTAAGCATAAAAACAAGAATAAAGGTCAAATGACTCAAAAATAAAGAGGAAAGCATTAAATCCATGGGTTGTGAGACCCATTTCAAGGTTTTGGGACACAACTTGGTGAATATTTTCCCACTTTATTAATGGGGTTTGTTAATACCAATCATTTGGGTATTACAAACCCTAAAATCAAACTTAATAACAAAAATGAAACTGTGAACAGTGGCTACCTATGCTATTTAAATCAAGAACAAAAATATAAAACTACTATAAGCTAAGCTAATGCAAGAATTAAATAATACAAAAAAAAAGAAAATAAAACTAAGCTAACAACTACCTAGATATAAATTCTTCAATCTGTCTTCAAGCATATGAATTTCTAACTGCTTGGCACCTTGGGATCACCACATATTTATAGAGGTGAAACCCTAGGCCCATGGGCCTTGGTCTGAAGCCCGTGTCGCAAGACATCACATACATCTCAGCCATGTCGCGGGATCACGCGTTGTGGCGCGAAACGAGGCCTTATGTTACAAAGCTTCACGACTGGGTCCTTGGCTTTCTTTTGATTTCTCCTTCTGTGGCGCGAGACACCTCCCTGTCGCGAGGCTATGTATCGCGACACGGGTGGCTAGCGATAGGGTTCTTTCTCCATCTGCGAGTTGGGCGCAGAACCTTCGTGTGTCGCTAGACCATGCTTCGCGCCATGAGTCTAGCGACATGGTCCTTCTGGACTGGTCATCCTTCCACTTGGGGTGTTGTGTCGCTAGACTGCCCCCAGTCGCGAGGTCACGTCTCGCGACAGGGCATAGTCTCGCGACTGGCTCGCCTTACTGGGCATGGTGGGCCAAAACATGTATTTTTGTGGGCTTTTTCTTTCTTTTCTCATCTTTTTGTATTTCGTGGGCCTATTTTATTCTTTTGCCCATCTTTTTCATTCCTTTCTCTTTTCTTTTTCTCATGTTTTTGGATTTTTTAACATAAATGTGTAATAAAATTACCTATTTATGCATTTTTCATACCAGCTTATTATTTTTACAAATATGTATAAATCAGTCTAATTCTACTGTTTTCTTATTTAATATAAGACCGGAATGCGATCAAACGCCCGTTTCAGACACGGAAATGGATTGAAAATAATGGACATTTCTGGCCATTATCAGCATGACAAAAAGTATTCTTCATGTGGCTTCCTCACAATTCGGTCTGTGCAATTCGGTCTAGACCGAATTGCACATATAGATCGAATTGGCTTTGGAACCACATTGTATGCATCCCATCCCCTCATGCCTTAGTTTATTTTTTCTGTCTGACCAATTCGAATTGCCCAATTCGGTTTAGACCGAATTGACATGGCAATTCGAATCACCCTCATTTCTGGAGCAAATGCCTTAACCAAATTTGAGAAAGCGAATGACTTTATCAATTCGAATTGTCTAATTCGGTTTAAACCGAATTGCTTGACAATTCGAATTAGATGATGTTTCATCTCCTTGCAAGGATTAGTTGGGTGAGGAGAGTGCCTTCACTCCTCATGCATTATTTAGTTCGGTCTATAGTACATCTTAGACCGAATTGATCTCTTTCTTCTATTTTAAAACTCCAAAAATATTTTTATTCTCCAGAGTTGTGTAAGTTGCATGGGTGTATTGGGCTTAGGCCCATTATATCTGATTTTATCCATTACACTTCTCAACCCATTCGTGTTTAAATTTTTGTATGATTAATACTCACACAATACCAAAATTATTCTTTTAATTTTATCTTTTCTTTTTATTGTGTGTATGAATGGGTCATAAGGAATATCACAGATCAATGTTGGCAAAACGTCCCTCACCGGGATAACGATTAGCTCGTCTTCTGGGTATTAATTATTACTCGTTATTTTGCATGGTCTGATTAGTGGTTGGTGGAAGCTACGGCAAAAAGGTCTCTTCACGGGGATAACGATTAGCCACTCAGCCAACTCCTAATGAGATACAGTTTTCTTTTCTTTTTCTTAATTTCAAAACCTGAATTCAAGTTGTAGTATTATTAAATGATGTTGGCCAACATTATTTGAGAAATATTACATTAAGAAAATATGTGGGTTTTTCTTCCTCTCACAGACTAAAGGAAGCTGAATGACGGTGGCCACTGTCAGTTGGAATTCTTTTCTGTCTAAAACTCATTTAATCTGGAATAATTGGGAACCGGATGGCAGATGTTTGCAGTCAGGATAACCCCAATTATTTCTGGCACTCTTTTTAGCCAAGTTCTTCTTACCTCAGGCTAATCCATCTTTGTATATCAAATTCTGTCTAACCCCACCATATATTTTGGGGTATTTTATTTTACTTTCTCATATACATGTATGCATGATATTATTATGTAGATGTTGTGGTCAATATTATTTTGGGATCCTTCCCTTGGATATAGAAGTCTTAATCTAAATCAGATGCTAGATAATAAATTTCCAACAAAAATTCCTTTATAAAATCCGGATCTGAGTAAGGGATAATTTCACAGTTATGACTAGTTCATCTTCTAATGGGGGTTGATTTTAAGAACTTAGAAGCAGAGTCAGCGATTAGGTCTCATCTAGACTGAAAGGATCTGTGTTTTAATTGAGAGTTTAGTACCTGTTTAGGGAATGATTTTCAAATATCAATTGGTTTCTCAAAATTGCTATGTGTTAGAAATCTTATATTAGATATCGCATTAAATCAACATCCACTTGGGTGTAGATGAGATGTGATAAATAATATTAGAGGAACAACATGTAGGCCTTGGTTATTTTCTAAGGTAGGGTTGAGTTTTCTTCCAACTGCTATCTTCTTCTGCTAAAGTTTAAATTGAGTCTTGAGTGAGTACATCCAGAGCAGATTCATTTATGGATCTATTTCATTCAGTTTGTATCTCATAACTACCCAAATGTTGTGAGCCCTGTGGCTTATTGATATCTGGGGAGTTCTTGATCTGCATCTGGTCACCAAGACCGGGGGCTCTTTTATACTAACAGAATGAGATAACTTTTAAACCTTCCGAGTGATTGGATTTTAAATGCTTTCTTTACTGCTTTCTTTAACTGCTTTCCTTTAAATGCTTTTATAGAGGTCACTCGGAAGAATTAGAGGTTGACCGCCGTATATATGGTTTAAGAGTTATGGAATAGTTCGGGACTTGATTTGAAACTTTGGGTGTGACATGGGGAATGATAGGAGTACTTGGCACTTCACTAATGATTTGTCAGGTGTTGCTTGTGCACCACAGATAAATGACACGCTCGGACGGGAGCAGTTGTAAGTCTGTGGTATCTTAGAATTTTTTGTCTTAAGAGCATGTAAACTCTTACTGTAAGTACCTGTCTGTTAAAGGGAACATGGTTTAGAGAGCATGAGGGTTAGCTAACTGGAGGATTATCCCAAGCTAAGATCTGTGTAATTAAAATGGAAGTTTAATTGTGTTTCATCTGAATCTTGTCCAATCTTTATTATTTTCTTCATGTCCCTTCTGTCACATTTTAAATCTGCTTTCTAGATAGTGTAGCGTAATTTTAATTGCTTTCTTAGAATAATTTTAATTGCTTTCTTAGATATAATTTAATATGCTTTGTAGAATAATTTTATTGCTTTCATAATCTAGTTTAAATTATGTCAAGTAGTTGGTAATTTAAAACACAAACTTGAATCGAGTAACCGAGTGGAAAATCTTAGTAAACGACGTGGGCCCTGCTTCTATCGCACATCCTCCAGTGAACGATCCGGTCCTACTATAAATACTGCAATTTTTTACTCCGTGCGCTTTCGGGGCACAGTTTCTTAACACGAGTAATAAAAACGTGACAACCTATACATATATCCCTAATCCCAAATCCACCTTCATAAATTGGTTACATTAAATAAAATTAAACCGGGATTACTCTATTTTCTTAAAAATACTAGTGTGGGAAATTTGTCAAAAGTTTCAACACCCACTTGTAAATATTATTCTTTGTTTGGTCAACCCACTCACGCCTTTATGATCCACACCTTATAAGGCATGTTTCGTTCTCCTATCCAATCATTGTGGGTTATTACAGGATGGAAATAATAGGTCGGAGAGAAGTATATAAATTATTATTTCAAAAAATGATATTTTATGATCAAGTAATCAAGTGTATAAATTATATGTGGAAAAAAAATCTATTGGTCCCATAATTTTGTTTGTTTTCCTAAATCATTCTATAAAAAATAAATTAACCCAATCCATCTGGTAGCTTACTAATCTTTGCCCAATCCATCCAATCCACCCAATAATGAAAGCTAATGCTAGTGTGGCAGTGAATAAGTGGGTCTAATGGGGTTGATGCGGCAGCACTATCCATTGCGATGGATAGGGCTAAGATTAACATAGTTACCGGATGAATTGAGTTAATTCATTTTTATGGGATGGTCTGGGAAACAAACAAAATTATGGGACCATTAGGTTTTTTGTTCCCAATTATTTGTACACTTGACTATAAATAATTGTTAAGTGGGGGCGAATGTTTTCGAATTGAATTACTGCTTGGCAAATTGTTTGTGAGCTCAAGTGGTTACGTTTATATTATTTCTCCAATAAATGGGATAAAATGAAGAGACATGTGGCGGGTCGAATATGGTATAGATACGACACACGACTTTAAGGCAGAAAGGTTGTCCTTTAATTAATTTCTTTGGGGTCATTGTCCGTGTAGGGTATTGATATGGTACTACCAATTTAAATGATAGTATCTTAAAACAAATCATCTCCATCATTCATAAATATCCAATGGCTATAAAATAAAAATTTTAGAATTTTCAAACATACATTATCATTATCATATTTCTAGTAATAAAACAAAATCAGCTTAGAGGGTGTTTGGAGTTGTGTTTTAAAAAGTGGTGCAACGGTTAGCAAACGGGCATTAGATAATTGTTCTAACAAAACATGCTGTAGAAAATTAAGTGTTTGGATAAGCTTATATATGTTGTTCCAAATCGCTATAATCGGAAAAAAAAACCATTTAGTCCCATAAGTTCTTTCAATTTCCAAAACCATCCCAGAAATATCGAATCAGACAAATCCGTCCATTAACTGCCTTAATCATCGCGGAACCTGTCCATGAACCCGGTTTTTTTACAAATCATTGTTGAATCCGTCCATTAGTTGCCCTAATCATCGTCGAACCCATCCCTCCAATAGGGTAGTTAGTGGATGGGTTCGGCGAGGATATCCGAAAAAAATCGGCTTCATGGATAGGTTTGGCAATGATTAGAATAGTTAATGGACGGATTCATATAATTCGATATTTGTGGAATTGTTTTGGAAATTAAAAAAACATATGGGTTAAATGGGTTTTTTTCTTCCCAATAATCAGGTAATCAATTGATTATAAGTATTTGGCTTTGCATTTTTAAATCATTAAATTACCATAAAGGGTATGAGTAACAATAATCAACTAATTTTTATTTTTATTTATTTTTTATATATTTTATACTCCCTCCGTCCAATTTCAAACGTCTTATTTGGAATGTTTACATTGTTTATTATGGATGTTTGATTTAAATTTTTGTTATAGTCAAGTGAGATCTTATTGAATTCTTCTTTTCGCCTAATTTTAGAAAGTGAGGTCGTTGCACAGGCAGTCGAAGTCAACTGGTTGAAAGTCGCAGCAAGGCATATAGATACCCCTTGCAAAAGATCTTACACAGTCGTTAGTGGTTTCTCCATCCCGTGTGCAGGATAGGTTGTTGTCATATTCGGCGCGGGAAAAAAGCCAATATCCCACAACTTTCGTGTGTTTCTCAAATAGTCTTATAATTGTGCACTTCACTTAATCCATCCAATATGTTTGTTAATCCTCGCCCAAATGATCCCATCGGAGGTTAATTGTGAGGATTAACGGGTAAATCATCCCACAACTTTCGTCCGTTTCTCAAATGGTCCCATAATTAACCCTTAATCCTTGCGACACGTCAGCCTGGGAGATCATTAAACTCGAATGGGACCATTTGGGCGAGGATTAGTAAACATATTGGATGGATTAAGTGAAGTGCACAATTATGGGACCATTTGAGAAACACACGAAAGTTGTGGGATCATATTGGTTTTTTTCCCTATTCGGCGCAGGACAATTGCGGAAGGCTGGAAGAAGCCAACAGCACCAGCAGGAATAGGCCGACACTCGATGGTGCGAACAAGCTCTGTTTGGGGCCTTTCATTTTTACTACAACTCGATGATATGTTTTTAATTCTCACTTTTGATTTGTGTTGTATTTTGGAAACCCCCTCCCGAGTTTAAATAATGTTGGATGGATGATAGATCCTCCACTGAATTATTGTAGGAAGTAGGAGTGTAATTTTCATGAGGAGTTGGCAATAGATCATCGTCCAATGAAATACTGAATTGTCATCGCAAGTAGCCAAGTAGGTGTAATATTCATT
Source organism: Hygrophila difformis (assembly GCA_030278955.1). Classification (NCBI taxonomy): domain Eukaryota; kingdom Viridiplantae; phylum Streptophyta; class Magnoliopsida; order Lamiales; family Acanthaceae; genus Hygrophila; species Hygrophila difformis. The sequence goes on along the minus strand of JAOANR010000268.1, from coordinate 299,117 downwards.
TGAAGTAGGAAAAAAATGCATAATATCTCACATGACTTTTCATTGCACAATTGGTCCTTATGTGATGTCGGCTATTATCACACTGTCAGGAAACCTACCTTGAAGGATCCATGTATCCCAAAACAAAATTATTGATTAACTTTCTTGCTATTATTACATAATTTTTTATTTTATATATTTTGAGATATTATCGAATGAAAATATTTATTGAATTATGTGTAGAAATTAAATAAAACATGTTAAATGGGAAAAAAATTCATATTGTCCCATAATTTAAATTTTTTTTCTAAACAGTCCCACAAATATCGAATTAGAAGAATACATCTCATAACTACCCTAATCATAGTCGGACCCGTCCATGAACCCGGTTTTTCGCTAATTATCTCCGAACTCGTCCCATAACTACCCTATTATATTGAGGGATGGGTTCGGCGATGATTAGAGGAGGGAAGGCATGGGACGAGTTCGGCGATGATTATCGAAAAAATCGGTTCATGGATGCGTTCGACGATGATTATGGTAGTCAGGGGCGGACCTATGGTGGGGCCTGGGGTGCCTAGGCCCCACCAAAATTTTTAATAATTTTTACCTATTATATATAGTATTAAAATTATATATTTATAAAGTTATTATTTTCAAAAATTCTCTATCTTATGTAAATTCTCATTTTTAAAATTCATTTTCCCCAGTTTTGAGAATTATTGGTTGTCTAATCATTTTTCGGTGGCCCATTTTTTTTAATAAAGATGCACCCTATCTTATTCTAAAAATAATTATAATTTTTAATTTATTTATAAAACATACTTCCTCTATCTCAATATAATTGTTACATTCCCCTCCAGCACGTATGCCGAGATACATTTTTAACGATTAATAACTTAAGTTGTGTACAATGAAAAATTTTAAAAAGTTGATATTCTAAAACTACAAGACTAAACGAATCTAATAAGATCTCACTTGACTATGTTTTTTCTTGCATAACTATGATAAAAATCCGAGTCAAAGTTAGACAGTGAATAGTATCCAAAAGTCAAACGTAACAATTTTATTGAGACGGAGGTAGTAATACTATAATCAAAAATTTAAAACACAAATAAATTATAATTTTTATTTATTTTAAGCAATGCTCCGAAAATATTGTCTATATGTTCAAAGAATCAACACAACAGGCCCTATATAGTTCTTTACAAATGACTAATTAAAAAATTAAAAAATAAATTAAAATTAAAATTCTTACAAGAGCAACGTTACACCTTGCTACTATAACGATAGGAATATTAAAAGAAAAAATGGGGAATATAGAAAAAATGCTAAAACAAACTAAAATTAAATCAGTTTCAAAAAAATAGTGCTCAAAACATTAGAAACACCGTACAAGAACAAGAACACGGATTGGTCGTGGAATTAGGACATGGGTCCGCCTCTGATGGTAGTTATGGGACAAATTCGTCTAATTCGATATTTGTGGGACTGTTTTGGAAAGTGAATAAATTTATAGGACTTATTGAGTCTTTTTTCCCGAGGATAACTATGGGTAATATATTTGAAGTATAGAAAATTATTTTAATTTTTAAAAGTTCCCATAGGCCAAATTAACAATAACCAAAATGAAAATGTCAAATGTGATGAAAGCAATGACGACAGAGTTATTGCAATATGTCAATCAACTTTATAAAATTTTAAAACCGTTAAATGCATAATAAATTATATGTCAATGTTCAGCTGACTACTACCCAACCTATAAAATAGTACTGTAGAACACAGTATGCATTCTTATTTTAATTTGCTTCGCATTACTTTATTTTATCACATTGCATGCAAAACAAAGAATCTTATGAAAGATTGTGAGAACCGTGTGGTACTTGAACTGTCCGAGAATTGAAGATAGAGCTGAGCCCCCATTATTTAATCGTCTTCCATGGCCGTTCCCCCAAAACATATACTCCTATCCTATGTATATATATTAACTGAGGTAGCTCCCATATAAGGAATCAGTTTTAATTAATTTTGTAATCGATCTATCGATGGATATGGATCATCTGGATTATGTGTTGGTGCCGGTTGGCCTGCTGTTGATTGCTTGTTTACCATATATGGCTGATCCGGCAGATTATCTGCCGCCCCGCCACCACTCTCATGGGTATCAATGCCCTCAATCGCCGCCTCCGGGTTCGCGCCATGATGCAGGTTTCAATTTTTTCAATTTCTTTTCTTACCAGTACTGTAATGAAAGGCTCTATTGATTAATCCCCAATCCTTTCTCGAAAACATTGATCCAAAACATAGGTTATTTAGTGATAAAAAAACCCATAATTTAAAAAAAATTTCAAAACATTCCCACAAATATCGAATTAGATAAATCCGTCCAATAACTACCGTAATCATCGTGAACCTGTCCCATAACTTTCCTAATGGAGGGATGGGTTCAGCGATGATTAGGGTAATAGTTATGAGACGGATCGGACGATGATTAGCGAAAAACCGAGTTCATGGACGGGTTCGGCGATTATTAGGGTAGTTATTGGACGGACTCATCTTATTCGATATTTGTGGGACTGTTATGAAATTTTTCTTAAATTATGGGATGGTATGAGTTTTATTTTTTTCCGTTATTTAGTACTCCCCTATCCCATTTAAAATGTCATTTTTAATTTATTCACACAATTCAATGCAATTTTTAAATGGATCGTATCTCAAAATGTATATAAGCAAAAAGGGAAAATGACTCATATGGTCCGATATTTGAGCAAAATTTTCCAAACAGTCCAAAAAAGATAGAATTAACTGAACTGGTCCACTAAATACCCTAATCATTTCCGAACCCGTCCATGAACCCGATTTTTCCGCTTATCATTGTTGAACCCATCCATTAAATAGCCACTCATCGCCGAACTGGTCCATCAATTAGGGTACTTTAATGGATGGGTTCTGCAATGATTAGGGAAAAAATTGGTTCATGGATGGGTTCGGCAATGATTAAGGTATTTAGTGGACCAGTTCAGTTAATTCGATCATTTTGGACTGTTTGGAAAATTTTGCTCAAATATTGGATCATATGGGTCATTTTCCCTAAGCAAAAACTATGTAAAATACATATTCTAAAACAAGATTAGACGAATCTAACAAGACCGAACTCGAATATTTTTTTTTCCAAAGATATACGTACTTGCTAAAATATTGAATCAAATTTGAATAATTAACACAGTGAAAAAATAAAACATGACGTTTGAAGTGTGACCGAGGGAGTAGTATATTACGTTTATCCAACACATTCTTGTGCAATCAGAATGTCGCCAAAAATGGCATATTGGCAGTCCAAACTCTTCGTAACTGTTAGGTCCAGGGATCCAACAAGATGTATTCTTTATGCAGTGGATCCAACATGCAAATGCAAATGATAATTTCCCCCAACAATAATTTAATGCACCACATATATATATATATATATTCCCATGGGTTTTAAAACAAAAATTTTTCCATGGAAATAATACTTTAAAATTTAAAAGAATAGTCAAAATACTAATAATAGTTTAAAAATAGTAATGGTTTAAAAATAGTAGTTTAAAAATAATAGTTTAAAAATAGCCGGGCTTTGATACCAACTTGTAACACCCCGGTTTTTGGTCACCCAGGTCGGGATGTCACCGCCACATCTCCCTAGTAAGACACGGTTTCTCCGAGCTTACTAAAGAGATGCAAGGCTAGGTATTGCAGTATTTAAAAACATTTAAATCATTCAAATAGCCCATACAATATAATTCGAAAATAATAATAGCATAGCGCAGCGGAAATATTTGGTTTAGTACATTATCGCAGCGGAAAATATAAAAAGGGCCGACATGGCCAAAACACGGGTTAAACAGGCCCGTTCATAATATAGTTTAAAGTACGAATTTAAAAGCAAAATAACGTTCCCCAAAATCCCATGCATGATTCGTGCTCACACATGCTCATTCCACATATTCTGTAAGAAAAGGGATAAAAATGGTTTTGGTCAGCAAAATTGCTGAGTAAGTTAACACATGCATGATCGTGGGGTTTAAAAGCCATTAATTTAATAATTTAACAAAAGCATGATAATAACATAATATTTAATTTAATCTAATCAACTATCCAATAGCATAATTTATCTCAGGGCTCTATTTAATAGCACATATCACATGGTTTAAGATAAAAGCCATAATTTAAATAAAGCATTTAAATAATTTAATTGGACAACAACATAATTTAATCTAATTTAATTTAATTTAGAATCCTCATTACATCCCCGATTTGGTATTTCAAAGTTTCACGATAGCATCGCGATGTCAACAAGTTTAGCCGGTAGCCTGGCGGCCGCAACCGTATCAGCCATACCCAGTACCACTCCGGAGCCTCGGGAAACCCATACGGATATTCACGAGAGTGTAGGCTCTATATTTCGCCGTTTAGGCAATCCATATCTCAAGTTTAGCGCGCGGGGTCACCATCGTCCATTACGGCACGAAGTGAATCGTTAGGGGGCACCCTGCAGAGCACTCACCCCTAATTTTAATTTATCAAGTTTGTAAGGGGATTTAATTTTTAAAAATCTGACTTCATTTGTACTTATTTAAAAATAATATCTCAACTCGTTTCAACCCTAAAGGTTAATTCCATGTTTCAACAAGATTTCAAGATTTCGTTTCGGTAAATCACAGTTTACTCTAAAATTCGTCTAAAATCAGATTTAATTCCAAAAATTCCAAAATTTCATATCTGACTCGGAAACATCAAGATCTACAACTTTCGTGTTTTAACGTTTTCAATCCGAGATACCTAAGTAGGTCAAAATCACCAGTTTTCGCATAAGAAGAATTCTGTCCGAGTTTAATGTGCCACAGTTTAAAGATTTCGAATTCTACCATAGCAATTCAACTCCAAATTAATGAAATTTGACAGGGATCATCTTAAGACATTTATCTACAACTTTCATGTTCGGCCAAAGATCTAAAACAGTCTAGATCCTATGTCAAAAACGTGATCAAGATCATTCCTAAGTTCTGTCCAAGATTTCAAGATCTAGATTCAAACAGTTCGGTTTCGGTGGGTTTTCACATATCAAATCAACTCCAAAAATTCTCAAACTTTTACAGTAGCTAGATCTTAGTCTTAGGAACGTTTTTTGTGTTTTAAGTTTTTCCGTTTGAGTTCGTTTTAAGGTTCGGAAAAATTCAACAAATCTGTTGCGCCGGTAGAGAGTAATAATTGACAGATTTTCGATTTCTTGTTAATCTTTTAGTTTCGAATGTTTTAATTCATCCCAAAACCATGTAAGAGTTAACTTACTGAGTTTATAAACGTCGGGGGTGTCTAATTCGGAGGCGTGGCTTCCAGATCACCGTTTCTCCTCTCCGTTCGTCGGGTTCTCCGTTCTAGATTCGATACGGGGTGTAGAAAGAAAAGAACCGAAGTTGAATCCATTTTCGGATTGAAACGTGAAAAGATTTATCGGACTAGAGCTTACCACAACGTTTGGAAACCCTTGGATTTTCGTCCAAAGCTGCTGCCTCCGTTTGGTGCTTTCCGTTGACTCCGAATTTAGGGTTTCGAACGTATGGAAGGTTGTAGGGTTTTGTAAACTTCTTTGGGGCTCCCAAGGGGCTTATTTATAGATTTCTCAATCCCTAGGGCGTCCAACATCTGACCTAAAGGTCTTGGGTCGAGAGATGTTCAACCGAAAGTCGAAAAATCCGCGTTCGGGCGAGAGATTCACGCAACAAACAAATCTGTGGGGTGGCGCGGCCGTGGCGCGCTGTTTCGCCTTCCACCGCGCGGCCACCGCGCGACACTCGCCTGGACTTCGGTCCGGGCGGGTCGTGCGATCCGTCGTGCCTTTCCGCCTCTCTTTCGGGTTTCTACCCCTCTATGCTCCCGAATTCCAGTTTTCGGGGTATCTTCGGGTTTCTACTTTCTCTCTAAATTTTCGCTCAGGTTTAATTGAATGTTTTGGACTCGAATCCTCGAGTTCGTTAGTGTCGGGTTTCTGTGTATAACTTATTTACCGTTAATAATTCTTTTTGTTTAATTAAATTCCTTTAATTCCTTTTTAAGTTACAACCTCATTTCTCATTTCCTTTCTTTATTTATCAATTTGCTGGATTCATTTATTTATTTATGGTATTTATTTTATTTATTATTTATTTATATAATTATCGTTTTATTTCATGATGGAAAATTCACGGGTATTACAGTCTACCCTCCTTAAGAATCAACTTCGTCCTCGAAGTTGTGTTTCGGCTTTTCTCGTGCTAAGGTCTTGTGTTTGTTTTATTATGTTGTGACTGAACTTAGAATTAAAACTTCTAAGCTGCCTACGTACCCGGTAAAGGGATCAAGCCATAACGTAGTTCAAAAGTTTACAAAAGTGCACGAAAAGTAGGTGGTATAACATCCTCTCCCCCTTAAGAGTGCAGTTATGTCCCCATAACTGTGTCGGTATCGGTTTGGAACAATGTCGGGTAACGTTCTCTCATGTCGGATTCTACTTCCCAAGTTGCCGTCTCACTTTCGTGGTTTGACCAAAGAACCTTGATCATTTTGACGGTTTTGTTCCTCGTTACTCGTTCCTTAGTGTCAAGAATACGCACTGGGACTTCTTTGTAAGTCAAATCTTCATCGAGCTCAATTATCTCCGGTTGAAGTACATGTGTCGGGTCCGGCACATACTTCTTTAGTTGCGAGACATGGAAGACATTATGAACTCGATCTAAGTGTGGCGGTAAAGCCAATCGGTAGGCTAGAGTTCCGACTCGTTCTAGAATTTCGTAAGGTCCTATGTATCGAGGACTTAACTTCCCTCGTTTGCCAAAGCGCATCACCCCCTTCATGGGTGATATCTTTAGCATGACCCTATCTCCCACTTGAAATTCTAGGTCTCGTCGTCTCACGTCGGCATAACTCTTTTGACGGTCTTGAGCGGCTTTCATCTTCCCTTGAATCACTTTGATTTGTTGAGCCATGTCTTCGATAAGTTGTGGTCCCACTACCACGGACTTATCGTTTTCTTCCCAGCTCAACGGGCTTCGGCACTTTCGTCCATACAACGCCTCGAAAGGTGCCATGTCGATACTAGCATGGTAGCTATTATTATAAGAAAACTCAATCAAGGGTAAATGAGATTCCCAATTTCCCTTGAATTCCAACACGCATGCTCTCAGCATGTCTTCTAGTGTTTGGATTGTTCTCTCGGTTTGACCATCCGTCATCGGGTGGAATGCGGTGCTCATTTTGATTTGAGTACCGAGAGCTTTTTGTAACTCCGTCCAGAAATGAGAGACAAATCTACTGTCTCTATCGGAAATGATATCATGTGGTACTCCATGTCGTCGTACCACATTATCAATGTAGGCTCGGGCCAATTGGTCCATAGTCCACGTGTCTTTCGTTGGGATAAATATGGCTGTCTTCGTTAGCCTATCCACAATCACCCAAATCTTGTTCATGCCTTTAGGTGATCGGGGTAATCCCGAGACAAAGTCCATTGAGATGCTATCCCACTTCCAACTTGGAATCTCTAGTGGTTGCATCAATCCTAAGGGTTTATGTCGCACTGCCTTAACCTTTTGGCAGGTGAGACATCTCGCTACGAAATTTGCCACTTCCTTCTTCATTCCCGGCCACCAATAGATCTTCTTCAGATCTTTGTATAGCTTGTCACCTCCGGGATGTACGGAATATGGCGTGTTGTGCCCTTCCTCCATCAACCTTTGCTTCAACTCGGCACATTTAAGGGGCACGCACCATCTACTTTAAAACGGATGCTTCCATCCTCGTGGACAGCAAATCCTATTGCCTTTCCTTCGGCAATATACTCTTTTATCTTCTCGAGGTTCGGGTCGCCCGGTTGAGCGAGTCGAATCTCGTCTAATATTGGAGTTTCTACGACCATGGCATTGACCGTTTCTCTCACTGTGCCAGGATGCACAAGTTCTAACTCCAATCTTGCCAAATCCATGTACAATGCCGGCGGAATTACCAACGAGTTTATCACGTGTTGGGTTTTCCGACTTAGGGCATCGGCTACCACATTCGCCTTCCCCTCGTGGTATGCTATCTCTAAATCGTAGTCTTTAATAAGTTCCAACCACCTTCGCTGTCTCAAATTCAACTCCTTCTGAGTGAATATATATTTCAAGCTCTTGTGGTCGGTGAACATTCGACACTTCCGCCCATAAAGATAATGTCTCCATATCTTTAGAGCGAAAACGACCGCTGCCAACTCCAGGTCGTGTGTCGGATAATTTTCCTCGTGAGGTTTTAGTTGGCGTGATGCATAGGCTACGACTCTCGAGTCTTGCATCAAGACACAACCTAAACCTTCCTTCGAAGCATCGCTATATACTTCGAAGTCACCATTCTCTGATGGTAATGTTAATACGGGTGTGGTTGTGAGTCGTTTCTTCAGCTCTTGAAACGCAGTCTCACTCGCTTCGGTCCACTCGTATTTTGCTCCTTTCTTCAGTAGCTGGGTCAAAGGACGTGCAATCCTTGAAAAGTCCTTCACAAATCGTCTATAATACCCGGCTAATCCAAGGAACCTCCTTAATTCCGTTGGACTCTTCGGAGTTGCCCACTCCGTCACGGCAGAAACTTTTGCCGGATCCACTGATACTCCATCAACGGATACTATGTGTCCGAGGAATGCCACTTCTTTCAGCCAGAAGTCGCATTTGGACAGCTTGCCGTATAGCTGATTTCTTCGCAAGATTTCTAACACTTGATGTAGGTGTTTTGCATGCTCTTCCTCGCTCTTTGAGTAGATCAGGATGTCGTCGATGAACACTACGACGCACTTATCTAGCAACTCTCGGAACACGTTGTTCATGAGATTCATGAACATGGCCGGAGCATTTGTTAACCCGAAGGATAACACTGTGAACTCGTAATGGCCATATCGTGTTCGAAACGCCGTCTTTGGAATGTCCTTCTCGGCGATCCTCAGTTGATAATACCCAGATCGCAAATCGATCTTCGAGAATATCGAAGCTCCCTTCAGTTGATCAAACAGATCCTCTATTCTCGGTAGGGGGTATTTATTCTTAATGGTCACTTGGTTTAGTCCTCGGTAATCTATGCAAAGACGTAGTCCTCCGTCTTTCTTCTTGACAAATAAAACCGGTGGTCCCCAAGGGGACGTACTCGGTCTTATGTACCCTTTTCCCAATAGTTCCTCGAGTTGTTCTTTTAACTCCTTCATTTCCAGTGGTGCCATCCGGTACGGAGCTTTCGAGACAGGCTCTGTCCCCGGAATGAGATCTATAGTGAATTCAAGATCTCTCTCAGGTGGCATGCCCGGAACGTCTTCAGGGAATACGTCCGGGTATTCTCTTACCACTGGTATGCTATCAACCTTGTTTTCTTCCGCCTCAAGGTTGTGCACATAGCACGCATACAGTTCATACCCCTTACGCATCAAGTTACTTAGTTTAAGTGCACTAACGATTTTGTTACTTTTCTTAGGGGGCTGAGAGTAAAAGATAACCCTCTTTCCCCTACTTTTTGACAAGGCGATCTTTTGCTTTTGGCATTCGATCACCGCTTTATACTGGGATAGCCAATCCATCCCCAGTATGATGTCAAAGTCTCTTAAGTTAAATTCTTCTAAGTTCGCGAAGAATTCTACGTTCTTTATCACTATAGGAATTCCGTTAAATCGTTTAGAGCAAGACACTACTTCTCCAGAAGGCAATTGAATTCCTAGGTTAATTCTCTCGCACTTAGGTAGATCTAACTCAGGCACTATCCTTGATGCTATAATTGAGCAACTAGCTCCAGAATCAAACAGAATTCTAAGGGGCGTATTCAAAACATAAAATGTACCTGCCATCACTTCTCCTTGCGCAGGCACGTCTGCTTGATTCACCACATTGAGCCTCCCCACAGGGCGTCCTTGGTTGCCCTGCTGATTCGCGTTCTGGTGCTGGTTTTGCTGTTGGTTTTGATTCTGCGGGGGCGGAGGTCGTTGGTTCTGGTTCTGGTTCTGCGGTCTATTTTGAGGGGGTCTGTACCCTTGGTTGTTCCCGTTTCGCCCGTTTTGATTTTGAGGCTGTTCTTGCCCCGCGACCAAATCGTCCCTCTTTGTTATGTTCTCGAGCCTAGTTCGGCAATCCCGTCGAACGTGACCCATTCGACCGCATCGGTAACAGGCGCCTTGTTGTGGGCATCCCCTTGCCAGATGGGGTCGTCCACATCTCGGGCAAGGCGGTACCGGATCTTCTTGGTTGAACCTCCTCCCAGTGTTGTTTTGTTGGGGCCTATTCGACCCTCTGCGCTGCTCGTTCCTTCCAGTGTTGTTCTCGTTTCTTGAGTCTCGGCTTCTCTTGTCTTGGGGGCCCCTGCTGGACTTCCCACTCACCCTTCTTTTCAGCTGCTGCACGCGGGCTACCGCTACGGCGCGATCATATACGACTTGCAAATCGGGGTAGTGTACCCCCGCGATCACCTCGCGCACAGACAGGTTCAGTCCCATCTCGAACTTCTGTGCCTTTTCCGCATCAGTAGGCACCAGCCTTGGTGCGAACCTCACCAGCTCCTTTAAGCGTGTGTAGTATTCCTGCACCGTTTGGCTTCCTTGCTTCAACGACAGGAATTCTTCGTACATGGCAGCTTTGGTACTCAAGGGATAGAATCGATCCCTGAGTAGTTCCATCATCTCCATCCACGAATAGGGCTCGTCATCTTCAGTCAGTTTGGCTTGCGTTGCTTGCCACCAGTCATCAGCTTTGCCTCCCAAGTAGTAGGAAGCGACATGTACCCTCTCTCCTTCCGGACATTTGACCGCTCCCAGCAGCTTGTCAAAAGTCCGGATCCATTCCTCCAGTTTAGCTGGATCCTCCTCACCAGCGTAGTGGGGTGGCTGGTAAGGATTCATCATCGCCAGGTAGTTAGGGCGAGCTTGGGGCGGAGGTACCGCCGCAGCTTGACCCTGGTTGACTTGCGCGTTTCCGAGCGCAATCAACACTTCCTCTATCGTCCTAAGACGATCGCGCACATTGTTCGGTGCGGGGGCGTCCTGCTGCCCTTGGGGCTGTTCCTCATCAGGTTGAATCGGTTCAGTGACGTTTGGTGGTGTTTCAGTAGGTGTTTCATTGGTGGTTTGGGGAGCGGGTTGAGTTCTTCCCCTTCCTCTTCCTCTGGGTGCCATTCTAATATAAATAGGATAGATTAGGACTGGTGAGTTTAGCATATAGTCTAAGCGATTATATAAATGTATATGTGTATTGCAATTTAGCACGTGGTGCTTTGTTCGAATTAAGAAGTATACGACGCCTCGGGGGTTTCATTTTAATTTGTTTTGTTTTGTTTCGATTTAAAAACTATAAATCGGGCATTTTATTTCCTCAAAAGAAATTTTAGTACAAAAGTAGCGATATTTTTCCTAGCAAAATAACATCTAACAATAGAAGCTCTAGTGTCTCATGACGTCCTCCGGTGGGGTAGCAGGATCTTCCTCCGGATCTTCCTCCTCCGAACTCGGTGGCATCAGCTCGTCAAAGATAGTGTTTAAGTCTTGCCCGTGGGCATCAATGTATTCCTTTAGTATTAAGTTTTGTGTAGTGAGGGTTTGGACTTGGCGCTCGAGTTGGTTTATGCGGTGATGATCCGCCTCTCTCTCAAGTTGCCCATGTGATGTAAATTGGCCTCCAATTGAGCCATACGGTACTTCATCTGCTCTAAGGTTTGGTGGGAATCGAGATGTACACTCATCATCCTGACCATCAACTGCATCATGTCTTGACTAGCCATCTAGCGCAAGCAAGAGAACTAAGTTAATATTCGCCAAGATTCTAAGTTCAATTCGCCAAGATTCTAGGTTCAAGTTTCGCCAAGATGCTAAGTTCAAGTTTCGCCAAGATGCTAAGTTCAAGTTTCGCCAAGATTCTAAGTTCAAGTTTCCAAGATTCTAAGTTCATAGCAGAAATGCAACATGCAAATGCAAATGATATTTTCCCCCAACAATAATTTAATGCACCACATATATATATATTCCCATGGGTTTTAAAATAAAAATTTTTCCATGGAAATAATACTTTAAAATTTAAAAGAATAGTCAAAATACTAATAATAGTTTAAAAATAGTAATGGTTTAAAAATAGTAGTTTAAAAATAATAGTTTAAAAATAGCCGGGCTCTGATACCAACTTGTAACACCCCGGTTTTTGGTCACCCAGGTCGGGATGTCACCGCCACATCTCCCTAGTAAGACGGTTTCTCCGAGCTTACTAAAGAGATGCAAGGCTAGGTATTGCAGTATTTAAAAACATTTAAATCATTCAAATAGCCCATACAATATAATTCGAAAATAATAATAGCATAGCGCAGCGGAAATATTTGGTTTAGTACAGTATCGCAGCGGAAAATATAAAAAGGGCCGACATGGCCAAAACACGGGTTAAACAGGCCCGTTCATAATATAGTCTAAAGTACGAATTTAAAAGCAAAATAACGTTCCCCAAAATCCCATGCATGATTCGTGCTCACACATGCTCATTCCACATATTCTGTAAGAAAAGGGATAAAAATGGTTTTGGTCAGCAAAATTGCTGAGTAAGTTAACACATGCATGATCGTGGGGTTTAAAAGCCATTAATTTAATAATTTAACAAAAGCATGATAATAACATAATATTTAATTTAATCTAATCAACTATCCAATAGCATAATTTATCTCAGGGCTCTATTTAATAGCACATATCACATGGTTTAAGATAAAAGCCATAATTTAAATAAAGCATTTAAATAATTTAATTGGACAACAACATAATTTAATCTAATTTAATTTAATTTAGAATCCCCATTACATCCCCGATTTGGTATTTCAAAGTTTCACGATAGCATCGCGATGTCAACAAGTTTAGCCGGTAGCCCGGCGGCCGCAACCGTATCAGCCATACCCAGTACCACTCCGGAGCCTCGGGAAACCCATACGGATATTCACGAGAGTGTAAGCTCTATATTTCGCCGTTTAGGCAATCCATATCTGAAGTTTAGCGCGCGGGGTCACCATCGTCCATTACGGCACGAAGTGAATCGTTAGGGGGCACCCTGCAGAGCACTCACCCCTAATTTTAATTTATCAAGTTTGTAAGGGGATTTAATTTTTAAAAATCTGACTTCATTTGTACTTATTTAAAAATAATATCTCAACTCGTTTCAACCCTAAAGGTTAATTCCATGTTTCAACAAGATTTCAAGATTTCTTTTCGGTAAATCACAGTTTACTCTAAAATTCGTCTAAAATCAGATTTAATTCCAAAAATTCCAAAATTTCATATCTGACTCGGAAACATCAAGATCTACAACTTTCGTGTTTTAACTTTTTCAATACGAGATACCTAAGTAGGTCAAAATCACCAGTTTTCGCATAAGAAGAATTCTGTCCGAGTTTAATGTGTCACAGTTTAAAGATTTCGAATTCTACCAAAGCAATTCAACTCCAAATTTAATGAAATTTGACAGGGATCATCTTAAGACATTTATCTACAACTTTTATGTTCGGCCAAAGATCTAAAACAGTCTAGATCCTATGTCAAAAACGTGATCAAGATCATTCCTAAGTTCTGTCCAAGATTTCAAGATCTAGATTCAAACAGTTCGGTTTCGGTGGGTTTTCACATATCAAATCAACTCCAAAAATTCTCAAAATTTTACAGTAGCTAGATCTAAGTCTTAGGAACGTTTTTCGTGTTTTAAGTTTTTCCGTTTGAGTTCGTTTTAAGGTTCGGAAAAATTCAACAAATCTGTTGCGCCGGTAGAGAGTAATAATTGACAGATTTTCGATTTCTTGTTAATCTTTTAGTTTCGAATGTTTTAATTCATCCCAAAACCATGTAAGAGTTAACTTACTGAGTTTATAAACGTCGGGGGTGTCTAATTCGGAGGCGTGGCTTCCAGATCACCGTTTCTCCTCTCCGTTCGTCGGGTTCTCCGTTCTAGATTCGATACGGGGTGTAGAAAGAAAAGAACCGAAGTTAGAATCCGTTTTCGGATTGAAACGTGAAAAGATTTATCGGACTAGAGCTTACCACAACGTTTGGAAACCCTTGGATTTTGGTCCAAAGCTGCTGCCTCCGTTTGGTGCTTTCCGTTGACTCCGAATTTAGGGTTTCGAACGTATGGAAGGTTGTAGGGTTTTGTAAACTTGTTTGGGGCTCCCAAGGGGCTTATTTATAGATTTCTCAATCCCTAGGGCGTCCAACATCTGACCTAAAGGTCTTGGGTCGAGAGATGTTCAACCGAAAGTCGAAAAATCCACGTTCGGGCGAGAGATTCACGCAACAAACAAATCTGTGGGGTGGCGCGGCCGTGGCGCGCTGTTTCGCCTTCCACCGCGCGGCCACCGCGCGACACTCGCCTGGACTTCGGTCCGGGCAGGTCGTGCGATCCGTCGTGCCTTTCCGCCTCTCTTTCGGGTTTCTACCCCTCTATGCTCCCGAATTCCGGTTTCCGGGGTATCTTCGGGTTTCTACTTTCTCTCTAAATTTTCGCTCGGGTTTAATTGAATGTTTTGGACTCGAATCCTCGAGTTCGTTAGTGTCGGGTTTCGGTGTACAATTTATTTACCGTTAATAATTCTTTTTATTTAATTAAATTCCTTTAATTCCTTTTTAAGTTACAACCTCATTTCTCATTTCCTTTCTTTATTTATCAATTTGCTGGATTCATTTATTTATTTATGGTATTTATTTTATTTATTATTTATTTATTTAATTATCGTTTTATTTCATGATGGAAAATTCACGGGTATTACAAATATTGGATCATATGGGTCATTTTCCCTAAGCAAAAACTATGTAAAATACATATTCTAAAACAAGATTAGACGAATCTAACAAGACCGAACTCGAATATTTTTTTTTCAAAGATATACGTACTTGCTAAAATATTGAATCAAATTTGAATAATTAACACAGTGAAAAAGTAAAACATGACGTTTGAAGTGTGACGGAGGGAGTAGTATATTACGTTTATCCAACACATTCTTCTTGTGCAATCAGAATGTCGCCAAAAATGGCATATTGGCAGTCCAAACTCTTCATAACTGTTAGGTCCAGGGATCCAACAAGATGTATTCTTTATGCAGTGGTTCTGTGTAACAAATTCAGTCTAGCACATTGAACACACAAATTAACATAACCAGAGTAAACCAGAGAAACATGCACAGCGGAATAACAAACAAATAATCAACCAGCAAGCATAAAGAACATAAAAGAGAGACAAGGAGTTGTTGACCCAGTTCGGCCTTCGGCCTACGTCTGGGGGATACCAATCCAGGAGGATATTTTACTATGTGTTTCAACCATGGTTCACTACCACACACATAAGCAAAATATGGAAAATGCCTTCACTCCAATCTCCAAGAAGCTGGTTGGTTTGACCAGGAGCTATCTCCAGTTCCTGTATAGGTATCTCCACCTATGGCAACCACTCAAAGCTTCCCACCGTGAGCTCCCCTTGAAGAAACCTGTGAAGCAATCCCTCCTTGATCTTCTCCTCCTCTTTGAAAGCTCGGTCAACTCTTCTTCTTCTTCTCCGATTCACCCAAAGCTCAGTGACATTCAACAGATGTACTCAATGAAATCGGAATGTCACTTTGAGTTCTCCAGCCAAATGGAACTAACTCGATTGATGCAGGGCTGGAGAACTCCTCTCTTTCTCCTCACATCTCTGGGATGATTGTAATGGATAATTTCTGTGTAAATCCCATCCCCTTGTTGTGAATAATGCAGGAGCCTCCTCTTTAAATAAGTAGCTCCCAACAGAGAGATTTGAATTCCATACCATTCTGGGAAAGAGCTGTTGGGACTTGACAAGGACTACAATTCTTCTTTCTCTGATCTGGGAAGGAGTTTCTGCATGGAAATATTATTAAAAAATCTCCCCAGATGAGAAAAGAGTCGTTGGGGCTGGACAGCTGGCACTCTTTCAAATTTTATCCATTTTGCACAGGTTGTCTGCTGCCATGGTGGTTCATCTATTGTGTTCGATCATCGGTGTTGAACTTCCATCAAAACCATGACTCAACAATCTCCCCCTTTTTGACAGGAAGTGAGCCAGGACACAAATACAACCGATGATGAACTTAAACATGAATACAAAGAAAATGAATCCCATTTTCCCAACCACCATTTACATTCCCCAAAAGGCTCTCATTCTAATGCTCCGTACATCAATATATTCAAGTGAAAAACATGAAGCATGTACAATGATTTCCTATATAAAAGACTCCCCCTCAGATCAAACAATAATAAGACACCCCCTGAACTTGATCCCTGTTAACAGGATAGCACACAATATTAGTGAAATCGAATTCAAGAGAGTTACGATTAATACCTTCATGTTTGATCTTCCGATAGGGTAACTGGCGTGGGTATTCTCCCCCTCAACACCACGCTTTCTCGATGAACTCATCTTGCTGTTTGGATCTCTCTCGAAAGAGTGTGGCTCTGATACCAATTGTTAGGTCCAGGGATCCGACAAGATGTATTCTTTATGCAGTGGTTCTGTGTAACAAGTTCAGTCTAGCACATTGAACACACAAATTAACATAACCAGAGTAAACCAGAGAAACATGCACAGCGGAATAACAAACAAATAATCAACCAGCAAGCATAAAGAACATAAAAGAGAGACAAGGAGTTGTTGACCCAGTTCGGCCTTCGGCCTACGTCTGGGGGATACCAATCCAGGAGGATATTTTACTATGTGTTTCAACCATGGTTCACTACCACACACATAAGCAAAATATGGAAAATGCCTTCACTCCAATCTCCAAGAAGCTGGTTGGTTTGACCAGGAGCTATCTCCAATTCCTGTATAGGTATCTCCACCTATGGCAACCACTCAAAGCTTCCCACCGTGAGCTCCCCTTGAAGAAACCTGTGAAGCAATCCCTCCTTGATCTTCTCCTCCTCTTTGAAACGGTCAACTCTTCTTCTTCTCCGATTCACCCAAAGCTCAGTGACATTCAACAGATGTACTCAATGAAATCGGAATGTCACTGTGAGTTCTCCAGCCAAATGGAACTAACTCGATTGATGCAGGGCTGGAGAACTCCTCTCTTTCTCCTCACATCTCTGGGATGATTGTAATAGATAATTTCTGTGTAAATCCCATCCCCTTGTTGTGAATAATGCAGGAGCCTCCTCTTTAAATAAGTAGCTCCCAACAGACAGATTTGAATTCCATACCATTCTGGGAAAGAGCTGTTGGGAGTTCAGTCCATGAGTTTGAATTTCTTTCCTATTTGGGAAAGAGCTGTTGGGACTTGACAAGGACTGCAATTCTTCTTTCTCTGATCTGGGAAGGAGTTTCTGCATGGAAATATTATTAAAAAATCTCCCCAGATGAGAAAAGAGTCGTTGGGGCTGGACAGCTGGCACTCTTTCAAATTTTATCCATTTTGCACAGGTTGTCTGCTGCCATGGTGGTTCATCTATTGTGTTCGATCATCGGTGTTGAACTTCCATCACAACCATGACTCAACAGTAACAACATAATGCCATCGACATTGCTGGCATCGACCGCAATCATGCTCAGCTCGGTCATCGCTGTCCTAATGTCGGGGGGCAGCAGCATTGGCCTTTCCAAAGAAGACAACAACGGCAAGCTGGGATTCCCTGTAAAAGTCTTCTCACTTCTGGCATGCTTCTTAGTGGCATTCCTATTGAATGTTCAATCGATAAGGTACTACAGCCACGCGAGCATATACTGATAAATGTTCCGGATTGCCTTCCCCCGATGATGAACGGCGACGACCGCGAGAGGCTTTGTACTGCAAGCGTGACATCTGATTGTGTGGGGAAGATTGTGAATCGGGGGAACCTTTTCTGGTGGATGGGGCTGCGGGCTTTCTACCTGTCTTTCCCATTGTTTCTGTGGATATTTGGGGCTGTCCCTATGGTGGCATGCTGCGTGGTCCTGGTTATTGTGCTGTATTTTCTGGATGTGAGTTTTCATGAATATGGATTGCCCGAACACCAATGGGTGGTGCGCCGCTGTATTTTCTGGATGTGAGTTTTCATGAATATGGATTGCCCGAACACCAACGGGTGGTCTGATTAGAATTTTATATGATCTGAAATTAAACTGCAAGAGGCCAGAAATGAGAATTGGCTCAATCTAAGTTGATCTGAAATTCTCATTTATTAGCGTGTTTGACTTGACTACCAGTAATAACTACTAGGCTTGTTCTCTTCGCCTGAAATAAAGTGGTCTGATCTAAATTTTATATGATCTGGTCTGATCTGATCTGATTACAACTATATATATATATATAGTGTGGTTTGATGTGGTCTGCTCTGATCTGATCTAAATGGATCTGGTCCGATCTGATCTGATCCGATTTCAATAAAAATAAGTAATAAGTACTGAAAATAAGTTCAGGAGAATATGCTCTAATAGTGTTATACAATGACTCTGCTGCAGATCTTAGTAATATTAGAAGTATTAGTATTACCCTGGGAGGTGGTATAAATAAATGTAATAGTTAGTTTTTTTTTTCTTTAACAGTCTATAGGCTAGGAAATGATGGTGAGACCACATGTCACGCAAATTATAAAGGGATGAAGAGGAGGGATAAAGGAAACTCAGATTCAACTTTATATTAATAAACATAATAGATAGTTACAAATGAGATTTTAATAACTTATACTTCCTCCGTTTTTTTTTTAAAGGTTAGACTTCTTATTTGCATGTATGCCAATGCATATTTTCAAAGATTAATAACTCAAAATTCGATACATGTAAAAATTCTAAAAATTTGATATTTAAAAACTACAAGATGAGACGAATCCAACAAGATTTTACTTTGCTATATTTTGTCTTCTATAACTATAACAAAAATAAAAGTCAAAATGCTACAATGAACAGTAAAGAAAGTCAAAACGTAATCTTAAAAAAAAAAAAACGGAGGGAGTATTTCTAATTAGTGCTCCTCAGCTTCAACTTTTTCCTGTTTGCACCAGAAAATAAAGCAGCCATGTTGGGTTGAATAATGAGCCTGTTGTCTCGCATCTTTCAGCGACTATTCTAGATGCTTTTGGGAATACCAGGGGATTTCTTTGGCCTATCCTAAAAATGCTAAATAACCACTCAGATCGGGTCATATGTTTGACCTTACTAATCTTTTGGTCACAACGAGCACTAAACTGGGATTATGGGGCTATGGGATTGTTTGGGCGAATATTACGGATGGATTAGGCTAATTGGAATATTATGGGACTGATTAAGAAACACAACAAAATTATGGGATTAGTTTGAGTTATTTTTCCTTGACAACGTCCATTGTGTGTCAATCGTTATTGAATAAGTCTCACCTCAATTGAATGGTGGACACTCTATAGGAGAAAAGTTACTCTAATTACTACTAATTAATTTTGAATTGGAATATTTTATTCAAATTGTAACATGATATCAGAGTTTTGGGAAAAAACCTATATCGTCCCATAATTTCAAAAAAATTCTGAAACAGTCCCACAAAGATCGAATTACACGAATCCGTCAAATAACTACCATAATTTTCACATAACCCGTCCATGAACCCGGTTTTTTCGCTAATTTTCGCCGAACCCGTCCCATATGGGATGGATTCGGCGATGATTAGCAAAAACCGGGTTCAGGACGGGTTCGTCTAATTCGATATTCATAGGATGGTTTTGGAAATTGAAAAAACTTATAGGACTAAATGAGTTTTTTTTCCAGAGTTATATATAGTGTTTATATGAAGAAAAGGGATGATTGCCATATGGAAAAATGTAAAAATTCATGAAACAAAACCAAAATACAATAAATAGCACATTCATCATATAAATAAAGGGATGATTCATCACCCCAACTTATCCGCAATATACAAATCTATAAACACAGTCATAATAAATACAAAAGCTATACATAACGTAGATAATCAGCACATTCAATATATATGTGCATATTCAACATACAAACATATTCCGATAGCATTATTCAAAAGATTACACAAATGGAAAGTCGTACACGAACGAGTAACGACATATATCATTGCTTCATTATTGAGTGCAATATCTCACTTCATCATTTACTGAAAGCCACCAGCACCACCAGATGGTTTCAAATCTCTTCCATCCTTCTTTTTTTTTTAGCTGAAAATTAAACAGTATTCAGTAGGAAATTAATGCGTAGTGTTTAGTGCTGATTGGAGAGAAATTAGTGCTAAATAGCCGACGAAATGAAAAATGGATAAGAGAATGAATGATAATGAATTATTGGAAGGATGAATAATTTAAATGTACTTTTTTTTTTGAGAATAATTTAAATGTACTTAAATGGAAGAAAAATTAGTATTAAAAACTAGTAGTACTTTGCTTCTCAATTACATAAAAAAGAAATGGAAGCAAAGAATATTGGGACACCTAACAAAGAAATTAAACACGGAGTAATAAACAATTGTAGTAGGAGTAATAAACACGGAGAAATATTGGGACACCCAACAAAGAGATCTTACACAGTCGTTAGTGTTTTCTCCATCCTGCAGTGTGCAGGACACAGGTAATTTTGTAGCCAAACCGATTTCGTCGCCTCGTGGACCAGACGACGGCGAAATCCTTTCATTGTCTTCCTGTGAATTTTTTGTAGTGATATGTACTAGTTCCAAATCACAGCACAATATCCCGGTACCCCACTACAAGTGCTCTTATACACCCGTTTGTTTTTCTGTCCAGGAAGTGTGCACGACTGATTAGGCTCATCATTGGCCGAGGCTAATTCCTGGAGGCTGCAAGAAGCTAATACAACCACCAATAGCAGACTGAAGTCTGAATAGTGCAGACAACCTCTATCATTTGGGGCCTTTCATTTTTGGTGCAACTTTGCCTTCAATTCGTACTTTTTGTTGGTCCCCTTTACGTCAAGACTAAATACCTAAACCCTGACTGTTTGTTCAACCATACACTTAATCAAGTATTAGTAGGTTAGTTATCCAAAGTAAATAAGTGCAGTAAGTAAATAAGAACAAACAGAGAGTTGTTGACCCAGTTCGGCCCAAGGCCTACGTCTGGGGGATACCAATCCAGGAGTGTTCCACTATTTGTTCGAACACCCCGTTACAACACGAACAATAGTGAACTAGTAATCTTTTACTCCAACACCCAAGCAGATGATCGATGGTACCAGAAACTCCCTTTTCTGGTGAGAATGCTCCGATTCTTCTTCGACCCCTTGAAGACACCTTCTCCAAGTTTCTCTTGAGTGATCCTGTAAAAGATCCTCCCTTTGATGTAGCAATGTATGGGCAGTATCTTGTTGACACGGACTTGAGTGTTGCCTTTGATTGAAAGTGTCGAAATCAATCAAGGGTGCTTAAGTGCTCGATAAAACGAATGACCACTCAAGTGACAATCTCTCTCGCAAGTGATGAGACTAGCGGATGGGGCGAAGAGATTGGATTAGGATATTTCACACGATTAGACCACAAGAAGGATAATATGCAAAACCACATATCGTTCACTGAGATTGGTCCTTCTTAAAGGAGTAATAGAAATCCTTTGTTATGGAAGGATATAATCCGATCCACAATATCATCCGCCTTCCATAGATGAATCATTTCCTTCCCAGATGAAATGATCTCCTTGCCATAACCTCAAACGCGAATGACCGTTGGGGAGACGCTCCTTTCCATGCAGGGCTTGCCTTATCCAGTTCGAAGAGATGCAATCCGAAGATATGTTGCCAAGAATACAATGCGGATAAGATCAAGGGGTGGGGACCTATCTAGTGTTCATCATTGGGTTGGAACACATTATCTCAAAATATGGGTACTAACAATCTCCCCCTTTTTGACATAATGTGAGCCAGAAAGATCAAAGATCTCCCAATGATAAATCAATACAAGAGAAACAAATCACAGAGCCCCAACCACCAATACATAGCAACAAACATCCCAGCCAACCTATCTAATGCTCCGTACAAATAAATAGGCTAAAGCAGAGGAGCATGTACAATAAAACCAGCAGAACATCCGAAAAGGCATATACCAGTCCAAAACAAAACAATACTAAGAAGAGTTCAATAACAGAGTTCCAACATAACAATCGAACATAAAACAAAAACACTTACCAGAGGCAGGCATCTTTGATCACGCACATCTTCTCCCCCTCTGGATCTCAATATGTCAAAAGGGCCAATTACTCCTGAGAGGAGTCATCCTCATCAGTGGTGGCATAGAAGTCTGCAGCAGCATCAGTCACCTCATCCTCTGGATCAGTGTCCCAGACCTCAGGGAGAAGCCTTGCCATCTCAGCTAGTGCACTTTCTTCTTCATCCAGCTCTTCTCTCTTCCTCCTAATAGCATCTTGGCGCTCTGCAATCATGTCTCTTATTTGGTCAAGAGCCGTCTGAGGGATAGGAGGGCCATCCAGGCCTGGTATGTCCTGGACCTTGTCTTGCAGCTTGGATGTGAACTTGAACACCTTGGTAGTATCCATCAACTCCTTGGGATGTCCTCCGATGCCAACAGACTCCAGATAGCCATAGATTAATGCTGGGAAGGGTATGAGAGTAGAGTTGTCCTTCTTTAGGTTCTCAGCTATATCAACCATTTGATTTAGAACAAGCTTCCCATAGTTGATCTCTTTCTTGTTCTCATCAATGGCAAACAGTAACTGACACATCTCCTTCGAGACAACTGAGTGGTTAGCTGTAGGCATCACATTAGAGGATATGAACTTGTATAGCAAAAAGAACCTCTGGGTCAGGTTGCCTGATCTCAAACCTCTGCCTTTGATATTCTTCTCCTTGTCCTTGGTCAGTAATTTGGCAATCAGGACATTGTTGAACTGGGTGCCTGGTCTGAATACTATGTCAAAATCGCACTGAGGAACACCAAGGAAGTCACAAATGAGCTTATCTGTGAGAGGAACAAGCTGTCTCTTGACAAACACACGACCAAACCAGCTGCTACCAGGAACAAGGACAGACTTTCTGAGGTTTGCGTAAAACATCTTCACAACAGACTGCTTGCTCCCTGGAAGATCGGATGCCCAACGAAGGAGACTCCTCTTCTCAAGGTAATCTGTCCAGCCAATCTCATCACACTTGGGACCTTTAAAGGCAACCTCAGGCTTCAGCTTCCTCTCACGCAAGACTGTCTCAAAGAATGTCTGAGAACTCAGGGAGTAAAACTTGGAGCTGTAGGCAAGATTGGTATCCACAATCTCAGGGGGTTCATCCTGGGCAATTTCTTCATCAACATCAACAGAGGGTGCCTTCTTCTTCTTCTGGGGTTGAGAGCTAGAAGGAATTCCATCATTTTTCCTTTTCCCTTTGGGGACAGCAGCCTTCTTGCGAGCAAGAGACCTGAGAGGAACAGAATCCGATGAAGATGATTTCTCCCCCTCACGTCCAGCCTCAGTGCCAGCATCGACTTGATCATCATCCTCGCTCCTTAGTTCGTCCTCAGTGAGTCCTTCACGCCTGAGGAACTCTTCAGCAGTGATAGAGGCACGGTTGACTACTGGATCTTCCTCATCACTCGAGTCTCCACTGGATTCTACCTCATCTGGATTGATCTCGACATTCTTGTCCGATTCATCAGATAACTCAGTGGATTCAGTTAGGTGATCTGAGGCATCATCTGAACTCCCTGAAGCCTCACCACCGGCATTTTTGATAGCAACATTTGGGGCATGGCTCGGTATAGGAGCGGTCTCTCCAGAAACCCTTGAGGGCGTTTGAGCGCCAGAGCCAGAACCATGGGTGGTGGTTTGAGGGCCAGTATGAGTGCCATCTTGGTGCTCAGATGTGGGGTTGGGACTCCCTGCATCAACAATGTCAGAAACCAAGGATTTATGAGAAGCCATTTTACCTTTCCCTTTCGAAGGACTCTGAGATTGAATAGCTGCATCCGCCAGGGTAGATAAGGGAACTAGAACAGTTGACACAGGGGTTTGAGAGTGTGGCGACGTGCTGGGGGCAGTTTCCCCTCGAGGGAGAGCAGTTACAACTGTCGATTCCAGATTTCCCGCTTGCACCGAGGGTAGGGCATCGCCCACGGCAGTTTCCACATTCGCCATTTCAACCCGAATGTCGAGTGGGTCAGTGATTGGGGCTGCAATGGTGGTCGGAACATTAGTTGGAGAGACAATTTCAGACAAATTGCGGCCACGACCACGTCCACCCCTTCCGCGACTTCTTCCACTACCGCGATTGCCACCGCGATTTCCTCATCTGGTGCGAGGGCTTCCACGTGCTGGGAGAGGAGCATTCTCAGTGTTGGAACTCCTATTTCTTGTCGTCACCATTGTGCCTGCGCGATAGAGTAGGAGCAGTATGGGAGTAACGAATTCTTCAGAGGGATAAAGCACGAATACGAGGGAGAGAAAGGGGGAAGAATGGTCCGGGGGAAGGTTTCTGAACAGGAGCACAATTAAAAAAAAAAAGGAAACTTCCCCTTTTAGTGGAGGCGTGAGATCATCATCGAATCCCTCATAGGTAGCCGGTTACCAAATTGGAAAAATAACTTCCTCCTCTAGTAAAATGACTGCCAAGGGATAAGGATGTATTTCCTGTAATAAAACGATTTAATTTAGTATGGGATCTCGAAAAAAAAGCCAAAATAATATTTAAGAAACTCTTAGAGAAAACTTAGCCGTTTTGATATAGACGAGTGAGATTCCCAAGATCCTTTTTGGAACTTAGACTATGGTGCATAGGCCAAGTTCCCGCCTCAGCTTTTCAAATCTTTCCCCATCAAGAGCTTTGGTGAAAATGTCCGCGTTCTGTTCTGGTGTTCCAACATACTCCAGGGACACTACTTCATCTTCCACAAGTTCCCGGATAAAGTGGTGCCTAACATCAATGTGCTTGGTTCGACTGTGTTGCACTGGGTTTCTTGAAATGCTTATTGCACTCATGTTGTCACAGAGAACCACAAGCTTGTCTTGATCAATACCATAGTCACTAATCATCTGCCTCATCCATAAGAGCTGTCCACAGCAACTCCCTGCTGCTATATACTCCGCTTCTGCCGTGGAGAGAGATATAGAGTTCTGTTTCTTGCTATACCAGCTCACCAAGTTGGTTCCAACATAAAAACACCCTCCTGTGGTGCTTTTTCTATCGTCGACATTGCCAGCCCAATCTGCATCAGTGTATCCAATCAACTGTAGGTTGGATTCTTTGGAGTACCATATGCCCAAATCAGGTGTTCCAGCAATGTATCAAATCACTCTCTTTGCTGCCTTTAGATGAGACTCCTTTGGATCTGCTTGATACCTAGCACAGACTCCTACAGCGTAGCTGATGTCGGGTCTGCTAGCTGCGAGGTAGAGGAGGCTGCCAATGATCCCTATGTACATCTTTTGATCAACACTCTTCCCTGTAGGATCCTTGTGAAGCTTATCGGATGTTCCTATCGGTGTTCGGACAGGTTTACTGGACTCCAGCCCAAATTTCTTGACAATGCTTTTGGCATACTTGGATTGATTCAGAAAGGTACCTTCCTTCCTCTGAGTAACCTGCATGCCAAGAAAGAATGTCAATTCACCTACCATACTCATCTCAAATTCCTTACCCATAGTCTCGATGAACTTGTCCTTGAGCACATGGGAGGTTGATCCGAACACGATGTCATCCACATAGACTTGAGCCACAATGATTCCTTTGGAGTCTTCCTTGATGAACATGGTCTTGTCTGTACTCCCTCTTCTATATCCATTTTCCAATAGATATTTTGAAAGCCTCTCATACCATGCCTTAGGAGCTTGTTTAAGCCCGTAGAGAGCTTTGTTCAGCCGAAAGACATGGTCTGGGAAGTCTGCATCTTCGAAGCCCTTGGGTTGCTCCACATACACCTCTTCTTTCAACCAACCATTTAGGAAGGCGCTCTTCACGTCCATCTGGTAGAGTTTAAAGCCCATCGAACATGCAATGGCAAGGAGTAGTCTCACAGCTTCAAGTCTTGCTACGGGTGCAAAGGTCTCACTGTAGTCTACTCCTTCCACTTGGGTGTAGCCTTGGGCTACAAGCCTAGCTTTGTTTCTGATCACATTCCCGTTCTCGTCACTCTTGTTCTTGAAAACCCACTTTGTTCCAATGACGTTGATGTGTTGTGGGCGCTCGACCAAGGTCCATACTTCATTTCTCTTGAACTGAGCAAGCTCTTCCTGCATGGCATTGATCCAATTCTCATCTAGTAGAGCTTCTTCAACTCTTGAGGGTTCAATCCTTGAGGTGAAGCAATGTAACCCTGCAAACTCTCTATAGTCGATTTTCTTCTTTACACGAGTTCTCCGATCTTCAAGAACATCCCCAATGACATCCTCTGGGTTGTGATTGCGATGGATTCTGACTTGTGGGGCAGCTACTTCTGACTGTGACGGTGTTCCAAGAGGTGTTTGAACACTTTGTTGGGTCTCACTTTCAATAGTGGTTTCCAGCTTGTCTTCTGGGAGAGATCGTGATTAACTAGAGCTTTGGGGGGCTTTCTCCGCATCTTCCTCCTGAGGCTCGTCAGGTATTCCTTTGTTAGGAGCATCTTCCACAATAACATTTGTGGATTCGATCACCTTCCTGGTTCTAGAGTTGTATACTCGAAAGGCCTTGCTAGAGGTTGAGTACCCAACAAATATGCCTTCGTCACTCTTCTCCTTGAACTTCCCGGTATGTTCCCTGTCATTAAGCACAAAACACTTGCAACCAAAGATGTGAAAATATGATATTGAAGTCTTTTTACCCTTCCATAATTCGTATGGAGTCATGAGTGTTTTAGGCCTGATATACACTCGATTTATCATATAGCACGCGGTGTTGATTGCTTCTGCCCAGAGAAACTCAGGAACCTTCTTGGAGTTCATCATGACACGTGCCATTTCTTGCAAGGTACGGTTCTTCCTCTCCACCACTCCATTCTGCCGAGGAGTCTTTGGTGCTGAAAACTCGTGTTTGATCTCAATGCTAGAACAGTAATCCTCGAATGCTTGATTCTCGAATTTCTTCCCATGATCACTGCGAATTCTCTTTACTTTGCAATCCTTCTCGTTCATAATTTGATTGCACAATTTCATAAAGGCTTTGAAAGCTTCGCTCTTTTCCCTGAGAAAATCAACCCACGTATATCTGGAAAAATCATCTACACAAACGAAAATATACCGTTTACCTCCCAGACTAGGAATTTCAGTTGGCCCAATGAGGTCCATGTGTAGGAGTTCCAGACAGTGTGTTGTGGCATTGTGTTCAGTCACGGGATGGGACACGCGAGTTTGCTTGTTCTTGGCACAGTCTTCACAAAAGTCAGAGGCATGTTTCTTTAGGTCTGGAAGTCCACGAACGGCTCCTGTTCTGCTTAGCTTGATTAGATCCCTGAAGTTCAGATGACCTAATTTCTCATGCCAAAGTAGGTTCCGGGAACCCCCTGCATCCTTCACAAAATTACAGGTTTGCACAAGCAAATAGCAGTCATTTCGAGATCTTAGACCCCTCATGACACACACATTGTTAGAATCAAGAACTTCACAATACTTTTTGTTAAAGGATACAGTCAAGTCCTCATCGCAGAGTTGACTTATGCTTATGAGATTGGCATGCAGTCCTTCCACATAGTAGACATTGTTGAGCTTGGGCAGGCCATTTCCATGGAGAGTTCCTTGACCAGAGAGACGACCCTTTTTACCGTTTCCAAACACCACGGATCCACCATCAATTTCTTTGAATGGTTTGAGGACGTCTTTTTCTCCTGTCATATGCCTCGAACACCCGCTGTCGAAGTACCAGGTTGCATTCTTATTCTTTTGTCTAGAGGATAGGAAAGCCACATTACATCTTGCAGAAATTTTGGCAACCCATTCACGCCTTATAGAGATCCTCTTCTTGAGTTCTTCGTTAGGCCATCTCACAGGTTTTCCTTCAAGGAGATCCTTGATGATCTTTTGACAGTGTTCGGTCTTGTGTCCTCTGAATCTGCAATAGTCACATATGAGAGGTCCTTTGAACGAATTCCTCCTTTTGTTGAAGCCTTTGGAACCTTTGTGAGCAATTTTGGGGGTCTGGCTAGGTGTACGATCACTCAGT
Organism: Hygrophila difformis; assembly: GCA_030278955.1. Classification (NCBI taxonomy): domain Eukaryota; kingdom Viridiplantae; phylum Streptophyta; class Magnoliopsida; order Lamiales; family Acanthaceae; genus Hygrophila; species Hygrophila difformis. The sequence continues at coordinate 271,059 of JAOANR010000268.1, read as the reverse complement.
TGACACCTGCCACGAACTTGATATTTCCTTTGGAGGTAGAGGCGGAGCTGAAGTTGCTGTACCCAAGGCCTTGCTTGTTCCCATGGGATTTCCCAGCTGCTAGAGCATAGTCAAGCTTAGCCTTGCCTTTATTCATGTCGGACAGAATCTTTTCAGATTTGTTGAGTTTTTCCCTAAGTTCAGTGATTTCCACGGAGAGAAGGTCATGCTTGGAAGAAACCTTTTCTTTTTCTTCTTTCTCATAAAGTATTCCAGCTTCGAGTTCTGTCACGTGACTGGACACCGCTTCAGCTTTAGACAGTAAGCCTTTGTTCTCGTCTATGAGCCTCTCAATCTCATTTCTAAGATCCTGATTGGTTCTTTGGAGGTCTTCTATCTCAGTCATCGAGGCTTCGAGTCTTTCGAAAACTTCATTGTAGAGATCTGTGAGACGTTCTATTTTGTCTGCCTCTTTGCTGCTAAGAGAAGCACAATCATGGTCAGAGGAATCGTTATTCACAGGGTTAGAAGTAGTACCGTGTTGTGACTCAGTGTCCGAACATGAGTCTGAATCCCATGTTCCTGGTGCCATAAGAGCAATCCCATGCTCAGATTCACCTTCACTGCATTCTGGTTCCTCATCATGATCACTGAAGGTGATGTGGTAGGTCTTCTTTTCCTTCTTCTTTAGATTTCCACAATCTGCCCTAATGTGGCCAAAACCTCTGCATTCATAGCATTCTGGTCCCTTGGGCCTTTCTTCAGTTTGTTGATCCTTGCCATAGGGTTTGGATCTTCTTTTGGGATCTCTCTTGTGGTTTGATCCATCGCTCTTCCCACTAGAAAAACCTTCCTTCCCTTTCTTGTTCTTGAGAAGTCTGGCCAGTCTCTTTGTGAGAAGAGAGATCTCGTCATCATCACTGTGATCACTGTCAATCTCGGCTTCCTTGTCATTTACCACCTTAGACTCAGCCTTGAAGGCGATACTCTTGCTTCCGACTTCCTTGCAATGGTCCATCTCCCATGATTGAAGTATTCCCATAAGTTCGTCCACTTGCATAGTGGAGTAGTCCTTGTAGAGTTCAAGGGCTGCAATCTTTGGGTTAAACCTGTCAGGGATAGTTCCCACGATCTTCCTTACCAACTCTTGTTGGGAATAGATTTTCCCAAGTTGATGTGCCTGATTGGTTAGGTCACGAATTCTACCAACATAGCTAACAATACTCTCATTTTCATCCATAACAAGTTTATGAAATTGAGTTTCTATGGAGATTAACTTGGAAGATCTAACGGAGGCCATACCTTCATTGGAGTTTAACAGTACTACCCATGCATCATAAGCAGTATCGCACGAGGAGATAAGCTTGTATTGTTCTTCAGTAACTCCGTTGAAGATAGCATTGAGAGCCTTAGAGTTCATGGAGGATAGGGATTTTTCTTCCGCTGTCCATTTGTCTTTGGGTTTTGGTGTTTTGACACCTTCATCGTCCTCTACAGTGGGACGCTCGAACTTGGATTCAACGGCATCCCAGACTCCCTCATCAATTGCCATAAGGAAGGCCACCATCCTGGTTTTCCAGTAGGAGAAGTTCGTTCCATCTAGCAAGGGAGGCCTGGAAATGTTTCCTCCTTCACGACTCATCTTGACGTTTGGATCTCACCCGAGGGTGTGTGCGCTCTGATACCACTTGTTGGTCCCCTTTACGTCAAGACTAAATACCTAAACCCTGACTGTTTGTTCAACCATACACTTAATCAAGTATTAGTAGGCTAGTTATCCAAAGTAAATAAGTGCAGTAAGTAAATAAGAACAAACAGAGAGTTGTTGACCCAGTTCGGCCCAAGGCCTACGTCTGGGGGATACCAATCCAGGAGTGTTCCACTATGTGTTCGAACACCACGTTACAACACGAACAATAGTGAACTAGTAATCTTTTACTCCAACACCCAAGCAGATGATCGATGGTACCAGAATCTCCCTTTTCTGGTGAGAATGCTCTGATTCTTCTTCGACCCCTTGAAGACACCTTCTCCAAGTTTCTCTTGAGTGATCATGTAAAAGATCCTCCCTTTGATGTAGCAATGTATGGGCAGTATCTTGTTGACACGGACTTGAGTGTTGCCCTTGATTGAAAGTGTCGAAATCAATCAAGGGTGCTTAAGTGCTCGATAAAACGAATGACCACTCAAGTGACAATCTCTCTCGCAAGTGATGAGACTAGCGGATGGGGCGAAGAGATTGGATTAGGATATTTCACACGATTAGACCACAAGAAGGATAATATGCAAAACCACATATCGTTCACTGAGATTGGTCCTTCTTAAAGGAGTAATAGAAATCCTTTGTTATGGAAGGATATAATCCGATCCACAATATCATCCGCCTTCCATAGATGATTCATTTCCTTCCCAGATGAAATGATCTCCTTGCCATAACCTCAAACGCGAATGACCGTTGGGGAGACGCTCCTTTCCATGCAGGGCTTGCCTTATCCAGTTCGAAGAGATGCAATCCGAAGATATGTTGCCAAGAATACAATGCGGATAAGATCAAGGGGTGGGGACCTATCTAGTGTTCATCATTGGGTTGGAACACATTATCTCAAAATATGGGTACTAACACTTTTGATTTCTATTTTGTTTTTTTTTTGCAAAATTGCACTAGTTTATATTGTGTATCGTTGTCCATCAGTTCTTCGAATTTATGTTCATTTCACAATTTCAGCTATAATTTCCAAGTGTGTAAGAGTTTCACTAGAATAATTAAGATTGTGTAATAAATGTGGTGGATGGAAATTTAATGTTTCAAAATTTTCAAAAGCAATAATGGGTAGGAGAGAAGTATATAAATTATTTATTTTGGCAAAGGATATTTTATGATCAAGTGGTCAAGTGTATAAATTATTTGTACACTTGACTACAAATAATTGTTAAAGTGGGGCGCGGAGTGTTTTCGAAATACTAGCTACTCTACAAATTGTTTGTGACTTGTGAGCTCAATTGGTCACGTTTATAAATTATACACTTAACTACTTGAGCGAGACAAGTTATCTATATTCTATATAATATATAAACAACATACCTTAAAACGTCTGGCTACCACGTCTATATATAATAAAACGTCTGGCTACTCAACATTTTCAGGCTTCCTTTGCGCAACAGGAGAAGGAGTTATTTGAAGTAGAAAATGTGGGGCTGGCTAGGATTGATGAAAAAGATAGGGGTTGGCTAGAAAGAAGCTTCACAGAGGATGAAACTAAAACGGCCATCTGGAGCTGTGACAACAATAGAGCGCCCGGACCGGATGGTTTCAACCTCGGTTTTTTTTAAGAAATACTGGAATGAAGTGAAAAAGGAAATCATGGAGATCTTCAGCCGACTTGAAAAGGGGTGTAAACTGCCTAGGGAGATGGGAGGGTCTTTCATTGCATTAATTCCTAAGAATGAGAATCCACTGGACTTCTGTGATTATAGACCAATATCTTTGGTCGGAAGTGTGTATAAAATTGTTGCAAAGGTGTTGGCGAAGAGGTTGAGCGAGGTGCTTGGTGGAATTGTAGGGCAGGCTCAAATGGCGTTTGTTCGTGGGAGACAAATTCTAGATGGTGCTCTCATAGCGGCTGAAGTGGTGCATGCGGTGTCTTCATCTGGGCGGAGTGGATTCGTGGTCAAACTAGACTTTGCCAAGGCGTACGATAATGTGTCTTGGGGAGCATTGTCCGGTGTACTGGTGTCAATGGGTTTCGGGGAGAAGTGGTCGAAGTGGATTTTGGAGTGCATTACCTCGGCTACAGCGGCCGTCCTTATTAATGGATCCCCTACGAATTTTTTCGGGATGCAAAAAGGTTTGAAACAAGGCGATCCATTATCACCATATTTGTTCGTTTTGGTGGCAGAAGTTCTCAACAAATTTATGACAAATGCGTCTGAAATGGGGCTGCTGAAGGGTCTGGGGTCAGGAGATGGAGGCCCGATCATTACTCACCTCCAATACGCAGACGACACAATCATTTTTTGCGAAGGGGAGGTTGCTCAGGTGTTGTTGATCAAAAGGTTATTGAGGTGTCTTACACTTGCTACAGGTTTACGAATTAATTATAGTAAGAGCAGCATCTATGGAATCCATTGCTCGACTGAATTGGTGGAGGCAGCCGCTGGGTTGCTTGGATGCGGTGTTGGGGGATGGCCTATGAAGTACTTGGGAATTCCAATTGGGTCAGGATAAATGGATTAGCTATTTGGAACCCGGTGTTGGAGAAAGTGGAAAAAAGGCTAGACGGATGGAAAGGAAGACTCCTAACACAGGCGGGCAGGCTCTGCCTCATAAGGTCTGTGTTGAGTAGTCTTCCTATTTATTTTTTATCGTTGTTTAAAGTCCCTCGGGCGATAGCTGATAGATTGGAGAGGCTCAAAAGGGGTTTTTTCTGGAATGATTTGGAAGGGGGAAGGAAATTACATACAATAGGTTGGGATAGGCTGTGTAGTGATAAGGCGGTAGGGGGTTTGGGATTGTGGCAGGTACAGGATGTTAATTGTGCGATGCTCCATAAATGGAGGTGGAGGTTTGGAAATGAGAAATCTTTATGGAAGGAGGTGGTGGATGCCAAATATTATGCGAGGAAGGCTCCTCTTGTGCCGAGTGTCAGATCATGCCGATCCATCTGGGGATATATTAGCAAATCGTGGGAAGGTTTTGATTCTAGATACAATGGCAGTGGATTAAGGATTCTTGTAGGAAACGGTGGCGCTACTCGATTTTGGGATGATATTTGGGCAGTAGAAGGGAGTACGTTGAGGGTACAGTTGCCACGAATCTATATACTAGCGGTGAAAAAGGATGGGTTGATAACATACTATAGGGGCTGGGAAGGTCTGGAGTGGAGATGGAATATTCAATTGAGGAGAGTGTTGTTTGATTGGGAGAAGAATGTGTGGGATGAGCTGTTTATGGTTTTGAGAAGGGTGGAATTGAGCAGATTTGTAGAGGATCGTGTTTTATGGACACAGGGGGGAACTGGTGGATTTTCTACTCGATCATGCTTAAATTTTACCCAGACGAATGTGACGGATGCATCCCATAGAAGGTGGTGAGAGCTTTGGAAAATGAAAGTCCCCATGAAGGTAAAGTTGATGGTTTGGAAGCTTCTTCATAAAGCATTGCCTGTACGAGAATTACTTTTACAAAGGGGCTGTCTCCCGATTAAGAATACTCTTTGCCCCTGCTGTGGTGAATTTACCGAGTCACATGATCACCTATTTTGTGGATGCAAGCTAGCACAAACGCTTTGGTACCAGGGTGTTGCTTGGTATGGCATTGAATGGGCTATCCCAGGGAGAGTCGAAAACTTAATTGACTGGTGGCTGCAATGTAGTTTGGAATACAGGCGACGTGAAGGCTGGCTGATAACTGGTATGGCAGTTGTTTGGACGATATGGAAACTTCGTAATGCAGTGGTGTTTAAAGGGATTGTAGTCGACATTGAGATGGTCATTGAAGAGCTTAAATGGAGAATTATGTTGTGGTGGCAAGCAGCTGGCCAAGGGTTTGCGGTTTGGCCAGGAATGTTTAGTAATCAATTCTCTAATGTATTTGTAGGTCGAGGCAGGGCGCAAATGAGAGTACCCAGGCAGGGGTTAGTTTGGATTCATCCCGAAAAAGGGTGGTGGAAAATTAATACGGATGGTTCCTCGCTTGGAAATCCGGGGCCGGCAGGGATTGGGGGGGTTATTCGAGATGAGGAGGGAGTTGTCATATTCATTTTAGCAGATTCCATTGGGACAACAGATTCCACAGACGCCGAGGTCCAAGCTATCTGTCGGGTATGCAGGGCTCTCTTGAGGGATCAAGGGTTCCCATTGCCAAAATTAATGTTCGAGTGTGATTCGTTCAACGTGGTGAAATGGATGGCTGAACCGAAAAAACTTCCTTGGACGTTCAGACAATTCATTGGCCTGCGATACTGAGGTGTGCGGGGGAGGTGCGGCTTCAACATGTTTTGAGGGAACAGAACTCCATTGCGGATCATTGGGCGAAACTTGGTGCTTCAGGAGACTGCCATGTTGAAGATGTTGGAAAAAAGGGGTTTTGAGCTCCTTTTTGCGTAATGACGATATTTAATTTGGTTAATTAAATATCGTATACGAATTCTACATTTCGCGTAGATTGTCGTAGTGTATTTATTTTCTCAAAACCATTGTCGGGTGAGTGAGAAATAAGTGGTCGAAGTGGGTCATTGAGTGCGGATAGCATTTGTTTGAATGGTTGTTAAAGAGTGGTTAAAGGTGGCGCGTCCCACATTGCTTAAACAGTGGGAGTTGAATTAGTTTATATTGTTCTGCGTGTTAGAATCAATTAAACTAATGCAGGTTGGTCAAGTGCGGGGGAAGCCCAAACGCGCGCGCCCGTCCCGTCCCGAGCCGCGCCGCGCCGTCGCCGTCGCCCACGCCCGCGCCCGTGCCCGTGGACTTGGACTTGGACTTGGACTTGGATCTTGGTAATTGGGCTTTGGGTGGGTGAAACTTTTGACAATTTCTCACACGAGTATTTTCTAAAATAGAAGAATGAATTAATCCCGGTTTTAATTTTATTTAATGAAAATCGATTTATGAAGATGGAGTTGGGATTAGGGATATATTTATAGGTTGTCACGTTTTTATTACTCGTGTTCAGAAACTGTGGCCCGAAAGCACACGGTGTCAAAAATTGCAGTAATTTATAGTAAGACCGGATCGTTCACTGGAGGATGTGCGATAGAAGCAGGGCCCACGTCGTTTTACTAGATTTTCCATTCGTATTGCTCCAATTGGTTTAAAAAGTGATTAACATCTACTAACATCAATTAAAATTAGATTACGAAGGCGTTTAAATTTACTCTACAAAGCAAATAAGTTCTATTCTAGAAAGCGGGTAAAGTTATTCTAAAAATGCGATAAATACTATCTATGAAAGCAGTGAAAATTTACACTATGCTAGCTATGAAGCTGATTCACAGTGTGGACAGAAGGGACAGGAAGAAAAGAATAAAATTGGACAAGATTTAGATAAGGCGGTATTAAACTTCCATTTTTATAAACAGATCTTTGCTTGGGATAATCCTATCAGATAGCTAATTCTCATGCTCTCAGCACTGCGTTCCCTTTAACAGACAGGTACTTACAACGTGAGTTTACACGTTCTTAAGACCGCAAATTCTAAGATACCACAGATTGTAACTGCCCCGGCCAGGGTATGTTATTTCATCTGTGGTGGTTGAGCAACACCTGACAAATCATTTATTGAAGTGCCAGGTACTACTATCATTCTCCCATGTCACACCCAAAGATTCTAATTAAGCCTGAACTATCCCTTAACTATCAATCCTAGTAGCAGTTACGCAACTCTCAATACAACCGAGTGACCTCTAACGAAAGCATTTAAAAGAAAGCAATAAAAGAAAGCATTTAAAATCCTATCACTCGGAGGTTTTGAAGGTCTGACCCTGGTAGTAAAAGACAGCTCTCCATCAGAATGAAGGAGTATGGATCAAGAATTCCCGGATCTTGGTGAACCGCTCGCAGTGTTCACTTCCTTCCGGGTGGTTATGAGATACAAACTAATGGAACGAACCAATAAATTAGTTCGTTCCGGATGCACTCACTCAGGATTCAAAAATAGGCTTTGGCAGAAGAGGATAGCAGTTGAAAGAAAGCTCAACCCTATCTTAGGAAATAACCAAGGCCTGGTTGTTGTTCATCTAAGATTATTTACTCCACTGTGTTTGAGTCCAAGTGGACCCCATCTCGGCGTGATATTTAATCTCAGATTCCCAACAAACAGCAATTTTGGAAAGTAATGAATTTGAAAACCATTCCCTAAACAGGTACTAGACTCTCAATTACAACGCAGAACCTTTCAGTCTAGATGAGACCTAATCGTTGACTCTGCTTCTAATTTCCCAAAATCAACCCTTGACAGAATATGAATTAGTTATAACTGAAGAATTTTATCCCTTACTCAGATCCGGATTTTATAAATGAGTTTTTGTTGGAAATTTAATATGCAATATCTGTTTAAAAATCTAGACTTCTAGTGTCCAAGGGAAGGATCCCAAAATATTTTAAACTACAATAGTACATAATATTAGCATGCATACGGATATATGGAAGTGCAAAATTAATTGACCCAAAATATAGAGGCGGGTCTAGACAGAAAGTGAAACACAAATATGATGTGGTCAGAGGACCAAAGTAATGGCAGAATAATCGGGTGGACTGTAAACATCTACTGTCCACTTTCCCAATTACTCGGATGGAGTGAATTTAGACAAGTGAAACCCTAAAATGGCAGTGTCGCTACCAGTTGGGCTTCCACTGTCTGTGAATTCAGATAAAAACTTACATGCTTCTTTTCTGCAGTGCTTATCAGCTAATGTTGACAGACATTAGCAGAATTATACTACAGATTGGAATTTGGGTTTGGAAATTAAGTTAAAGAAAATAAAATTGTATCTGGATAGGAGTCAGCTGAGCAGCTATTGTAGTCCCGGATGGACGAACCGCCAAGGCTTCCACTGACTGCCATCCAGACCATGCAAAATAACACTTAGTAACTAATACCCAGAATACGAGCTAGTTGTCTGTGAGGGAATACCCGCCAACATTAGTCTTGATGTATTCTTTACTAATTGTTACACACAAAACGCAAAAGACAAAAGAAAATGAAGTAAGATAAAATAAAGAGAAGAACTTGTATGAGAGACATTGGTTTCTCATACAAGGTTATGTAATCAATTCATAATTGATGTCTTAAATAATCCCTCCTACCATAATTAATTACAGTCCGGATTATCTGTTTAAGGCATCATGGTTTTGTTTGTAGAAGAATGTTTTAATGACAATTGAACAAAGATCCTTTAATCATAAAAATTAATGATTTAATCATTGCTAATTACAATCATCAATCATTTATAACTAGAGGGTTCAATTAATTAAATGAAGGGAAATGGAGAATCAAAATTTTGGCAGCATAACGCCTTATATTGCAATTCTGGGTATTACATCTTAATCCGTGGGATTAAGATGTGAGTTTTTGCAATATAATGGAGGTTAGGAAATCAGAATTTTAGGATTAAATAGAAGAGAGAAGTCTGTCGAGAGACCATAAATTATATCATGAGCCTAGACCCGCGACATGGGTGCCTCGACATGTTTACAGAAATTGGGCAGAGTTTCATCTTGTGTCGCTAAGCAAAAGTTGTGTCGCGGACCGTGGGTCCGCGACAGGAGTTTAGCGACACAAGATTTCTCTGGAAATTTCTAAGTATTTTGGTTCCCAGTCGCTAATCTGGAACTGTGTCGCGGGGCATGGTTCCGCGACAGGATGTTTAGCGACTGAATTTTCAAAATAAATATGCAAGGCATAATTCCCTGTCTCGGAATAAAAGTTGTGTCGCGGACCCATGGTCCGCGACAGGAGCCATGCAGAGAATAATAACAAGAGTTTGGTTCCTGGTCGCTAAGCAAGGTTGAGTCGCGGATCGTGGGTCCGCGACAGGGTGTTTAGCGACCAAGGGTTTTCGAATTATGAAGACAAGTGTCCTTAGACATCCATGTCGCGGAACAGCCTCCTGTCGATAAACGTGGCTTAGCGACAGGAGTCGGTTAGCGACATGGGTGGTTCAGGACCCAAGTCAGTAAAAGCAAAGTTGAACAGTGGCATGCAAACAGCGTGATCTCACCCTATTTCTGATTAAAAAGTTATTCTAAACTAAAATAACCAAACATAATTTAAAATCTACAAGAACATGCTGGAACAGAATTAAATCTACTCAAAACAGAATTTAAAAGTTAAGCAAAACCTAATCTAGGGTTCAGCCACACGAAAGCACACAACATATCCGAAAATACGAGATAATAAGCAATAGGGGTCAAATGACCCAAATAAAATGAAAGCGGTAAAAATCCATGGGTTTATGGCACCCATTTCATGCTTTTGGGACTCATTTCCAGATTAACTTCCCATTTTATTAACTGGGCTTGTTTATACCCATCATTTGGGTATTACAAACCCTAAAAACAAAGAGTTGGATAGAAAAACATGGTGAAAACTGGCTACCTAGCTAAGCACTAGAAAACAAACACTAAATTAATACTAAACTAGGCTAAACTAGGACATAAAATAAATAATACAAAAAAAGAATAAACTAAACTAAACTACTACCTGGAGAGAATATCTCCAAATTTTGTCTTCAAGAGAATGAACTTCTAATTTTTCCAACCCTGAGCTCATGGGGGTCACCTCATATTTATAGAAGTGGAACCCTAGGCCCATGGGCTTGATCTGAGGCCCACTATGTCTCAAGACATCACACACATCACAACTTTGTCGCGGAATCACCTTGTGTCGCGGGACAGGGCTGCATGTGGCAAGGCTTCTCGACTGGGTCTTGTGTCTCTATTGGTGCGTTTGTGTCGCTATCCATGTCCGTGTCACTAAGGCATGGACCGCGACTGGGGTTCCTCGACTGGGGGCGTGGCTTGGCCTCCAAGGTGTTGGTGGCGCGGAACCTTGGTCGTGTCGCGGAACCATGATCCTCGACCGGGGTTCCTCGACTGGATGCTCCCAGACTGGTCTCTTCTTTAGGTTGCATGATGGGTCGCTAATCTCTCCTGTGTCGGTAAGCCATGGACCGCGACCCAGGAGCTTCCATGACCGGTTGTTCCAGGACTGGTTTGAATGGGCCAGATGGGCCGAAATTGTTCTTTTTGTGGGCTTTTTCTATCTTTTCCCATCTTTTTGTATTTCGTGGGCTTGTTTATTCTTTTGCCCATCTTTTTGTATTCCTTTTTCTTTTCTTTTCTTTTTCTCATGTTTTTGGATTTTTCTAACATAAATATGTAATAAAATTATATATTTATGCATTTTTCATACCAGCTCGATATTTTTACAATTATGCATAAATCAGTCCAATTCAACTGCTTTCTTATTTAATATAAGACCGGAATGCGATCACATGCCCGTTTTAGACACGGAAATGGATTGAAAATAATGGTCAGTTCTGGCCATTATCAACATTCTCACATTTAATACTGATCGTCCCCGAACAGCCAGAGTCAATGTTCTAAAGAACACAGGCTCTGCGTATTCAATTCATTTTCGTGGCTTCATAAATCACATTCTTTTTAGATTGGGATAAGACAATCAAAAACTACAAGTGTTAAATTCCCTTGATTGCAGTGTTTAATAAAATGATACTTACTCACTACATCGGGCCTACAAATCAAACATTATCATCGACCCTTCATGAATATTATGTTTGAAAAATGCAAGGATTAAGAATCAGAATTTAGGTATGACACAAACATAATTCATAAAATAGAGCCTCACATATAAGAGAATCGGAAAATTCACTCACTCTCAAAATGGGGTTTAATCAGTGAACACTCAAAATCAGATTCGATTAAATTATCCCATAAGCTTGCAATCAGACCAACTCGCCACCGGCTCATTTCCTCAAATCGAGATCATGAGGTCTTATTCAAGGGTTATAATGGGGCATACGGTTGTAACATTAGGTAAGAAAGGGAATTATTGGGCTAGAAGTGGCAAGAATTTATTCTATCATAACTTGGCATATTTTTATTTAAAATTTATGATCATCGATATTTCTTCTTTCTTTTGCTTTTCTTTTTCCATTGCATGACGTTAGACTAAGTCTAATTTGCTTTGTCATTTGCAATTTATTGTTGTTGAATTAGATTCAACATCTTCTTCTTCTCTTTTTTTTTTTGTTTTTTAATCGGTTTGTTGAATACCGATTTGATATGAATTTGATGATCATAGATTCAATGCCTTGATAAAATTTATTCTTACACACTTGGGTTTGAATTTCTTGGTTTTTTTGTCGGCTAAGAAAAATATAGTGGGTTTCAAAGAAAAATTAGGCTTAAAGGCTCAAGTTGGTTAATCCTAAAGGGAGAATATTTTTGGGTTTGGAATTCAAACGAAGGCCAAAAATTTGGGTTTTTCTAGGTGCCTCGATCATATGCTCGATTTCGGGAATATGGCATGGTCTTGAATCGGTCCCAATTGCAAGTTCTAGTTTCCTTTAATCAAAATGATTCACACATCAAAGAAAATAAAGGAGTAAAAGTGACTCATGGCTCAAACCTCACAAGGTTGGATTGATTCGTGTCATACAATATTCTCAAATTTAATCAAAGCTTAATCCCAACACTTTATTCAATCAATATCTCTAACACATGCAGATTTATTACCCAATAAGCTGATCGCATCATTAAATTTTTATAGCTCAAAACCTTAGGAATTCATTTCATGCATGTTCTTAATTATATTATCCCAATTAAAAAGTTTTGAAAATTTAATCAGAAGCCTAAATTCAACATGTGAATTTAGAGTAGGTTTATGCATATTTTGCTGGTTATTCAATTTAAAGCAGTAAACGAGGCACTGCTGACATACGGAGCATGTCAACAGCATATTTTTGGTCTGACAGTCACTTATTCATCTTGGACTGTCAGACATCTTTTCAAGAATAGGAATTGTTTGGACCTCAGAACGAAGTTCCATTCGTGGAAAGCAACAAATTACATTAATTTCAAGGAATTCCTATGCAGTTAGTGTGAACCTGCATGCAAAGAAGGAAATCCCTTACATGATGCCTACACTAGGGCTTAAAAAGGACTAGAGCACACTAGGATTCATCTCTCCTTCCTTCTTCTTTCTCAGAACATGTATCTGAGCCAGTGGATGTAGCTGGTCAGATCACAGCGCAGGCACCAGCCATTATGGTCTCTCAGGGGTTCATGCATCTTTCTGCAGAAGACTCGGGGTGGTTGCCCTGCAAACAAGTAGGGGGCATGATTGTCTGCCATCCACGAGAGAGTGTTGGTAGATGTGTAGTTGAAGACCTCTCGATCGGTCACCATTCTTTCTATCATTGCGATCCCCTGATTGACCTGGCCTTCATCCAGCTTGCTCATAAGCATCAGTCCACGGGTGAAGATTGACGCTTTGTGATTGTCCTCGATACCTGGCCGCAACAGTTCCCATGCTTGCTCTTCATCCCCTTCTGTGAATGCCAGGAGTGCTTGAACAATTCGGAGGTTGAAGTTTCCAGCCTCAGTGCACGTGTTCAGGAATCTCTCTTTCTTTCGCCGTATCCTCCCCTGCCACTGCCTCACCCTAGCCGTATCCAGCTCGCATCACTTGTAAACGATGGCAAGGTTTCCTGCGTTTCTAAGCTTCCGGCATGTTTCTTGTGCAGTGAACACTTCCCTGATCTCATCCTCTCCTATTCTGGAGAGGATCTCACCTAGGAGCTCTTCTGGCAAGTCCAGCAGATGGGTTCCTCCGGGCACTGGGTCTGGGATTGGAATATTTCCCCTGAAAGGATAAGAAGCGATGAATCCAATTTTTATAATTTCCTCCGAAGTTGTTCAAGTTTAGAAACCAACATCCTCACATTTAGAGTTTTGCTCTAAATGTGAGATTATTAAGTTTCTGGCTTGAACTGAGTATAAGGCATAGGTAAAATAAACTTTTGTGAAGAGATAGGGGTCATTGGGCCCCTACATATTTTTAATGGGCCATCGGGCCCAAAAGTTTGATTTTCCAATATTATTAAACAAGTGCGAGACACTTGTTGAAAATAGGATGAGATGGATGGAAGAGGTGGAATGCTCGAATTTTGGAATGTGCAGTGGAGGCGTGGCGCAATGGATTTGCTATTTTTGGATCGTTTGGACTGTATCGGACAGTTGAAACATCCCCAAGAAATTTGCAAACACTATTTTTTTAATTTTAAAGGGTTGACTTGTTTTATTAAGAAAAGTGGGGTGTGAGGGGTCCCATTTTGGATTTTTGAAAAGGATAGCAGTTGGGTGACAAAAACGCTGCTATTTACTCACACTATAGTTCCATTCGGAACAAAAAGAACACAAGCCAATCTAAACCTATCAACCATTTTTGTCTTTTTCCAAAAGGTCATCTTTATTGAAAAGTGGAAGTCTCCCATTGGGTGTTTGTACTATGTTTCCATAAACAAACAAACATTTATTCCCACAAGATTGTAACATGTGGAAACAAATATACCCAAAAAGATCTTTCACTTGAATGCCTCAAACCAACACTGCAGAAGCATTAATTTAAAATCAAAAGCAAAACTAAACAAGAAAAAACACACACAACCCTAGAACTCAAGAACAGAAAAACCAATAACATCACGGTGCTCAAAATAACACCCCAACATTCATCGGTTTGTTCTTTCAAGTTTTAAACTTCCCAAAATCTTAACTCATGACAGTTTTCAAATGGGTTTTTTTAAGGATCCAAAAAGATCTCAAAACAATGCTCAAAACCGAGAACACTTAAAACCTTAAAAACAGAAAAACCAAGTGCACAGCAAACTACATTATGTTCTTCTCAAAACCATATAAAGGCAAAAGAACACGGAAGATGGGAAGAGCCATGAACAGGAGGAAAAGTGGGTTTCTACCCTGCCTCCATGGTTCAGGTCTGGGTAGAGGTCCCAGATTTGGGAGGATCCTGTAGAATCGGTCCATAGTTTCCCCTTGAAAAAGGAGTGGTTGAGTGCGAAGAACACGGTGGTGTTCGTTCGGTAAAACAGAGAATGACAAGGGGGAGATGAAAAGATGAAGGTTGAATGAAACTGACGTGAATGCAGGGAAAGGAGGTGAGGAGGGGTGGGGGGGGGTATAAATACTGAAAAAGTTGGTCGCGGAAACCAGACCGTGTCGCGGAACAAGGTTCCTCGACCAGGGCATAGCGACATTAGACATGTCGCGGAATTGGAGTCCGGTCGCGGAGCCATGGTCTGCGACAGGAGTTTCGCGACCGAGTTCTGGCAGGGAAAAGTCAACGGGGAATGGTGTCGCGGAATGGAAGGCCGATCGCGGACCCATGGACCGCGACAGTGGTTCCGCGACATTGTTCGAAAGAGTAATAAGTGCGACTGTGTCGCGGGACCAGGTCGCGGAGCATTGCTTCGCGACACAGTAGTTGCTTCGCGACATGAAATTTTTGAATTTTCAAAATTTTCTTGAACTGGACCCGAATGTGATGTTGGGCTTGAGTTCATTTTATTTGGTTTGGGCCTGAATAATTCAGTCCAAATAAATTTAAAAACATACTGGGCTGAAATTAAAGAAGGATCCACTTGCACAAATTAGGTTGGGTTAATTCCATTTGTTTGCAAAAATTATTCCGGATTTAAATTGCTTCAATTTCCGGAAATATTTTCTTAAATACATGGAATTAATCCAACCAAGAACCTGGTTTTCCGTGTTACTTTACTGTTCCTCTTTTTGATGGTTCCGAACTTTCTGCAAGACAGATAAATACAACGCATTAGATTTTCTCCAAATATCAACATCCTCACATTTAGAGTCTTAGTACTCTAAATGTTTAATTGATTTTTGGGTACTCTCCTGTTATGAGAATAATATACTATAAGATTATATATATATATAAACTGAAATTTTTGTTTTTAATGATGTTTCTTATTGGGTGTAAGCCGGGTCTGCCACTGCTTGGCTTTCTTTCTTCGGATCGAACTGTCCGAGGTACTCCTTTAACCGATGTCCATTCACCACTATGTTGCCCTTGTCAGTTCGGATCCTGACGGCTCCATTTTGAAACACTTCTAGCACTTCATGTGGTCCTTCCCATCTGGATTTAAGCTTCCCAGGGAACAGCTTCAACCTAGAATTGAACAATAATACATTTTGACCAACATAGAAATGCTTAGGCTTGATACTGCGATCGTGCAACTTCTGGGTCCGCTCCGTATAAATTCGAGAGCTTTCATAAGCTAGCGCTCGTATTTCCTCAATTTCATTGAGGTTCAACTTGCGTTTGCTCTGAGCAACTTTCGGATCAAAGTTAAGCGTTCTGACGGCCCAGTAAGCTTTATGCTCTAACTCTACGGGCAAATGACGGGCTTTTCCGAAGACAAGTCTGTAAGGAGACATCCCAATGGGAGTCTTAAATGCCGTGCGATATGCCCATAGAGCGTCATTGAGCTTACGTGCCCAATCCTTACGGGTTATCCCAACTGTGGCTTCGAGTATGTGCTTGATCTCGCGATTGGATACTTCGACTTGACCACCAGTCTGGGGATGATAAGGCGTGCTTATCTTATGGAGGATTCCATTTTTACTCATTAAAGTTTCAAAGGCTTTATTAATAAAGTGTGTTCCTCCATCAGATATCACCACCCTAGGTATGCCAAATCGACTGAAAATGTTGTTCTTGAGGAACTTGATGACTTGGCTACCGTCATTGGTTGGTAATGCGACAGCCTCGACCCATTTGGACACGTAATCGACAGCTACCAAGATATAGTAGTTTCCACCAGATGGCGGGAACGGTCCCATGAAGTCAATGCCCCATACATCGAAAATCTCAAGCGTGAGAATTCCCTTTTGAGGCATCTCATCCCTCTCGGAGATGTTTCCTAATCTTTGGCATTTGTCGCAACCTTTCACAAATGTCCTGCAATCCTCATAGATGTGAGGCCAATAAAATCCACATTCGAGGACCTTGTGGGCCGTTCGAGCGGGACCGTGGTGACCTCCATATTCTGATTCATGGCATTTTCTGACAATTTGATAGGCTTCATGCTCGGTTACACATCGCCTGATTATTGAATCGGCGCAGTGTTTGAAGAGATAAGGTTCTTCCCAGAAGTAATTTAATACATCTCGGTTGAACTTATTCTTCTGATGATAGTTCGAAAACCGTGGGGTTATTCCGCATGCCAAGAAGTTAGCGATGTCGGAAAACCATGGACAACCTTGATTATGCAGATGCAACGCGAACAACTGTTCGTCCGGAAACTCCTCATTAATGGCTTTTTCCTTTTTATCATAATCTAATCGAGATAAGTGGTCAGAAGCACCATTATCTCGACCTCGCCTATCTTTTATTATGATGTCGAATTCTTGCAACAATAGTACCCACCTGATTAATCGAGGTTTTGCATCTTGTTTGCTAAACAAGTATCTCAATGCAGAATGATCGGTGTATACTATAGTCTTCGTACCTATAAGATACTATCTGAATTTATCAAACGCGAAGACTACAACATACATCTCTTTCTCCGTTGTGGTGTAATTAACTTGGGCCTCATTCAGGGCATGACTTGCGTAATGAATTACGCAATGTCTCTCGTCTTTATGTTGCCCGAGTACTGCACCTACGGCGAGACCACTAGCATCGCACATTACCTCGAAAGGTATTGACCAATCGAGTGGTTGCACTATTGGTGCAGAAACCAACATCTTCTTGAGCGTGTCAAAGGCTTGGACACATGCTTCATTTATTAAGAAAGGATTTTCTTTACAAAGCAGATTAGTGAGCGGCTTGGCAATTTTAGAGAAATCCTTAATGAATCTCCGGTAAAAACCGGCATGCCCTAAGAAGCTCCTAACTGATTTGATCGAGTTAGGAAGAGGGAGATTGGAAATGATGGAAACTTTGACTGGATCAACCTCGATGCCTGCACGAGAAATGCGATGACCTAACACTATGCCCTCAGTGACCATAAAATGGCACTTTTCCCAGTTTAAAACTAAGTTAGTATACTCAAACCTCTTTAAAATCTTAGCAAGATTAGTCAAACATTCATCAAACGTATCTCCATATACAGAGAAGTCATCCATGAAGACCTCAATGCATTTTTCGATAAATTCAGAGAATATAGACATCATGCATCTTTGAAAAGTAGCAGGTGCATTGCAAAGACCGAAAGGCATGCGCCTGTAGGCAAAAGTGCCATAAGGGCAAGTAAAAGTTGTTTTCTCATGGTCTTCGCTTGAAATAACAATTTGATTATACCCAGAATAACCATCCAAAAAGCAATAAAATTCTCTCCCTGCCAACCTCTCAAGCATTTGATCAATAAATGGCAATGGAAAATGGTCCTTGCGGGTGGCCTCATTCAATTTTCGGTAGTCGATGCAAACTCTCCATCCGGTCACTGGCCTGGTTGCAACCTCTTCTCCTTGCTCATTCTTGGTTATGCACATCCCTCCTCGTTTTGGTACGACCTGCACTGGGCTAACTCATTTGCTGTCAGATATAGGATAGATTATACCAGCATCTAAGAGCTTGATAACCTCCTTTCTTACCACTTCTTGCATGAGGGGGTTCAAACGCCTCTGAGGTTGACGGGAAGGTTTATACTCTTCTTCCATTAAAATCCTGTGCATGCAAATAGAAGTGCTTATTCCTTTTATATCAGAAATGGTCCAACCTATTGCATGTACATGTTTCTTAAGAACGACCACCAGAGCATTTTCTTGCTCTTGGGAGAGCTTAGCCGAAACAATCACAGGTAATTTTTTATGTTCTGCGAGAAACGCATACTTGAGATGATCGGGTAATGTTTTAAGTTCAAGCTCTGGTGGGCATTCAACGGAAGGGAGTAATTTGCGAGAAATGGGTAGTGGGAGATTAGATTTACCTTCGGGACCCTGCATCAGTACATGATCCTCTTCTTCCTCTTCGGTGCCATCGTTCCCCTGTGCAGTGAAATCAGCACCATCATATGCTTCAAGGTCCCCGGACTCGGGATCCTTAAATTGGACGGCGCTGCACTGTTCCTTTGGCTCAGCACCAGCAGGCATCAGTACCTGCTTTGAAGGTTCATACAGCATCATTTCATCATTGTTTCCAGAGTCTAGCTCTTTCCTAACTATTACATCATCAAAAGAAAAACAAGAACTTTCGTTCGGGAATCTCTGCAGTTGCTCCATGTCGAAGATGACTTCATCCCCATCAACACGGAGTGTCACCCTTCCGGATTTAGCATCAATCAGTGCTCCGCATGTGGCCAAGAACGGCCTGCCTAAGATAAGAGGCATGTCGGAGTCCTCCTCGATGTCCAGAATGATGAAATCCACTGGGAACGGAGTACTGCCTGCTTTGATTATCACATCTTTCAAGATTCGATTGGCTTTGTAATTGACCTATCTGCAAGCTGGAGCCTCATCTTGACAGGTTCCACCACTCCAAGCTTAAGACGTTTAACCATGGTTAGTGGCATAACGTTAATGCTGGAGCCGAGGTCACACAGTCCTTTTCCGGCGTTGTTCTGGCCAATCCGAATCGGCAATGTATAACATCCGGGATCCTCTTTCTTTTCTGGCAACTTCTTCTGAATGATAGCACTGCAGGTGCTGTTAAGTACCACCAATTCGTCCTGCTCAACCTGTCTCTTTCCTGAAATCATTTCTTTCAAGAACTTAGCATAGACTGGCATTTCAGAGATCATTTCAATCAAAGGAATGGTAATCTCAACTTCCCGCAGTCTTTTCAGAAATTTTTCAAACTTCAGATCTTGTTGCTTATTTTTAAGTCTAGCCGGGTAGGGAACCCTAGGCATGAACTTGTTTTTGTTATCATGTTTTGGTGGCAGATGGTTAGAGGTTGTACCTTCACCATTACCGTTTTCTGTTTCTGCCGTTCTTTTTGCAGCGTCAGTCTGCTGTTCGGCTTCCTTTTGTTCATCCATTGCTTCCTCATCAGCATTATCATCAGCATCATCATCTTCCTCATGAGTGTTTCCAGCATCCGCTCCTTTCGGTCCAGCCAATGTCTTCCCAGATTTCAAGGTTATTGCTTTGCATTGCGGGTTCTTTTCCGCAGTGCTTGGCAATGTTCCTTTATCCCTTTTCTGCATTTCATTAGCCATCTGAGTAACTTGGGTCTCCACATTTCTGATGGAAGCCTGCAGCTGAGTGTTAATCTCCTTCTGGCTAGTGATAAAATCAGTCATCAAATTCTCCAGCCTTGAAGGGGGCTTTTGATTTTGATTCTGATTCTGGTTTTGGTTCCATTGGCCTTAGTTCGGGATGAATTGAGGTTGGAAGTTTTGGGGGTGAAAATTTTGGAAGTTCTGGGTAGGCTGTTGGAAATTTTGAGGAGGCCTCTGTTAGATCTGAGGTTGGAAACCTGGGTTCTGAAAGTTCTGTCCCCTGTTCTGGTTGAATCCTTGGTTCTGCTGAGGATTGAATTGCTGCTGTTGTGGTTTGTTCAAGAGGTGGGAGTTCAGGGCATTGTTGTTTGAATATGACAGGTTTGGGTGCCTGTTTGGGAATGCCCCTGCAAAGTTACAGCTTTCAGCTGTAATCTGTTCGCATGTGTCAGTTGCGTGAGCACCTTGACACAGTCCACAAATCACATCTGTTTGCTGTCCTTGAGTAGAGTTCCCAGTTCCCTGATTAACTGACAATGCTGCCACCTGCTCTTGAAGCTTCTCAATATCTGATCTCTCTGTTGTACCTACAGCACACAAACCACGAGGGGGAGGGGAATTAACATCATCAGTTAGAACAGATCTGTTTACACTCATTGCTTCAATCTTGGCCCATGCTTGATCCATTGGAATGTATAGCAGGTGTTGACCGCCGGCGGCATCAAGCATGTTCTTCATGCCGGTGTCAAACTCTATAGAACTTTCTCAATTTCTCCCAATCATGGAAACCATGCTGGGGACATTTCCTGAGCAAGTTGAAGAACCGTTCCTTTGCATCATACAGGGACTCGTCTGGCTTCATCTTGAATTCCGCAATCTTGGAGCGGCATTCATCCACCTTGGACTCCGGGAAGTATTTTGTCAGGAAATTTCTGATCACGTCCTCCCATGTAGACTTCTGATTCACGGGCAGTGATTTGTACCATGTTCTTGCCCCGCTAGTCAGAGAGAAAGGAAACAGCCTTAATCGAATGGTGTTAGCAGATACATTCTGGTTCTTGATAGTATCACACAATTCTAGGAAAGTCTGCAAATGATCATGGGGATCTTCATGACTTGCTTCTGCGAACTGGTTGCTCTGAACAAGATTGATGAGGGCCGGCTTTAATTCGAAATTCCTGGCCAAGAATGGAGCTTGTCCAGGAATGTTCAAATATGGCTCTAAGATTGGCTGCATGTAATCAGCGGCTGCTGCTTGTTGATTGTTCTCAACCCCTCCTTGATATTGTTGTGGGTAGTAGTTCTGATGCATATAGTAGTTCATCGGATCATTGAAGTCATTAGGATTCGGGGGATTCTGATGGGGATTCTGGTACTGCTGATTTTGCTGGTTTTGGAAGTTTTGGTGGTTTTGGTTATTTGGTGGGTTTTGAGGGTTCGGGTTGGGAGGAGATGCCTCGAAGTGTTGCTGTTCAATGTTTGGTGGGTTCCCGCCTCCTTGTATGATCTGAGGAGGGGGATCATCCAAATCATCGTTATCAGCATCCTCGGGGTCTTCCTCGATGTTATGAAGTGGTGGATTGGGTGGGATGATTGGGGGAAGGTCAGGGTTGGCCATATCAGAGATGTCGCTACTCGTGCTTGGTGAAAGTAGTGTCTGTCTTTCCCGTTCCCGTCTTCGTTTAGTCTCTGCCCTAAGACGTCGAGCTGTCTTTTCTATCTCTGCGTTGTACGGGATTTTGGCTGGCGTCTGCTTCCTCCTTTGCATAGAACAACGGCTTCAATACTGACGGTACCTGTACAATCCCCAGGTTAGAATTGGTTCTGAAGGTGAATATTTTTATTTATATGTATAAGCTAACTAGGAGTAATGAGGAATGTAATTCTCTAATAAAACGGCGCTGCATCCTCCCCGGCAACGGCGCCATGAAACTTTTGACAATTTCTCACACGAGTATTTTCTAAAATAGAAGAATGAATTAATCCCGGTTTTAATTTTATTTAATGGAAATCGATTTATGAAGATGGAGTTGGGATTAGGGATATATTTATAGGTTGTCACGTTTTTATTACTCGTGTTCAGAAACTGTGGCCCGAAAGCGCACGGTGTCATAAATTACAGTAATTTATAGTAAGACCGGATCGTTCACTGGAGGATGTGCGATAGAAGCAGGGCCCACGTCGTTTTACTAGATTTTCTATTCGTATTGCTCCAATTGGTTTAAAAAGTGATTAACATCTACAAACATGAATGTAAATTAGATTACGAAGGCGTTTAAATTTACTCTACAAAGCAAATAAGTTCTATTCTAGAAAGCCGGTAAAGTTATTCTAAAAATGCGATAAATACTATCTATGAAAGCAGTAAAATTTATACTATGCTAGCTATGAAGCTGATTCACAGTGTGGACAGAAGGGACAGGAAGAAAAGAATAAAATTGGACAAGATTTAGATAAGGCGGTATTAAACTTCCATTTTTATACACAGATCTTTGCTTGGGATAATCCTATCAGATAGCTAATTCTCATGCTCTCAGCACCGCGTTCCCTTTAACAGACAGGTACTTACAGCGTGAGTTTACACGTTCTTAAGACCGCAAATTCTAAGATACCACAGATTTGTAACTGCCCCGGCCAGGGTATGTTATTTCATCTGTGGTGGTTGAGCAACACCTGACAAATCATTTATTGAAGTGCCAGGTACTACTATCATTCTCCCATGTCACACCCAAAGATTCTAATTAAGCCTGAACTATCCCTTAACTATCAATCCTAGTAGCAGTTACGCAACTCTCAATGCAACCGAGTGACCTCTAACGAAAGCATTTAAAAGAAAACAATAAAAGAAAGCATTTAAAATCCTATCACTCGGAGGTTTTGAAGGTCTGACCCTGGTAGTAAAAGACAGCTCTCCATCAGAATGGAGTATGGATCAAGAATTCCCGGATTTGTGTGAACCACTCGCAGTGTTCACTTCCTTCCGGGTGGTTATGAGATACAAACTAATGAAACGAACCAATAAATTAGTTCGTTCCGGATGCACTCACTCAGGATTCAAAATAGGCTTTGGCAGAAGAGGATAGCAGTTGAAAGAAAGCTCAACCCTATCTTAGGAAATAACCAAGGCCTGGATGTTGTTCATCTAAGATTATTTACTCCACTGTATTTGAGTCCAAGTGGACCCCATCTCGGCGTGATATTTAATCTCAGATTCCCAACAAACATCAATTTTGGAAAATAATGAATTTGAAAACCATTCCCTAAACAGGTACTAGACTCTCAATTAAAACGCAGAACCTTTCAGTCTAGATGAGACCTAATCGCTGACTCTGCTTCTAATTTCCCAAAATCAACCCTTGACAGAATATGAATTAGTTATAACTGAAGAATTTTATCCCTTACTCAGATCCGGATTTTATAAAGGAGTTTTTGTTGGAAATTTAATATGCAATATCTGTTTAAAAATCTAGACTTCTAGTGTCCAAGGAAAGGATCCCAAAATATTTTAGACCACAATAGTACATAATATTAGCATGCATACGGATATATGGAAGTGCAAAATTAATTGACCCAAAATATAGAGGCGGGTCTAGACAGAAAGTGAAACACAAATATGATGTGGTCAGAGGACCAAAGTAATGGCAGAATAATCGGGTGGACTGTAAACATCTACTGTCCACTTTCCCAATTACTCGGATGGAGTGAATTTAGACAGGTGAAACCCTAAAATGGCAGTGTCGCTACCAGTTGGGCTTCCACTGTCTGTGAATTCAGATAAAAACCTATATGCTTCTTTTCTGCAGTGTTTATCAGCTAATGTTGACAGACATTAGCAGAATTATACTACAGATTGGAATTTGGGTTTGGAAATTAAGTTAAGGAAACTAAAACTGTATCTGGATAGGAGTCAGCTGAGCAGCTATTGTAGTCCCGGATGGACGAACCGCCAAGGCTTCCACTGACTGCCATCCAGACCATGCAAAATAACACTTAGTAACTAATACCCAGAATACGAGCTAGTTGTCCGTGAGGGAATACCCGCCAACATTAGTCTTGATGTATTCTTTACTAATTGTTAAACACAAAACGCAAAAGACAAAAGAAAATGAAGTAAGATAAAATAAAGAGAAGAACTTGTATGAGAGACATTGGTTTCTCATACAAGGTTATGTAATCAATTCATAATTGATGTCTTAAATAATCCCTCCTACCATAATTAATTACAGTCCGGATTATCTGTTTAAGGCATCATGGTTTTGTTTGTAGAAGAATGTTTTAATGACAATTGAACAAAGATCCTTTAATCATAAAAATTAATGATTTAATCATTGCTAATTACAATCATCAATCATTTATAACTAGAGGATTCAATTAATTAAATGAAGGGAAATGGAGAATCAAAATTTTGGAAGCATAACGCCTTATATTGCAATTCTGGGTATTACATCTTAATCCGTGGGATTAAGATGTGAGTTTTTGCAATATAATGGAGGTTAGGAAATCAAAATTTTAGGATTAAATAGAAGAGAGAAGTCTGTCGAGAGACCATAAATTATATCATGAGCCTAGACCCGCGACATGGGTGCCTCGACATGTTTACAGAAATTTGGGCAGAGTTTCATCTTGTGTCGCTAAGCAAAAGTTTGTCGCGGACCGTGGGTCCGCGACAGGAGTTTAGCGACACAAGATTTCTCTGGAAATTTCTAAGTATTTTGGTTCCTAGTCGCTAATCTGGAACTGTGTCGCGGGGCATGGTTCCGCGACAGGATGTTTAGCGACTGGGTTTTCAAAATAAATATGCAAGGCATAATTCCCTGTCTCGGAATAAAAGTTGTGTCGCGGACCATGGGTCCGCGACAGGAGTGTTCCGCGACAGGAGCCATGCAGAGAATAATAACAAGAGTTTGGTTCCTGGTCGCTAAGCAAGCTTGAGTCGCGGATCGTGGGTCCGCGACAGGGTGTTTAGCGACCAAGGGTTTTCGAATTATGAAGACAAGTGTCCTTAGACATCCATGTCGCGGAACATCCTCCTGTCGATAAACGTGGCTTAGCGACAGGAGTCGGTTAGCGACATGGGTGGTTCAGGACCCAAGTCAGTAAAAGCAAAGTTGAACAGTGGCATGCAAACAGCGTGATCTCACCCTATTTCTGATTAAAAAGTTATTCTAAACTAAAATAACCAAACAGAATTTAAAATCATACAAGAACATGCTGGAACAGAATTAAATCTACTCAAAACAGAATTTAAAAGTTAAGCAAAACCTAATCTAGGGTTCAGCCACACGAAAGCACACAACATATCCGAAAATACGAGATAATAAGCAATAGGGGTCAAATGACCCAAATAAAATGAAAGCGGTAAAAATCCATGGGTTTATGGCACCCATTTCATGCTTTTGGGACTCATTTCCAGATTAACTTTCCATTTTACTAACTGGGTTTGTTTATACCCATCATTTGGGTATTACAAACCCTAAAAACAAAGAGTTGGATAGAAAAAACATAGTGAAAACTGGCTACCTAGCTAAGCACTAGAAAACAAACACTAAATAAATACTAAACTAGGCTAAACTAGGACATAAAATAAATAATACAAAAAAAGAATAAACTAAACTAAACTACTACCTAGAGAGAATATCTCCAAATTCTGTCTTCAAGAGAATGAACTTCTAATTTTTCCAACCCTGAGCTCATGGGGGTCACCTCATATTTATAGAAGTGGAACCCTAGGCCCATGGGCTTGATCTGAGGCCCACTGTGTCTCAAGACATCACACACATCACAACTTTGTCGCGGAATCACCTTGTGTCGCGGGACAGGGCTGCATGTGGCAAGGCTTCTCGACTGGGTCTTGTGTCTCTATTGGTGCGTCTGTGTCGCTATCCATGTCCGTGTCACTAAGGCATGGACCGCGACCGGGGTTCCTCGACTGGGGGCGTGGCTTGGCCTCCAAGGTGTTGGTGGCGCGGAACCTTGGTCATGTCGCGGAACCATGATCCTCGACCGGGGTTGCTCGACTGAATGCTCCCAGACTGGT
Organism: Hygrophila difformis; assembly: GCA_030278955.1. Classification (NCBI taxonomy): domain Eukaryota; kingdom Viridiplantae; phylum Streptophyta; class Magnoliopsida; order Lamiales; family Acanthaceae; genus Hygrophila; species Hygrophila difformis. Next base: position 245,325 of record JAOANR010000268.1, on the reverse strand, counting down.
CTCTTCTTTAGGTTGCATGATGGGTCGCTAATCTCTCCTGTGTCGCTAAGCCATGGACCGCGACCAGGAGCTTCCGCGACCGGTTGTTCCAGGACTGGTTTGAATGGCGACCCAACAAAAATTCTATAAATTATAATATATTCTAAAACTATGTGAAAAAGCGAATCCAACAAAATCTCACTTGAATGTATTTTTTCTTATAAAATGGACAATATCAACAGTCAAAATGAGATATTACAAACGGGATGGATGGAGTATTTTTTTTAAGTACTAAAATTATAATATATAAATTATTGGTTGTGGCATATTTTTCATTGCTTGGTTGTTGTACAAAGTATACATATATTTATGTAATAGATAAGGAGTTTGGGAAATGTAATCGACACAATAAAATTGAACAATTTTATTTACATTTTTCACATTCTCACCCATTGGGCGGGGTAATACTAGTTTCTCTAATAGAAGAGAGAAAATGAAGAGATATATGGTGGGTCGCATACGGTATATATATGATACACGACTTTAAGGCAGAAAAATTGTCTTTTAATTAATTTCTTTGGGGTCATTGGTGATGTAAATTATAACCCATCAACATCGATATCAGGCTTTGTGGGTCGATGGTTATTGAAAAATGTCTCACATAGTGGATTGTTTATATGAAAAATAGTCACTATACATTACTAATTGATTTTGGGTTGGAATATTCTATCCAAAATTGCAACATCATATCCGAGTTATTTCGGCACGAAGGATGTGTTGAAAAATGTCTTAGATGGCTTAAATGGTGAGCTGCTTGCATGAAGAAGAGTCATTTTTGAGTTAGAAGATTCTATTCAAATAATTTGAGCGGAAATTCACATTAGAAAATCTAATTTCATTAATTATTATGAATAAAAAATACTAACAAATTTGTAGCAAAAAATTATGACCACATATTATATACTATTTAAATACAATTTCAATATTTGTTATTATATATTCTTAACAAATAAATACTTTATCAATTGAAATTATATGAATATGATAACGAATTTTAATAAATACTTTATAGATTGATATTATATTCATCAAGCTGATCAAACTATGCTTATACATCCCAAAATCATGTCATTATGAAATTCGAGATGGTACATTCAATAATATTTTTTTTATAATTTTTTAATTTAATTTTGAAATATCTACATCTTTGTAAAATTTGTAATTTCTCAAGGATTTAGGATGAATCAATATTAATAATCAATTACCGTGTGCAACTGTGATTTCATGTACTTCATTTGCTTATGTATTGCATTAGAGTCGTGAGTAAAAAGTCTTTTATCTTTTATTTTTCATGTTTTCTCCTTTTAGACTATTGTTTATTGTATAATACTTCCTCTGTCCCATTGACATGGTTTCAAACCTTTTGGGCACGTAGTCTAATGTATTTGTTTAATAGTGAATACCTTAAAATGTGTAGAAATAAAAATTCTATAAAATATAATATATTCTAAAAGTATGTGAAAAAACGAATCCAATAAGATCTCACTTGACTGTATTTTGTCTTATACTTATAAAATGAACAATGTCAACAGTCAAAATGAGACATTACAAACGAGATGGATGGAGTATGTTTTTGGAAGTACTAAATTGTAATATATAAATTATTGGTAGTGGCATATTTCTATTGCTCGGTTGTTGTACAAAGTATACATATATTCATGTAATACATAAAATAGTTTAAGGAGTTTGAGAAATGTAATCGCCACAATAAAGTTGAACAATTTTATTTACATTTTTCACATTCCCGCTGATAATGGTCAAAATTGTCCATTATTTTCAATCCATTTCCGTGTCTGAGACGGACATTTTGATCGTAATCCCATCTTATTTTAATAAGAAGGCAGTTGAATTCGACAGATTGATGCAAGTTTGTAAGAATAATAAGCTGGTAATGAAAGACACAAAAATATGCAATTTTAATTGCATTTGTGTTAGAAAAATCCAAAAACATGAAAAAAGGAAAAAGAAAAGAAAAAGGAATGAAAAGATGGGCAAAAGAATAAAATAGCCCACAAAAATCAAAAAGATGGGAAAAAGAATGAAAATCCCACAATCTGAAATTTTGGTAGAGTGTTGAAGATCAATTCGGTCTATACGCAATTCGATCTAAACCGAATTGCTCATTAGACCGAATTGCTGAAGAGCATGGTGGCCGATGTTCTCTGGGCCTAATTAGGTTAGGGTTTTTTTTGTTTTTTGATTTAGAGTTGGTTTTTCAGAAATTAGATTGAGTTCACATAAAAATTAAATAATTATGTTTGGAATAAAAATATTGAACTAAATTCTATTATTTTTTCTGTTTCTTTTCATACCAGTGTAAATGAAAGGCTTAATTGATTAATCCCCAATCCTTACGAAAACAACGATCCATCACATTCTTGTGCAAGCAGGATGTCGCCAAAAATGTCATATTGGCAGTCCAAACTCTTCGTAACAACATAATGGCATCGACATTGCTGGCATCGACCGCAATCATGCTCAGTTCGGCCATCGCTGTCCTAATGTCTGGCAGCAGCAGCAGCAGCATTGGCCTTTCCAAAGAAGACAACAACAGCAAGCTGGGATTCCAGGTAAAAAAAACTTCTCACTTCTGGCATGCTTCTTAGTGGCATTCCTATTGAATGTTCAATCAATAAGGTACTACAGCCATGCGAGCATACTGATAAATGTTCCGGGATGCATTCCCCTGATGAATGGTGATCGAGAGGCTTTGTACAAGCGTGACATCTGATTGTGTCGGGAAGAATATGGTGAATCGGGGGAACCTTTTCTGGTGGATGGGGCTGCGGGCTTTCTACGCGTCCTTCCCATTGTTTCTGTGGATATTTGGGGCTGTCCCGATGGTGGCATGCTGCGTGGTGCTGGTTATTGTGCTGTATTTTCTGGATGTGAGTTTTAATGAGTGTGGTTTGCCCGAACACCAAGGGGTGCGCAACAATGATTAAGAAGAGATTGGTGTTTGATATTGGGGGGGTTGATTTAGGGTTTATGCAAATGCTAATGATGAATATGTTTTCTTTGTTGGTTTTTTGTTTGTAATGAATTAAACTTCAAGAGGGCAGGAATGAGAATTTGCTCAATCTAAGTTGATGTGAAATTCTTATTCAGTTAGCGATACTATACCTAATACTCTAATAGAATGAATAAATATTTAAATAGTTATGTAAGTTTCATTATTATCCAATTTTGTCCATAACGTATTATATTATCTCAATGGTCCTATACTTTAATATTTTAGCTGAAATAGTCCCAAATGTATTTAATATTCAATTTTAGACCCCTAAACTTTTAAATTATTCATTTTTCTCCCCAAAAGATTTTTATTTTTTGCAATTTAGTCTTTATTACATGAAGTATTTATATTTTTAAAAATGAGGACGAAATTGCAAAGTTTAAAAACTTTATGGGGTAAAAGCGAACAATAGAAAAGTTTAAGGACCTAAAATTGAAAGTTGAATGCATGTAAGACTATTTCGGCTAAAATATGAAAGTTATATGACCAAGTATTGGCAGACGGTAGAAGAGGCAGGAAGCAAGGAGTTTAGGAAATTAAGTAAGCCATGTAGACATTTTTAATTTGAACAGACCCTTCATCCCAAAATGATCCCACATTGAGATCAAAATGTATCCAATTTGGATATACATAACTCTGATACCATGTTACAATTTGGATAAAATATATCAATACAAAATCATTTAGTAAAATGTAGAATCATTCTTTTTCATATAAACAGTCCACCATTAGATTTAAGTGATCAATCATCGATGGGTAAAAGCACGTTTTTGATGGGCACGTTTTTGATGGGTTATAGTAACCTATACGGACAATGACTCCAAAGAAATTAATTAAAGTCATTGTCATATCCATACTGTATTCGACCCACCACATATCTCTTCATTTTCTATCTTTTATTGGAGAAATAATCTGTCTCCCTCAAGTAGTCAAGTGTATAATTTATAGACGTGGCCATTTTTGAGATCTTCAACAATTTGCAGAGCAGTTCGAAAACACTTCGCGCCGCTCTTTAATACTTATTTGTAGTCAAGTGTACAAATAATTTATACACTTCACCACTTGATCACAAAATATCCTTTTCTAAAATAAATAATATATATACTTCTCTCCTACCCATTATTGCCTTTCAATAATTTGCACCATTAAATTTCCATCCACCATATTTCTTACAAGATCTTAATTATTCCAGTGAAATTTTTACACACTTGGAAATTATAGGTGAAATTGTGAAATGAACATAAATTGTAATAAGTGAGTGGACGATGTAACACAATATAAACTAGTGCGGTTTGGCAAAACAAAAAACAGAAATTGAAGGAAGGGTTGCACTAAAAACGAAAGGCCCCAAACGACAGAGATTGTATTAGCCCCTAAACAAGGTTACATTTCATTAGGTTCTTATCCCCTCTTATATACTCCCTCCGTTTTTATTTATAACTTCTCCATTTCTACTTTGCACGTAATCCAATACACATTGTTAATCATTAATAACTCAAATTCTATACAAGTAAAAATAAAAAAAAAAAATTCATATTCTAAAAACTACTCGATTAGACAAATCTAACATTTTCACTTGATTATGTTTTATCTTATATAATTGTGCTAAAAAGTTGAATCAAAGCCACTTGATGAATAGTATCAACTATTAAATGGGTAATGTTATTAAAAAAAAAAAACGGAGGTAGTATCACTTATTCAATAAGAAGTTTTTGTCAACAAGGGTTTTTTGTTTTGGATAACTGTTTGTCGTTTCAAATATATCCGGTAATATCATCATCACTACTGGCCTGGTAATGTAATGTAATATTCTTCAAACAAAATGCCCCTAAACTTAATAGTTTTGATCACAAGTACCTGAATAATTGACTAGTTTTGGAAATACACGAATTGATGGAGGAAGTTTGCAATTCATCCCTTCCTATTCCAATTGGGTTTCCAAAGCTAGATATTTGTGGAGATCCAGAAGAAGAGGACATGCACTAAGAGCTATTAGGAATCACGAGCACGAAAGCGCAAAGAAACTTCGTTAGTATTTCTTTTCTGTATATACTAGTATTAACCCCGCCCAATGGGCGGGAATGTGAAAAATATAAATAAATAAAAAACAAATTTTACAAATAAAATTATTCAACTTTATCATGCCGATTATAATACATTTCTCAAGCACCTTAAACTATTTTAAGTATTGCATGAATACATGTATACTTTGTACAACAATCGAGCAATAGATAGTATGCCACTACCTATTTAGTGCCTTAAAAAATACTCCATCCGTGCCGTTTGTAATGTCTCATTTTGACTATTGATATTGTTCATTGTATAAGTTTGACCTAATATTTTGTTGTAATTATATAAGGAAAATATACTCAAGTTGATAAAGTATTTATAATATCAATCTATAAAGTATTTATTAAAATTTGTTATCATATTAAATATAATCTCAATTGATAAAGTATTTGTTAAGAATATATAATAACAAATATATAAATTATATTTAAATAATACATATAGTATCAACCCATAAAATTTTTGCCACATATTTGGTAGTAGTTTTTTATTCAAAAATAGTTAATCAAATTAGAATTTTTAATGTGAATTTTTGCTCAAATTTAATTCTCATATATTTTGAAAGCACGTTATGCTTTCATATACTTCTTCCATTTTTGATAGTGAAATAATTGACTTTTTTTTTACTGTTTATTATCCAATTTTCACTCATGTCTATACATCTATAGAAAAAAAAACATAGTCAAGTGGGATCTTGTTGGATTCGTCATATCGTGTAGATTTAAAATATCAAACTTTTAGAATTTTTATTTATACGCATTTTGAGTTATTAATGAGTTATTAAGATTAATATGTATATTGAATTGCGTGAAAAAATAGTTAATCAAATTAGATTTTTTAATGTAAATTTTCGCTCAAATTTAATTCTCATATATTTTGAAAGCACATTATGCTTTCATATACTTCTTCCATTTTTGATAGTGAAATAATTGACTTTTTTTTACTGTTTATTATCCAATTTTAACTCATGTCTATACATCTATAGAAAAAAAAACATAGTCAAGTGGGATCTTGTTGGATTCGTCATATCGTGTAGATTTAAAATATCAAACTTTTAGAATTTTTATTTATACACATTTTGAGTTATTAATGAGTTATTAAGATTAATATGTATATTAATCTTAATACTCTTGATCTTGAATACTCTTGCTTGGGAGAATGTTTGTGCAGTAAGCTTGTGATGTTGTCAATTAGACTCCACCGCTTGAGAGCACTTATCGACATTTACGATACTGCTGCTGGTCTCGTGAACGATGTTGATGGCGTGGATGAGTTGGTAGTTTAAAAGTAATTCAGTTGCATGGCTTCGCTTGGTGTCCATAAATTCCTTGCTATAAATTGATCACTTAAGCCTTTGTCTAATGCGGAAATCCTATACAAGAAAATTTTCTACCATGATGAGTTGGAGATTGCTGTGGTACGGGGTTGGAGAGAGGTCGTAGCCGAGAGAGACACAATTTTGGGCTATTGGAATGGATATCATTTCGATTGTTGGGTTCAGCTGTCCTAGTCGAATGAGTCAATTGTCAGTTGCTTGAAGTGAGAATGCAGTCCACAAATGCTATTAATTGTATGATGGAAACTTGTAGCTTGGATATTGTATCTCTGGACCAGGTTATGGGCCTATTATATGGGAATAAACACCTTTTTTCCTCAAAAAAAAAAAAGATTAATATGTATATTGAATTGCGTGCAAAAAGTGAATATTGAGGATATAGGGTAGGTTACTGTTCATAAGGGGATTTTTGTGAGAGAGAATTGATAGGTTACTGTTAATAAGGGATATTATTTTTATATATTATATAGATATAGATAGGGCTTAGATTAGTTTGAAGAACAAACAAAGAAATGAGCTATTTACCGCATCGATCAGGAGCTTCGTGATCATGTAATACCCCCATCCTCTACATAAGCGACACAATACATATAGAAGGCTTTAAGTTATCTATACCTAATTTCTCTTACTTTCGTTACTTCTATTTAAAATCCATCAACTAGTGTTATAAAGAGTAGAAAAAAAAAAAAAAAAAAAACTTTATTTGTAACATCCAAATTTCGGCACAACGGAAACTTAAGTGTTATTCTAGAGTTGCTGATTCCCTAGTGAAAGCCGATCTCACAATCATTTGACATCACTCACATACGACTTCACAGGAGATTACCCATCTTAAAATTATTTATAGGAAAGCTTGCCTAACTTTTGTGCTTTTTATAGGATGACTATCAAAAAAGAAAGATATGTATGTAAAGCATACGGAATGAATTTAAATATATATATGTATGTACGCATATATTTTATTTATTAGATAGCGTTAAATATATATAATCATCATCATTAGAAATAAAATTTTAGAATTGATTAATTGCTCACACATTCCATTCATGTATAGTGATATTGTGTATTTTATCTTGTCATGACCATATTTAAGTGTACTATTCCTCAAATATGAAGTTGATCCCATTCGAGAGGTTAGTCTGTTCAATCTTATTATTATTTATTAATAAGGTGTTAAATGTGTTGCATCATGGTTTTTTGTGTTAGAACAAACAAAAATTAAATGAATCGTATATCAAGCAGTCTATGAACCATGGAAAAAAACCCATATAGTCGCATAATTTTAAAAAAATTCCAAAACAGTCCTATAAATATCGAATTAGACGAATCCATCCCATAACTACAATAATCATAGCCGAACCCGTCCATGAACCCAGTTTTTTCGCTAATCATCGCCGAACCCGTCCGATAAATACACTACAAGAATTTTCTGTTTTAGCGACCGAAAAAATTTGGTAAAATTCGGTAGCTAAAGGGGTTAGCGACCGAATTTGCGACCGAAATTCATTAGCGACCATAATTTTAGCGACCGAAACTCGTTAGCTACCACAATTTAGGCGACCGAATCCGAATTTTTTCTAGTAGTGATACCCTAATTATCACCGAACCCATCCCTCCATTAGGGAAGTTATGGGACGGGTTAAGCGATGATTAGCGAAAAAACCAGTTCATGGCGGGTTCGGCGATGATTAGGGTAGTTATGGGACGGATTCGTCTAATTCGATATTTATGCGATAGTGTTGGAAATTTAAAAAATTTATGAAACTAAATGGGTTTTTTTTCCTATGAACCTAGTAAGAAAATATTGTAACAATAAAATCCAAAAAGCACAAATAATATAGATAATCAACACATTCAACATGAGCATATTCAACATACAAACTTATAAACACAGTCTTAAATACAAAAACTAGACATAATGTACATAACCAGTACATTTCGGCATGAGCATATTCAGCATACAATCATATTCCGACAGCATTATTGGAAAGATTACACAAAGGGAACGTCGTACGACAGCATTATTGGAAAGATTACACAAAGGGAACGTCGTACACGACCGAGTAACGACATCATTGCTTCATTTAAAACACAAACCCAGAGCGAGTGCAGTATCTGCACTTCATCGTTTACTGAACGCCACCTACACCAGATGGTTTCAAATCTCTTCCACCCTTCTTTATGATTGCCTTTAAAGTAAACAGTAAAGGAAAATTAACCAATATTCAGTACGATAAACTAACGAAATTAAAGATGGATAAGAGAACTGAATGAATGATGATAAATTATTGGAAGGATGAAATGCAAGCAAAGAATATTGGGACACTCAACAGAAAAAGTAAATACTACTCCCTCCTTCCACTTGTATTGTCCCATTTTAACTTTTGACACTGTTCATTGATCAACTTTGACCTAATGTTATCACAATTATGTAGCGAAAGATATAATCAAGTTCGGTCTTGTTAGATTTGTCTAGTCGTGTAGTTTTATAATATATATTTTTTACTATAATTTTTACATCTATACATTTTAAGATATTAACTGTTAAACAATGGACTGCGTGTCTAAAAGTTTTGGGACATTTCAAATTGGACAAAGTGAGTAATAAACAATATATGGTAGTAGGAGTATCATTTTTCTCTCTTTGTAGGTTAATTAATAAAATGCTCTTGTAAACCTAAAATGAAAGGGATGAATTTAGAACATATGTAAACAAAATATAGTAATTGGTTAGAAGATGTCAACGTACGGGGAACCTGCAGACAGAAGGAAGATTGAAGCCGCAAGCATATCCCATGACAATTAGGGAATCACGAGCATAAATATCTGGGAAGCTATGGCGGGTGCACAGGCAGTAGAAGTCAACTGGTTGAAGGTCGCAGCATTTTATGTCAGCACCCGCTGCAATATATCTTACACAGTCGTTGGTGTATTTTCCAGGCAGTGTGCAGGACAGGTTAGGCTCATCATATTGGGCGTAGGCCGATTGCTGGAGGATGCAGGAAGCCAACAGCACCAGCATGAACAAGCTCTGTTTGGGGCCTTTCATTTTTGCTACAACTCGGTATATATGTTTTTAATTCTCACTTTTGATTTCTGTTCTGTTTTGGAAATACCCCCGAGTTTAAATAATGTTGGATCGGTGATGATAGAATATCGAATGCTGCACTGAATTATTGTAGAAAGTAGGAGTGTTATTTTCACGAGGAGTTGGCGATGGATCATCATCCACAGAATTATTGTTACAAATAGCCAAGTAGGAGTATTTTATATTCATGTGGAGTAGGAAAAATGCATAAATTGTTGAGTCAAGGTTTTGTTGGAAGTTCAAAGTCGATGATCGAACTCCTCGGATGAACCTCCTGAGCGGCAGTCTTCTGTGTGACGTGGAAGTTTTTGAAAGACTTGCTCCAGCCCAACGACTCTATTCCTAATCTAGGGAGATTATTCTCTAATGGTTATTTTGCAGGAACCCTCCCTCAGATTAGTGAATTAGAGTTTGAATGGTGTGTGTAACGGACATGTCAGAATTCAACGGCTAGTTGCAGGTGACCGTTCCAGAATTGCGGCTTCTTGGTTAAAAGAGATTTCAGAGGGATGGAAGCTAACTTCTCACTCTTACAATCTTTGGAAACACTCTGAATTCTCTCTAAGCTTTCGGAAACACTTTGTGAGAAGCCTCGTTCGATTTGCAGCCCCCTGTTCCTAGATTCTATCTATTGCTGCTAAATCGACTAAGCCTTGGACTTCCACCTTGATTGATTGCGAGTCGATTAAACCAGTTGAGGAGAGTGTCCAAAGGCTTCACAGGAGATAAGCTACATCGATCAAATTCATCTGCTCGAGAGAAGTGATTCACGGACTGCTCCAAGGGAAACTCAAGGCAGGAGCTTTGGGGAGTTGAAATAGGTGGAGATCCTATACCAGAACTTGGAGAGTGTCTGGTTCCAACAACTATCTGCTTGGAGTTTATGGTGAAGTCATTCTCTTTATTTTGCTAGTGTGTGTGGTTGTTTACCATCTTAAAACACATAGTAAAATAATTCCTGGATTGGTATCCCCCAGACGTAGGCCGAAGGCCGAACTGGGTAAACAATTTCGTGTCTCATTGATTTACTTTATGCTTGTTTATTATTCCGTTGTGCTTGATATTTATATTGGTACATTAATCTGTGTTGGGTGTTTGAGTTCATAATAGTCAGTGAACCTCTGCATAAAGTGTGAATCTTGCTACTCAGTGGACCTAACAATTGGTATCAGAGCCACACTCTTGAGGGAGAGATCTCTTTAGCAAGATGAATCCGAAATGGACCTTCAACCAGGCTCCGTTGCTCGATGGGACAAACTTTGCTTTCTGGAAAAATAAGATGCGTTCGTATCTTATGTCTATTGATGACTTAGCTTGGGATGCTGTTCTCTTCAAATATGAAGCCCCAACTGTCAAAGTTGATGATGCTATCAAACCTAAGGAGAAGAAGGATTGGACTGCTGATGACAAGACTGCCTCAAGGATGAACTCCAAGGCCCTTCATGCAATCTTCAGTGCTGTCTCAGAAGATCAATATAGTCTCATCTGCAACTGTACCACAGCCAATGAAGCATGGGAGATCTTGGTGAACTCCTATGAAGGTTCGGCCCCTGTTAGAATCTCTAAACTTATCTCTTTAGAAGCTCAAATGCATAAATTACATATGGAGGAGGATGAGTCTATTAGTAGTTATATTAATAGAATTCGTACACTAACAAATCAAGCTCAGCAGCTTGGTAAATTCTACTCCTCCCAGGAGATAGTTCGGAAAATTGTAGGTACTCTTCCAGAGAGATTCAACCCTAAAATTGCAGCTCTGGAGCTCCAAAAGGATTATGACAAAACCTCTGTTGATGAACTTATGGGGATTCTCCAGACTTGGGAAATGGATCACTGCAAGAACTTTAAAGGAAAGGCGGTTGCTTTCAAATCTGAGTCCAAAGTTCTATCTGAACCTGCTGCAGAAGATTCCAGCCCTGAAGATGATGAGAACGATGATCTTGTCTTCTTGTCTAAACGAATTGCCAGGTTTCTGAGGGAGAAGAAGCCTAAAACCTTCAAGAGCAAGAAAGGTGAAAGCTCCTCTCAGAAGAAATCCGAGAAAAAGAAGTCAGCTAAACCTGACAAGAAGCAGATCAAAGACTCTACTGATCCTAGAGGTCCTCAGTGCTACGAATGTGATGGATTTGGTCATGTGAGAGCTGATTGTGCTAATCTCAAGAACAAGTCCTCAAGCAACAAAAAGACTTATTGTGCTACCATCAGTGAGGAAGAAGAGTCCAGCTCCAGTGACAGTGATGAGGAGAGTGGGGTGGCCTTTGCTGGAACCTGGGATTCAGACTCTGAGTCTGAACTTGATACTGGTAACGTTCCTACTTGCATTTCCCCTTTTTCTATTGATGAAGGTCCCTCCTCCTCTTCTCACAGGCAAGAGAATCAAACTATTGAAGCACTCAACAACCTCTATGAGGAAACCTATGAGAAACTGGAAAAGACTGAGGAGGACTTAAGGCATACTTGCTCTGAGCTTGAGACTGTCAGAGGAGATCACTCAGAGTTAAGAGAGGATCTTGATGAGCTCGTTGCCAGATTTTATGTTCAATGGGAAGAACTTCAAAAGACTCATCAAGAACTTGAAGCTTACAAATCAGAATATCAAACTCAGAGGGAGGAACTCCTTGAGATTCAACGAGATCATGACAGGATGCATTATTTGGTTCATTCTCTGGAACCAACTGTTGAGGATCTTGCCCTCAGGAATGAGGAACTAGCTGTAGAGGCTGATGAACTCAGAGTGGCAAACAGATCCCTATCAGAACAAGTCATTTCTCTATCCAGTCAAAGAGATGACTTTCAGCAAGAAGTGATCAACCTCGGTGAGCAAGTCCAAAACCTGTCAATTGTAAATGACACTCTAACAGAGAAGGTCACCACCCTGATGGAACAGAAGGAAGATTTCCAGCAACAAGTAACCAATCTGAGTGATCAAGTGCAAAATCTCACAACCAAGGTTGCAAATGCTGAAGAGCTGACAAGCAAACTGAACAAAGGGAAGGATGTTCTCAGTGAAATCTTATCATCTACCAGGGCTCATGGAGATAGGCGCGGGATTGGCTACTCAAAAGAATGTTCCAGCTCTAAAGAAAGAATCTTTGTGAAAGAAGGAACATCCTCAGATGAGTCCCCAGAAAGAATCACTGAAGAGAAGAAGGTTCAAACCAGAGGCTCCAAGAAGATTACCAGACGTCGTGTTCCTCCTGCTGTACCCTTAGAATGTGAGTATTGCAGAACTTATGGGCATCAGACAAGCGCATGTCACATTCTTGCCAGAGATGCCTTGTCAGGCAGACCTGTCATGTGGCCAAATGAGGAGCTGAAAAGAAGCATGCTTAGGAGAGAATGGCGTGTGAAATACCCTATGGTATGTCACATGGTATTTCAAACATCTGCCAAGGATGGAAGGAAATTGGCCTGGTACTTCGACAGTGGATGTTCAGGTCATATGACCGGCAACAAAGATCTTCTGTCCAACTACAAGGAGATTGATGGAGGATATGTTGTTTTTGGTGATGGGAAGAAAGGCAAGGTTGTTGGTATGGGTTCACTAACCTGTCCCGAACTACCTGATCTGGAAGCTGTTCATCATGTGGAAGGTCTTTGTGCCAACCTCATCAGTATTAGCCAGCTGTGTGATGATGACCTCAAAGTATCCTTTGATAAGAAGTACTGTGAAGTACTTAATTCTAAACAAGAGTGTGTTATGAGAGGACTGAGGTCCCGTAATAATTGTTATTTGTTTGGTCAATATTGCTTGTCTGCTGAGAATACAGGTGCAGGTTCTTATCTAACTCACCTTTGGCATGAAAGGCTAGGTCACTTGAATTTCAAGGACCTGATCAAACTAAGCAGAACAGGTGCCATCAAGGGCTTACCATCCCTCAAGAAAGCTGATGTTGACATGTGCGATGATTGTATGAAGAACAAACAACACAGAGCTTCTCACAGATCCATTGACCAGTCTGGTTCAACTCAGTGTCTTGAACTTCTTCATATGGACCTGTTTGGACCTACTGAGGTTAAAAGTCTTGGGGGTAAACAATATGTTTTTGTATGTGTTGATGACTTTTCTAGATATACTTGGGTTTATTTCCTCAGGGAAAAGAGTGAAGCTCTCAAGGTGTTCATTAAGCTTTGCAACCAACTGATCACTGAAAAGGAGTGCAAGATCAAGAGAATACGAAGTGATCATGGTGGAGAGTTTGAAAGTCATGCCTTTGAAGAATTCTGTAGTGAATTTGGAATAAAGCATGAATTCTCTGCTCCTCGTACCCCCCAACAGAATGGAGTGGTGGAAAGAAAGAACAGGACCATCCAGGAAATGGCTCGAGTCATGCTAAACTCAAAGGGTGTTCCACAAAACCTCTGGGCTGAAGCTGTACACACAGCCTGCTATGTGATCAATCGAGTTCACATGAGACCAAAATCCTTGAAAACACCCTTTGAGATCTGGAATGGTAAAAAGACTTCTATCTCTTATTTCCATATCTTTGGTAGCAAATGCTTTGTTCTTAATGACAGGGAAAACCTTGGGAAATTCCAAGAAAAGAGTGATGAAGGAGTGTTCGTTGGTTACTCCCCATCCAGTAAAGCTTACAGGGTATATTTGCCAAAATCAAGGAAGGTGATAGAATCTGTCAATGTGGTCATTGAAGACAAGCCAAGCAAGTTTCAGAACTATCTTGATGATGACATCAGAAAGTCTCTTGAGAGTGAGGATGAAGGCAATCTGGATCTACATCCTTCTGGTGGTGATGAACAGTCTGTGGTTCAAGCTGACAAGGAGAACTGCCCTCCTAGTCCTACTCCCATCAGAAGAATTCACAGGAATCATGATGAAGAGGATCTGATTGGAGACATAAATGAGGGAAGGAAAACCAGGATCAAGAAGCGGATCAACTACAAAGAGCTAGCTGGCCTACATTGTTTCACATCAACCATTGAGCCCAGCAAAGTGGAGGACGCCCTCTGTGATGAGCATTGGATCTCTGCTATGCAAGAAGAACTTCAGCAATTCAAAAGAAATGAAGTTTGGACCTTAGTAGAAAGACCAGAGGATGTCAATGTCATAGGGACAAAGTGGATATTCAAGAACAAGTCGGATGAGAATGGCAACATTACAAGAAACAAAGCTCGACTTGTTGCTCAAGGATATACTCAAGTGGAAGGTGTTGACTTCAGTGAGACCTTCGCTCCAGTGGCCAGACTTGAAGCCGTCCGCTTACTGATTGCCATTGCATGCACCTATGAATTCAAGCTCTACCAGATGGATGTCAAGAGTGCTTTCTTGAATGGCATGCTGAAGGAAGAAGCCTATGTTGAGCAACCCAAGGGCTTTGTGGATCCTCATTATCCAGATCATGTTTACAAGTTAAACAAAGCACTGTATGGGTTGAAGCAAGCTCCCCGAGCTTGGTATGACCGTCTGTCTTCATACCTTCTGGAGAATGGTTATGATCGAGGGAGCACTGACAAGACCCTTTTTCATAAAAAAGGAGGCCAAGGGATTTCTTATTGCACAAATTTATGTCGATGACATTGTGTTTGGTTCTACCTCACACATTCTCAAAGATCGATTTGTCAATAATATGAGTAAGGAATTTGAGATGAGTCTTGTTGGTGAACTGACATATTTCCTAGGTTTGCAGGTGTCTCAAAAGAAGGAAGGGATATTCATTAGTCAAGCCAAATATGCCAAGAACATTGTAAAAAAATTTGGCATGGAGTCCAGCAAGCCAGTTCGAACTCCTATTGGAACCAATGACAAACTCAGCAAGGATTCGAATGGTAAAAGTGTTGATTGCAAATTATATCGTAGTATAATTGGCAGTCTTCTCTATCTTGCAGCTAGCAGGCCTGATATTAGCTATGCCGTTGGAGTGTGTGCAAGATATCAAGCTGACCCCAAAGAATCTCATTTGCATGCTGCCAAGAGGATTATAAAGTATGTAGCTGGCACTGCTAACCTTGGGATATGGTATTCTAAGGATTCCAGCTTGCAACTAATTGGCTATAGTGATGCTGACTGGGCTGGGTGCACGGATGATAGAAAGAGTACGACTGGAGGATGTTTCTATGTAGGAACTAACCTTGTAAGTTGGTACAGTAAGAAGCAGTCTTCCATCTCATTATCTACTGCAGAAGCAGAGTACTTAGCTGCTGGAAGTTGCTGCTCTCAATTATTATGGATGAAACAAATGCTGAAGGATTATGGTATTGAACACAAGGAATTGATTCTCTTATGTGATAACATGAGTGCAATCAATATTGCAAAAAATCCTGTGCAGCATAGTCGAACCAAGCATATCGATATCCGTCATCATTTCATCCGAGAGCTAGTTGAAGATGGTGTTGTGACTATTCAACATGTGGGTACTGAGCTTCAACATGCAGATATCTTCACCAAAGCTTTGAGCAACGATCGATTTGAGGCCCTAAGACGTGAGCTTGGGCTCTGCATAATCGACTGAATTGTGTCTCTCCTCTTCCCCATGGTGTAAAAGGTTAAATTCCTCAAGCCCAATACTTGTTATATTTTTTTACTAATTAATTGTGGGCTGCAGGAGTTATATGTTTTAGGGGAGAGTATTATAAAGGCCCAATTGTTTTAGCGGCCCAGATCTGTCACTTCATGGAATCTTGCACACTTACTCTTTCGAGAAGTTCACTGCAAAAGGATCATCATTGAGTTTTACTAAGGGCGGGAAGAAATTTATTTCTTCATTACGAGTAATCGATTCCCTTCTCTCAGCTCTCCTTTCGTCCTTTCGACTAACCCCTGTTCTTGATTATTCAGTGTTAGTTTTGTGAAGTTTCGTTGAGTTCTGGTTGTAGCATTTACGATGGTGAATACGCGAAGCTCTAAGGGTTCCGCTCCTCCTCAAGCAAAACCTCCTGCTCCTAAGAAGGTTGCGGTTCCTAAGCGAAAGCCAAGAAGGGAAGTGCCCCCCAATCTACTGGAGAATCTTGTGAAAGAAGTTCAATCAGGCGCTGTAATGGACCCTTTGGATATCAGAAGTGAACTCCAAGAGGCGGGAGTGGTGGTTCAGGGGGAGTTACCCACGTCGGGGGTTACATCCACGAAACCCTCGTCTGCGAACGTGTCTTCTCAAGCAGTTACAAAATCGCAATCGGCTATTTCTCATGATATTCCTCAATCGAAGGATGCTTCGATCATGGAGTCTCCCAAAAATCTGAGAACTCTAGCCAATGCTGCTTCAACTGCCGGAGTTGAGGAACCATCAAAGAAAGGTACAAAAATTGCTCCTAAATCCACTGATACTTCTGCAAATGTGTCTACAGGAAAGGCTATTTCTGAAGGGAAGGCCCCGATCACCTCCCCACCAGTCTCAACTGCTTCCAAGAAGAAAGGAAAGAGTCTCAAAAAGTCTAGTGCTCCTGCAACTAAATCTACTGTTCCAGAGGTTCCAGATGCTGCTAGTACAATTCCATCCAATCCAGTGGCTGTTGCTGAGAAACCAATGGTGTCTACTCTTGCCAAAAGGAAGATAGACTTGGTCCCTAAGCCATTCTTTCCAGGAGTCAAGAAGCATGCTGTCGCCTCACCTCCTATTGATGCTGTACCCCTCTCATTTCTGAGGCCTGCTGTGATGACTCAACAAGGTCCTAAGGAACTCACTCCTTCTATGATCGAGAAATCCATCCAGAGCCCTTCTCAGGAGTCAGTTGACCCTGCTCCACATCAACTCTCATTGGCAAAGGAACCATCTGCTTCTAAGAAACCTTCTGGATCAACCATTGTTGAGGAGAGTTCTGCCATGGCTGTGAATCCTCCCAGGGATCAAACTGATGAGCCTGATAAAGATGTTGTCCCCACTGATCCAAATGAGGAAGCCGTAGATGATGTGTCAGAAGAGTCTAGTTCAGAAGGAGAAGAGTCTGAGTCCGGAGAAGAAGATGAAGAACCAGTTGTTGCCACAGGATCTAAGGTTGCTCCAGTTCCATTCACAAAAGTGCAAAGGAAAGAGAAGTCCGATAGTGAATATGAAGAATCCGATGAGGAAGTGTCTGGAGATGTCTCAGGAGAAGAAGAAGAAGAGGATCAACAAGATGATCAAGTGCCTCAGGCCACTGGTGGTTCAAGGAGGTCAAGTGATATAGAGACACTCAATGAGCTTAGATCAAAGGCCAAGCTTGATTCAAAAGGGAAGAAAGTGTCCAAGGAAAAAGGCAAATCCAGTCAGTCCATTGAGAAGCCGTACAATGTTCAGTTCCACTCTCACTACAACATGTACTACTTTGACACAGTGTTGGTCAAGAAGAAATTCAGGGCAGAACACACCTATCAAGGGAAGAGGTTCATTGAGATGGGATGGACCAAGTACTTGGAAAAGAGGTCTCTGCTCAAATGGGCATCCTGCTGGGAGAGCTACAAACCAGTATTTGTAAAGGAATTTTATGCCAATCTGAAGAAGGATGTTGTCATTCCAAATCGTCCCTGGTTTAATCTGAATTATACTCAAGGATTTTTCTATGATCTCACTGCTGCCAAGATCAATGCATTATTGGGTGTTCCAGATGTTCCATTTGATACCATTTATGCCCCTGTCACTTCATTTGACAGTCATAAGGTGGCTCAAGCTGTGACCAAGAAGAAGACTATGAGAATGCCTGGAAATGGTGTCAGCTCAGGAGACCTAACTCTGAAGTTCTCCCTGATCTACAAGTTCTGTGCCTCAAATGTTTTTCCCACAGCCAATCATTCTTTGGTGACAAAGGATATGTGCCATCTGATCTATGCCATTGAGATGAAAGAGCCAATCAATTATGGGCAGTTAGTTCTCTCCCACATGAGCAAAATTGCAGAAAGTCTCAAAGATGATGGGAAAGTACTGCTTCCTTATCCAGCCCTGATCACAGCTTATCTAGAAGGAGAAAACATTCTTGGTGGGAAGAAGGTGGCAACCAACCCCATTGTGGAGTTTGCTATCTCTCAGAGACTTCTGAAGAAGACCCCTGATCTACCTGGTCCTGATGGTTCCTTACCTAATCAGAGTGCTTTAGATCATGCCAAGACTGTCATCTCTGCTGCTGTTCAAGAGTTAAGGGATTTAAGGGAAAGACAGACTCGGATAGAAGAAACGCTTGATCAAGCCTTAGCTCTTCTGCCTGAAGTCTGGTCAGATGATGAAGGTGCTATCCTACATATTCCCCAGGAGGATGAGGATGAAAGGGACTCTGAAGATGCTGATGAAGCTGAAGAGTGATGTTTTTGCCATGAAGATGATCCAGAGGGGGAGTAGAAACTTTCAAAAAACTTTCAAAATTCCAACACCTGATGAAGCTGCCCTCTCTGCTGGATATTTGGTAACATCTTTCTAACCCTACAACCTTTTAAATTCTGTTGAGATCTTTGATCAAGATACTCTGATATTTTCTGTGGTTGTTTTTTTTTTTTTTTGAACTGTCTTATGTTGGTTTGATGTTGATTATGCTTGTTGATGCATACTCTGAACTTTTCATGGCTAATGTTTTGATGGATGCTTGTAATAGTTGTGAACTGGTCCCCTGTTTTGTTTTTAATGTAAGCTCTATGTGTTGACTGTGTCATCTTATGAAGAGCTCTTTCTGGGATGTATTTTGGTGGTTGGGTTTTGGATGCTAGTAGGTTCATTGTTTTATTTGTAATAGTTCATCATCGGTTGGTATTTTGTACTGGCTCACTTCCTGCCAAAAAGGGGGAGATTGTTGAGTCAAGGTTTTGTTGGAAGTTCAAAGTCGATGATCGAACTCCTCGGATGAACCTCCTGAGCGGCAGTCTTCTGTGTGACGTGGAAGTTTTTGAAAGACTTGCTCCAGCCCAACGACTCTATTCCAAATATAGGGAGATTATTCTCTAATGGTTATTTTGCAGGAACCCTCCCTCAGATTAGTGAATTAGAGTTTGAATGGTGTGTGTAACGGACATGTCAGAATTCAATGGCTAGTTGCAGGTGACCGTTCCAGAATTGGGGGTTCTTGGTTAAAAGAGATTTCAGAGGGATGGAAGCTAACTTCTCACTCTTACAATCTTTGGAAACACTCTGAATTCTCTCTAAGCTTTCGGAAACACTTTGTGAGAAGCCTCGTTCGATTTGCAGCCCCCTGTTCCTAGATTCTATCTATTGCTGCTAAATCGACTAAGCCTTGGACTTCCTCCTTGATTGATTGCGAGTCGATTAAACCAGTTGAGGAGAGTGTCCAAAGGCTTCACAGGAGATAAGCTACATCGATCAAATTCATCCTGCTCGAGAGAAGTGATTCACGGACTGCTCCAAGGGAAACTCAAGGCAGGAGCTTTGGGGAGTTGAAATAGGTGGAGATCCTATACCAGAACTTGGAGAGTGTCTGGTTCCAACAATTATCTGCTTGGAGTTTATGGTGAAGTCATTCTCTTTATTTTGCTAGTGTGTGTGGTTGTTTACCATCTTAAAACACATAGTAAAATAACTCCTGGATTGGTATCCCCCAAACGTAGGCCGAAGGCCGAACTGGGTAAACAATTTCGTGTCTCATTGATTTACTTTATGCTTGTTTATTATTCCGCTGTGCTTGATATTTATATTGGTACATTAATCTGTGTTGGGTGTTTGAGTTCATAATAGTCAGTGAACCTCTGCATAAAGTGTGAATCTTGCTACTCGGTGGACCTAACATAAATATCTCGCATGATTGCACTGTTGGTCCTTGTGTGATGTGGATCGGCTATTATCACAGGCAACCTAATCCTTGAAGAATCATT
Source organism: Hygrophila difformis (assembly GCA_030278955.1). NCBI lineage: Eukaryota > Viridiplantae > Streptophyta > Magnoliopsida > Lamiales > Acanthaceae > Hygrophila > Hygrophila difformis. Next base: position 225,041 of record JAOANR010000268.1, on the reverse strand, counting down.
TATCCCGAAATAAAATTATTGATTAACTTTCTGGCTTGCCAATGCATTTTATGTGATGATTTTATTGTTAATCTTTTGATATTGATCTTGTTTCCTTTTATTGTTAATCTCTTGACCTCTATAATTACCCTATCTATTTTAATTCCTCTGTAATTACCATGTCTATACGAATTGTGCTTTGAGGCAATTATTACCTCCTATCCGCCTTTATATAGATGTGGATACCTTTCCTTATATACATTTTAAAGACGTGAAGGGGTTGGCCTCGAAGGGGCCAATATGTACAAGTATGTGCAACTGGGATGCTACACTAATACCTAAAATGAATCCGACCGGAAGCTCCTGAAAAGTTGCTTATAGAAAGTAGAAAGAGCTAAGGCCTCTTCAAAGCCGGTTTTTAACACACATACACACACATCTATCTATATTTAAAAACAGTATCGCTTATGAACAGTAACCTACTCTTATGAACAGTAACCTATCAATTCTCTCTTACAAAAATTCCTTATGAAACAGTAACCTATCTATTTCCTCAACATTCACTTTCTGCACGCAATCCAATACACATTTCTAATGATTAATAACTTACCAATAACTAAAAATGTGTACAAGAAAAAATTCAAAAAATTTAACATTTTAAAAGAGGTAATAACTAAAATAGGCCACCAGAAGGAGTCATTTCCACTTTTGTGCCACGATATTTTGATTTAGGGAAATAGGCCATTAGAAGGATTTTGGGCCTGAATTTAGGTCATTGAGGTGGAATTCGGGCCGTGATAGCTTAAAAGTGGAAATAACTCCTTCTGATGGCGTATTTTAGTTTTTCTGAATTATTTTTTATTTTATGTAATAAAATAAATAATACTCATTCTGTGTCATTATTTATGTCATACTTTTTTTTTCTTGTTCCAATATTTTTTATTTCATTTCTATTTTAAAAATAATTAAATATTAATTGCCAAACATACCCATGTCTGAAAAATTCCTTGCATTAGTACTAATTATTCCTACATAAAATACAATGTCCGAAAATTTTGGGATATTTATAATAAAATATGTTTATTTTTACTTTATAATTTATTTGAATATGTATTTGTTTTACTTATTTTATAATATATTTGAATTAATATTTATTTCATTTCTTATATTACTCCCTCCGTCTACTAATAGTGTTAAAAAAAAGGTAACTTAAAATTTTATATAATATGATTGTAATGAGTTGCAATTTTATTTATTTTTTTGTTTTTAGGAGCCATTGGAGACAGGTGGTGGGAGGCCAAGCCATACAATTACAAAAGAAATAAATGGGGAGGGATAGGGGGCCGGGTGGGGATTCGAACCCTCAACCTATAGGTTGGGAGTTGGGAGTTGGGAGACTTACTACTGCAGTAAGTCCCCAACCCCACAATTTTAATTAATTTATTTATTTGTAATTTACTGATATGTGGTTGTAGGGCGCACTGGAATTATTAATGGTAATAGGTAATTTGAAAGTTTAATATATTTATCTATTAATCTGAGGTGATTGGTAGATTTGATGATTAATTGTATTTAATTATTTTTAAAAATGAAAATGAAATAAAAATATTGGAACAAGAAAAAAAAGTATGACATAAATAATGACACAAAATGAGTATTATTTATTTTAATTACATAAAATAAAAAATAATTGAAAAAACTAAAATGGGCCACCAGAAGTAGTCATTTCGACTTTTAGGTCATCGCGGCCCGAATTCCAGCCCAATGGCCTAAATTCAGGCCCGAAATCATTTTAATAGCCTATTTTCCTAAATCAAAATATGGTGGTCCAAAAGTGAAAATGACTCCATCTGGTGGCCTACTTTAGTTATTACCTCTATTTTAAAACTACATGATGAGACGAATCTAACGATATCCCACTTGACTATGCTTTTTCTTATATAGATGATGTATAAGCATTAGTCAAAGTTGAATAATAAACAGTAACAAAAATCAATTCATTTTCAGTATAAACATGAAGGAATTATAAAAAAACAAAAAAAACATATTGCACTTTCAAAATATAAGAGAACCAAATTTGAACGATATTCAAGTTAGATAATTTAATTTCATTAATTATTATAGATAAAGAATACTAACAAATAAAAGATGTAACAAAAACTTTATGGGTTGATAATTAAATAATAAACAGTAGCAAAAATTAATCCATTTTTTTCACTATAAAAATTAATGAATTATTAGAAGAAAAAAACATAATGCACTTTCAAAATATACGAGAACCAAATTCGAGCGAAATTCACATTACATAATTTAATTTCATTAATTATTATAGATAAAGAATACTACCAAATAAAGGATGTAAGAAAACTTTATGGGTTGATATTATATTTATTTTTAAATATAATTTCAAAATTTGTTATCATTCTTAAAAAATATTCTATTAATTGAAATTATAGTTAAAGAATACAATATATTGTTAATATTAATAAGTACTTTATGGATTGATTTTTTATATTAATTAATGAATAGCAAATATTTATATTAGATAAATTAATTAAATTAGATAAATTGCAATACGACAATAAGTTGATGAAACTATAGTCATTTTAATTTGTCAATGGATTCATTTACAAGAGTATTTCTTGTATTTTTCTAATTTAATTTGGAAATATCTACATCTTTATGAAATTTCTAATATCTCAACGCTTTAGGATGAATCTTTATCAATAATTAATTATCGAGTACAATACTATTTCAGATACCTTCTTTGTCAATGTATGACATTAGAGTTGTGAGTAGAAAGAAAATCTTTGTTTTTTTTTTATTTTTTTTGTCCTTTCAACTATTGTTTGTAATATAAATATTTTTTTAAGATACTAAATTGTAATATATAAATATTGGTAATGACATATATTGGTCGATTTATATGCAATGTATAGATGTACTCATGTAATGCTTAAAATAGTTTAAGGATATAAGAGAATGTAATCGACATAATAAAATTGAACAATTTTATTTTTTTAAATTGAATAATTTTATTCATATTATCCATTATTTCCACCCATTGGGGGGGGGGGGGGGGGATACTTATATATATAAATAAGGGGAAAAAACACCATTGGTCCCATAAGTTTCCCTAATTTCGATTTCAGTCCCATATTAATTTCATTAACACAATCAATCCATTATGTTCTTCAAACATTAAATTTTAAACTTTAATGTTTTAAAAATAAAATCAAAATCATGAATAAAGTTGTTGGTCGCCTGGTGGGAGGTACTCTGGGCCTAATTAGGTTAGGGTGTTTTTTGTTCTTTGATTTAGAGTTGGTTTTTCAGAAATTAGTTTGAGTTCACATAAATATTAAAATTACGTTTGGAATAAAAATATTGAACTAAATTCTATTATTTTTTCAGTGTCTTTTCATACCAGTGTAAATGAAAGGCTCAAATGATTAATTCCCAATCCTTTCGAAAACATCGATCCAAAACTTAGGTTATATATATATATATATATATATATATCTAAATATATATATGTGTTAACACTGTGCTTTCGGCACCTAAAATGACCAAACTGTCCTAACCACTTCTCTTAATTTACAGGTTGACATTGGCATATGGAGTACCTATTATTCCCTCTTTTGTCGTTTCTGCTCGGCTTGTTCAACACTCTTTTTCCTGCCTTGTTCAAAAATCCTTTTCCGTTATGTCCCATCACTTCTCTCATCCCTTTGTTCCGTCTTCTCTCTTCTCCATCCCTAATCGTGGGAAGGTCGCAAGCCCTTCTTTTCTTTTTGGCCACCTTCGTCGATGGTTGCCCGGCGCAACCGCATATCCATTGTCTCCAAAGCCGCATCTCGCTGCCGCCCTCCGCCTCGGGACCCATAAAGTTGTTCCCAATCTCTGTCCCTGCCCTACACTCCCATCGACGGAACCCTAGCTTCGCCGCCGTTGAGCTACGCCACACTCGGCTGTTCCCGCCGCCGTGGACATTTATTCTATGTGCCGCCGCCCTTCGATTCTGGTCTGTCCTCATTTAGTGTTCCTTTTAGATTCTGGTTTCCCTGGAGCTTTAATCGAAATAAAATCGTATATCTCTCGTGTATAGCATCGCCTCCAGAGCCCACGCCTTTGGTATTGACAGGTTGTCGTGCTGCCCAGTCGTGGGAAGAGTGGATGTCACTAGGTTCCTCTGCTTAACCCTAACTTAATTGGAAATATGTGATTCGATAGGTGCCCATTGCACGGAAAGGTTCCCTCTTCGCTGCTCCGGTATTCCATTACGTTATCACCTCCGTCAATAAGGTCCTTCTTGATTTTCCCTTTCTCTCTTTCGATTTCAATCCAGCTCTTCAATCGCATATTTTTTTCTGCCAGGGCGAGACGCTGGAAGACATCAAAATGCACCTCTCCGCCAATGCTTACGACCCCTACCTACAGAACGGTTGGTCTGCTACGAACTTCTATTTTCCTGATGTTCAGTGTGCTTGGGGAAACTTGTTTAAATTTATGTGGTTTTGCATTGGGGGAGGTGTAACGTTGATCCGGATTGCTTTGTTGTGTTACACACGTATTTTTGTTAGCTACCCCTGCTCTACCATCTATTTTCAAATCTCGTTGCTCTGAGCCTTGGATTCAAGTTATTTTGTGGAGCCCTAGGGGAATTCTGCTGAAATTATGTAACGGAAAAGTGAATAAATGGCTTTGGAGTGGAGTTTATCCTCTAGAATCTAGATTGTTTCCTTTCAATAGCTCATTCATGTAGAATCAATTCCCTCACTTATCTGACTTTCCTTGGATATGCTTAGTGGAGGAAGAGCAGCACTCTATTCTGAATTTTTGATGATTTGTATTCATTTATAATTTCTATATTTTGTTCTATTTGCCAGATTAAATATAGAAAGGTCATATTACAGGTAAGTTGTATTCAAAGTATTCTGAGTCCATCTAAGGGTGTAATGTTGTAGCCAAGTCGAGTGTGGAGTTTTACACATTTGTCTATGTTCATATGTCCAAAAATTGTGAATATATAATTTAAATTCAAAGGACTACAATCGAATATAATATATTTACTTTTATAATTTATAGGAGTTTAAAAAAAACTTGAAACTTTACTTTTTTTTCCAAATTATCGATTCAGGTAACTTGCTTGTATCAATGAGTCAATTAAATTATAATGTGATATCAGTCCCTAATTGTTATTTATTCTGTCTGTGTCTTCCACGATTGGTTTTTAGAATGTTGTGCAACCCTACTGTTCTAATTGCTTATCTCTGCGGGCTGATTTGCCGAAGGCGTCTAAGAAATAGGCTCTAAATCATTGCCCTTAAAGAGGCGGAGGCTTCGCTAAGGTGGCTCATCCAATTTTTACACTTTCAATTTGCCTAATTGAATGCCGAATGGTTTTTAACTTTCAATCTGAATGTCGCAATTGTCATCTCCCATCGATAGGTCACAGCTCGCTTCGGATATTTTCTTCCCCTTCATTTTAGTTAATTGTTCTCCCTGCATTTGCCTCACCCAAAAACAAGTAGATGCAAATAATGAGGTGCTGCCACTCTGTTTTCATGTGTCTAATGTCGATTAAGAAACAACTGACTTCAATTGGAAATTTGATCTTTTGTGGTGATGCATTTGGCAGCACAGATGGAGATTCTGCAGAAAATGATGCTATCCCACTCTACCGATCCATAATCAAACAAACCTACTTATTAATATCTCAGTGGCCATGACAAATGATTATTCCTTGACTTTTTACTTTTTATTGTTACATTTTGCTTTGCATTATTTCCTTCTTTATAAATATATATATATATATATATATATATATATATATATATTAATTGAGGACCTGGGCATTTGTCGTGCTAATTAAAGCCTATTTATGCTACAAAGTTTGGAGATTCAGAAACATGAATAAAGATCAAAGATGCTGTATTTGGTGAGTAGCAGTTCAAAGTCATGCAATAGAATCTTTGGGACACTATTTATTTATTAAGTATTTAAGTTATAGAATCAATAAGTATGAAATCAATAAGTTAGCAACCAGCTAGCACTTCATGTTTGCGTTGTGTTCTCTCTTACAATGAGGTATTGTTTTCCATGAAGAACGGAATATTTGCATTTCCCATTTCGTGAGTATTGAACATTTGTCTAATATTTGAATGGGAAAGTACTACAAGTAGGTAGTTATGGACATTGTTTGGTTGATTTGGAGTTCTGGTTTTTGGCTCATTTTCTTTTCATGCCATTTTACATTTCCATGCCTTGTGCTGTGCATTGTTCGCAATTGAATATTAGATTCTATTCAATTTCTAATTTCTTTGCTAATTTTATGGTGGTCAGCTAATCTGAGGTTCCAAAACTCCTCAGTGGTTTAATGCTCTGGCTTAACGTTAATGAGTGCTCAACAACGGGTGTATATTTGCTTCCTGACCTGCTTATTTGTTCTTTTCATGTTTCGATTGTGTTTGTTTGGATGGCTATGTTGAGACTATCTAAGTTGTGACTTTCATTTTGCACTCATCTTCGAAATTGGATGAAAATTATGAAGTAATGAAAGTGATGGGTTTAAAGCATTACATTCTAAAGTTGGTACCTATTGGATTCAGCTTTACAGACCCTTTTACACCTAAAGAATATGAGCTCCACCCTCCATACTTATATTGGTTAGAGATGAAATTTAATTCCTGATTTTGTCTCGTTTTAGTTTTAATCTTTTAGTTTACTGCTTTGGTATAGTTCTCAACTTTTTTGTAAAATATTGATTTCGTTTCTCGAATTGGATATTTGCATTCGATTAATGGTGCACAATGTGACAATCATACTGTAATTATTAGCATCAATTTTAAGGGATTCATATTGTTTCATATTCTTCATGTTATGTATAAATCACACATTTGAAGTACTCATGCATGTTTCTATTCATGATTGGTTTCAGAGTTCAAAAATTGAATTGTGTTAATTAATTTGTGAATGATTGATTGGTTTTTCTCTTCAATGTTATTTGTTGGGATTTAGGATTCAAGGATTTGGTTTATTTATATCATCACATGGCTATTGAAAGTCATATCAATTAACAAACATTGAATTATTTTTGTAGAAATATGCTGCGTGCAGGATAAGGTCTGAAAACCCGCTTATACAGTTTGAGCTGACACTAAGGACGGCAACTTTTGTGGTGACGAATGGCGATATTTGGAGTGGTTGCAGGAATATTTGGCATCAACTTCTAAGTACCATTGTTCAATTACCCAGATGCTTTCAAATGGGTCATTTCATCACCAGAGTAAGCTCGTCCCTAATTTTTGCCTTGTTTTTGTGCTTTTTTAAGTATTGAAGACTGATGCTGCTCTAGACTGTACAGCATGCAAAATGTCATTGCTCTCACCTCTAAAAACACCTTCAACATTCCTATTATGGTAATTGTTTTCTATGTCCAACACAAAGATGCTTTTTACTTGTAATATTATTATGTATAAGTATGTGCTAATATTGTTTCATCCTTAAAAACTTGTGTGCAGCTACTATCATACTCATTTCAAGCACTAAAGCCATCCCATCACAATTACCATTAAAGCCGGTATGTGCCTCGTTGATTGATACACATGGCTTACACCAAAATATTCACTATTCATTACAGTTTTTTTGCTTATTCTCAATTGCCCTTTAACGCTCCTATTCATTCATTTACTGTTTTGCCAATAAAACAGGTTTACGCGTTTTTCCCATCAACTTTACAACCGATTATTCACTTTACTTTCATGGCAAGATTTGTTTCCTATATGATTAGTTTCTGTTTGTACCATTACTTATCAAAACAAGCCTATTCAGATCTATCATAATTATCAATCTTACATCTACAACCTATGACATGATTACATTTCATTGAATCCTGCGCGGCGTAGCGCGCGAAAAGGGAACTAGTATTTATATATGTGTGACCATCTCAATTGAATTACTATTTTGCCCTTATGATTTAAAAAATTTACATCCATCTTTGCCCCTCATTCTCATTTTCTCCGGGGCTTTCATATTGTCGATCTTCCTATATTTGTTGCCCTAATTCCATATTTCGAATTTGCAGCGGAGTTCACCGCCGATTGGGCTTCTCGAATTCGATTTGCAGAGGAAATCATCGCCGACCGCGTCGCCTAATTGCAGATCGACGCCGTTTGAGTGGAGAACAAGGAGCAAAGGTATGAGTTTTTTTTCGATTTCCTTCATTTTTCCGAATTCCCCGTTTCTTGTTATGATCGACCGGAAATCCGCGCGGCAAAGGGGACTTGGCGGAGTGAAATTGGAGCTGGCAGCGGGAGGAGGAGGACCAGCCAGCCTTCAGGTGTCGTGATGGGGGTGGTGCCGCGCAGTGGTGGGGGTGACATGGCCTCGCTGGGCGGCATCGGGCAGCAGCAGGCCGCTTTGCAGCGCCGCTGACCACGAACGCTGCTGCTGCGCTCGCCGGCAATGGGCTCCCCTCGTAGGTAGGAGAGGCGATGCAGCTCCAGTTGTTTGGGGCTTTTATTTTTATTAATTTTTTTTCTAAATCTTTGCCCCGTTCGGTTTAAATCTTTGCTGTCTATAATACTTTGTCTACCTTTATAGATACATTCAGTTTTAATCAACTTAGGCACTCAATGTGTTTGATTAAATGCCGGATCAGTACAACTTTTCGCCAATTGAGCCATGTCGAGTCTGAAGTCTAAACGAAGAAACTGACACGCAGCAGATTTCAGATAATTGCTTATTGTTGATTGTTTTATGGTATTTTGTGGCTTATAAGTTCAAATTCGTGGCGATCTTTCCGGATTTGTCAATCAGAGGCTGCACATTCTTTTTTATCCTTGATTTAGGTTTTATACCAGTGATTGTGATTATTTTTAGATGAGATTAAGTTGGAATCAATCATAATTTAATGTTTATTTTAGCAACATTAATGTTATTGATAAGAGAGATCAGAAAGAAGGAAAAGATGAGGTATATCTCTACAGGATAAGAAATGAGAAGAAGCAGGAGGAGTTTTTTGTTTACTCACTTGAAAGGCAGTCCCCGTTTGGTAGAGCTATCGGAATATAGTGCTGTTGATTTTGAGTTTTGAGTTCTTTTTGGTCCTTTTGATTTTTGAGGATATCATCGAGTGTCCGAGATGGTTTATTTGGATTCCAATGTTGTGTGACACAGTATTGGTTTTGGAAATTCCACAGAGGTGTGATATGGTTCTTGGTTTTGAAACTTCAATGTTGAGGCGTCTTCCCTCAACACGCTAATGATCTCTTGTGTGATTTTCATGCCGTTTCCTCACTCTGCCTCTTGCCTTCTCTGCTACCTCTCTTCCTGCCTATTGCCTGTTCTTCTACCTTTCTTTCCCACCCAAGGCCTTTTCATTTTCATCCTTTACCCCTATGCTTTCAATCCGTTGGTTTTGAGTTCTTGCAGGGGAGATGTTTCCTTTAAGCAAGCTTAGGAGACTGTACTGTGAGCTGTTTTGCACTATGGGATGGACAAAAGGATGCCTCGAGTTCTTGGTTGCACGTACATTAGCAGCTTCATGAATGCTTCTCAGAATCTTATCTTTGCCGCTGCTGCCGCTAATTCTGCCGCTGTTGTCGCTGCTGCTTTATATCGCTGACGTTAAGTTTTCTCCCCATTCTGCAATAAGAGGCTATCTATGACTGAAGTGGCTATTTACTCCTTTCTACAGAACATTTCATTTTGCTTATGTTGAGTTTTGGTTTTCACAGTTATGATGATGTATCCCAACACTTAATTTTGAGTGGTATAATAAGCATTTTCCACAAAAAAAAAATGTTATTGTGCTTAACTTGGTAGTGGTGAGTGTGAGATTGTGCACAGAATTGAATCGATTTGAGTGCTAATTTTTGTGGGTGAGTGTTTCTGTACATGTTAATTGGCATCTTTGGACCTTTGATTTTGCTAAAACTTTCGCTTGTGGTTTATGGTGGGGTCTTCTGGTGAAATATCCCAAGCTTTGCTGAATAAGTTTGCTGGATATGGAGGGTACAGATAATGTTATAGCTGACAATGCTGGAACTTTCGTTTGCACATCATTTATGTTCTTTATGAGGGTGGGTGGGTTAAGATTATTAGCTATTATGCTTAGTGATTTGATTCATTCGTTATTTTTATCCTTATTTGAAGCTCTTTAGTTATATTTGGCTCTCCAAAAAGCACAAGTTAGATAGAATTTAGTTCGCAAAGTTTGAAATTTATCCAGTTGAGTCGATGGATTGTTCTGCTTTTTCCATAATTCTCTCTATAAAACACTAATTGCTTTGTGTGAGCTCTATGTTACTGTTGAGTATAATTCAGTTGCATGTGCATTCAAAGAATGGTTGTTGAGCTTCTGCTGCGGTCTGTGGTTTACTTTCTATTTAGTATTTTTGTTTAATGTTGTTAAAATATTTTGTTCATCTTTATTTATTGGTAAAATCATGTGACGGTAGAGCTTAGCAATTTTAACTTTAACGACTCTAATGAGGAAAATTGTTTGTTGCAGTGTCTTCAAGACGGTAGTTTGCTTTCAAAGACATTATTTATGCATTGAATGTTTACCTTCTCACCATGTCTTATTATTCCTTACCCCTGAACTTCTTTTCTAGATGCGGCCATGAGACACGGAAGAGGGTAGTAGCATGCATAACAGATGTTAATTGCATAACAGATGTTAATTGCAGTAAATTGATTTGATTATTTTGATTGATTAGATGAATAATGTAGTGTTGATCATTGTGTTGAATTTGGTAACTTGAAGTTCTTGAAATTATAATTTTTTAGATGAATTTGTTGATTTGATTATTTGCTATGTTTTTTGTTTGAACGGATTATTTATTTTAAACATTATTTAAGGGTGTTGTGAGAATCCAACTTCGAATCTTGTGGTAGCAAGACCACACATCGGATTGTTGCAAGCTCATGTTTTTTTTGGGGGGGAGCCGAAGCCGGAGAACAAGGAGAAAATAAAAACAAAAACCACAAACTAGCTACAAAAGCAGTGGAGGGTGAAATCAAAGGCGGGGGAACCACACGCCGGACGCGTCCGCCGCTAAGGCCCCCTTGGCAAAATCTGGAGGGAAGGCCCATGTGGTGAAGAGCTCGTCCAATGAAGCACCGTGCTTGGCCAGGCTATCTGCAACTTGGTTGCCTTCACGCAAGACATGATGAATATGGCACATAGCAAAAGACTTCTGCAAGTCTTTGATCTTTTTCAACAGAGCAGCCAGGGGGTGAAACATATTCCAAGAGCCTAGATCTTCAATCACAGTGAGTGAATCAGTGTAGCAAGTGACTCTATTAATTCCCAGTTTGGATACGTATTCCAACCCTTTTGCCAGGGCAATCAACTCGGCATAGATGTTGGAAGCATAGCCGAGGTAGCCGCTTCCTCCACTCCTCCAATGTCCATCACAGTCACGAACTACAAACCCGAATCCAGCTCGACCCGGGTTCCCAAAGGAGCTCCCATCAACGTGTAGGATAGTTCCATCGCATCCCAGATGGTTCCAATGAACCATTCTCACCTGTGAGGAACTGCCGCATTTCATATTTTCAGCCGAGTGAAAATCCCCCGCCAGGTTGTAGATGTCTTTAATCAAGGCCCAATTCGACTTGTTTTTCCCTTGAAATACCCTAGCATTGCGTTCCATCCATATGCTCCATAGTGCTGCCACAAACAACTTGCCATAAACTTTATACATACCTTGCAGAAAAGCTTTAATCTCTATTTTAGGTATGCTGGCACAGTCTTGAGGAATTTGAATTTGCAGCAGTGTCCAGATGTGGTGCGCCCAGTCACAGTAGAGAAAACAATGGCTCCAATTCTCCTCTTTATTACCACATATAACACATAGAGGACATGAGGCGATACGGCGATGAAAACGAGTAGCATTGACCGGAAGAGAGTCATGGCTTAAGAGCCACAGCAGGAACCCAACCTTTTCAGGTATGCTCGCCTTCCACATCCAACTCCAATCCGTAGACGAGTCCACATGTGAAATCAGAAGTTGATAGGCAGACCTCGCATTATATTTCCCTGAGGGGTGAGCTTTCCACACCCACATATCTGGGAGGGAGTCATGCAAAATAAAAGTAGGGGAGGAGTTGATCTGCTGCAATATATCAGTTGGAATGCTGGTATAGATCCCAGACCAGTCCCAACTCCCGTCTTTGATCACATCTTTCACCCGAAGATGAAGGTCCTGTGTAGCTACAAAAGGGGTTAATGGACCAAGTTGTTTCTCCTTCCACCAGTCTGAGAACCATAAGGATGAATCACCACATCCAATCCGAAAGGTGAATCCAGCTTTCAGGTGAGGGGTAATTTTTTCCATCAATCTGAGAGTGTTTGAGTGGCCATGGTGGTTTTGAGTGATTGGGAAATGAGTCCCCACTCTGCCACCCTCCAACAGTTGAACCCAGATCTTGTCCGGCGAATGCATATAACTCCAAAGTAGTTTGCCTAGCAGAGCAATATTCATATAGCGAGCTTTCCTAATTCCCAAGCCTCCTTTCTTCCTTGGCCTAGCAACCTTATCCCAACTGACAAGGTGAAGGCCTTTACCACTAGATCCCTTCCATAGAAAGGCACTGATTCTTTTGTCAATGGCGTTGCAAACCGCTTCCGGAAGCCAATGGAGCTGCATGATGTAACTCGGAATCGAAGCCAGCACAGATCTACACAAAGTGAGCCTACCCGCTTTATTCAAAAGTTTGCACGCCCAGCCCTCTAAACGAGTGTCCATCCGGTCAAGGAGAAAACCGAAGTCTTTGCACTTCTTGCGTCCCAGTAATATAGGAAATCCCAAGTATTTATCAAAGGCTTCTACAATAGGGAACTGGAGAACCTCTGTGATCCATTGTCTATCTGATTCTGTGATGCTCTGAGACACGACAATTGAAGATTTTTGGGGACTCGCATAAAGTCCTGAGGCAGCAGAGAACAATCGAAGGGCTTCACGGATCTGAATGATGCTGTTGCGCTCAAACTTCGAGCAGAGTATGAGATCATCGGCATACACTAAGTGGGAGATTCCAATTCCAGAGTTAGACATTCTAATAGGCTGCCATTTAGCTTGATGAACCAGTGATTGAATGAGCACTGAGAGTTTTTCCATAACCACCAAGAAGAGGTATGGGGAGATAGGATCCCCCTGTCTCAACCCTTTTCCGGGCGTGAAAGACTGCAAGGCTCGCCCATTCCAAAGGATAGAATACGAAGGAGACTTGACACAGTGCATAATGAGGCGAAGTACCGAGTCAGGGATACCCAATTCCTCCAGGCACTTTTCAAGGAAGTCCCAACGCACATTGTCGTAGGCCTTGGCGATATCAATTTTCATAATAATGGCATTGATTTTAGGTCTGGAACCTGACATATTGCTTATCAATTCTTGGAGGGCTAGGGCGTTATCAACCGGGCCACGACGAGGAAGAAATGCCGCCTGATGTAGGGAAATCTTGTCTTGCAGAATAGGCCGGAGACGATCCACCAAAACTTTGGTCAGGATTTTGTATATCATGTTGCACAAGGTAATCGGCCTGAATTGTTGAGCATTGGACGGGATGGGAACCTTGGGAATGAGACAGATATACGCCTTGAGGGCTTCAGGCGGTAGGCAGCAATCAATAAATGATCTGTGCACAAAATTGAAAACCGAAGAACCCACCTTACTCCAATATTTCTTGTAGAAGGATCCAGGAAATCCGTCCGGGCCCGGGGCTGAATAGCCATCCACACTTTTCATAATATTATTCACCTCCTGGATGGTGGGGGGTTCATGTAAGAGTTGGCATTGCTCCCGAGAGATGCTAGGCAGCGGAGGAAGTTCGTGAGTGGAGGATTGGTCATCATTCACAGTGTTAGCAAATAGAGACTGGAAGTAGGAGTTAACATGATTGCCAAGCTCAGCCTCATTATCGCACCAAGTGCCATCCGGGAGGTATAAACCATGGATCCTTTCCCTGTGTCTCCTAGTTTTTACCCGAGCATGGAAGTAAGAGGTGTTCCTATCTCCACATCTCACCCAACGTTCCCGAGCCCTTTGGTGCCAATAGGTCTCCTCCTGATGCAGCACGGCCTCGTACTCTGCCCGGAGGTCTAATTCCAAAAGGCGGAGGCGAATGGAATCCACTCGTTCTTGGGCTTTGTGAATGCCCTCAATGCGTTTAAGGATTTTAAACTTCCTCCATTTGTAATTGCCACCATAAGCTTTGTCAAATTCCAAAGATCCCTTACGGACTTTCTCTAATTTATGGCAAATAGATTCTGTCGAGAGTGTGTCTGTCCAAGCAGCTTCCACCACAGATTCATATTTATTATCCTGCGACCAGACCACTTCCCATCGAAAAGGTTTGATGGCGGTGGCCTTCCTTGTCATCCCACAATGTACCAGAAGGGGGCAATGATCCGATCCCCCGTTGGCAAGCACTTGGGCATATCCTCTCGGAAACTGATCCAGCCATGCTCTGTTGGCCACGCCACGATCAAGTCGCTTACAAATCCTTTGGTTGACACCATTAGGTCTGCTCCAAGTGTAAGTGCCCCCTTGTGTGTTAATAGTCTCAAGTTCACAGATTTGAAGGACTTCCTTTAATTCATCCGCTCTTGCAAGGTTGTACAGGCCCCCCCGGACTTCCGAGGAATGAAGAATTTGATTCCAATCTCCTACCACAGCCCAGGCACCATCAATATGTTCCCCCATGGCCTGGAGATCATTCCAAGTGTGACGTCTCTCATGAGCTCTAGGTGAGGCATAGATCGCAGAGACATACCATTGGTTGCTTCCTTGAGTTAATTTGAGTGTAATTAACCTGTCCCTTTCATCAAAGACTTGCCATTGGAAAAGGATTCCCAAACGGACAAGTACCCAGATACCACCCGATCTTCCAGTAGCCTCCTGGATACACGCCGCCATGTAACCCGCTTGTAGAAACAAACAATGTGATCTCGCAAACATAGATTGAGGCTCAAAAACAAAGAGCACATCCGGTCTATATTGCTGCAAAACATCAATAAAGGCTCTCCTACCATGGGCACTAATAATCCCACCAATGTTCCAAGAAAGAAGTTTAAATTCTTTAAATTCCATAATCATAAATAAAAATTGATTGATAAGGAGGGACCGAATACCATCAGGATCGTTAACGATCATTTCCAGTCGATGGGCCAGCCTCCCCAGTTCCAGCTTCCGCCATGGGCGAATCACTTCCCAAAGGATTTTTCCCTTTCCCCTGATTGCTGAGGCCATCGCCTGGTGCCGAGGGATTCGGAATTTCCTCATGATAATCACTTTCCGGTACCTCCGTCGGTCTAGCCCTTTTAGCGAGAGCAGAGTTGCCGTCGAAGGGGGTGTTGGTTTTACTGGAGTTGACTTTGCCCCTTTGGTGGGTCGCCTTAGCTTTCAAATTGGGCTTCCCTTTTGGACCCATAGTGTTGGTAATCAATTTCAGAGCCCTATTCTGTGGGCTTTCGGCCAACTTATCCTTAGAACCAAGCTGGGGGCCCATATTTCCTTGTGTGGCTTTCCTTTCAGTTCCTTTATTCTTGTTAAGCCCAGTAGCCTTTTTCTTCTTGCTAACCTTGATCCATTCGCCACTTTCAGGTTGAATGGGAATTTGCTTCAAAATCATCCTACTTTCCAGAGGCTCTTCACGTGACCGGTCTTGCTCAGTGATTTCCTCATTAGGACAAACCTCAGTATCAAATTCCATTGCCTCCACAGTGGCAGTTCCTTCTTTGATGCTAGGCGTAGAGTCAACTCTTTTATTGTTCAAATCTTCTGTACTAGCCGTGGCTGTGTACACAGCCTTTTCAATAGCAGGGGTGTCAACCTCCTTTTTGTCCTTATGTCCATTTTCATGAAACCCCCCAGTTTGCCCTATCCCATGCAGTTGAGAGCCCCCTTCAGAAATTGTCTCCGGCACCAGCTTCAAACTCTCCGGGCAGTTCTGAGTGCCATGTCCATATCGTTGGCATGAAGAACACAATAAATGGAGCCCTTCGTATTGGACCTTTTGCCATATATCTCCAATGAGCACACTCGTAACCACCGGTTCGCGAAGATCGATCTCAACACATACCCTAGCATATTTCCCTCGGTAAACCATCTTTGTCATATCGTCGACCTTCACCGGAGTCCCCAGTGCACTGGCCACTTTATGCAGCAAAGTTTCTTCATACATCTCAATGTAAATCCCTGGTAACCTAGCCCAAACAATAGTTTTGCAGGGGGTTTTCTCCATGGTTGAGAAATTCGGCTTCCATGGAACAATAGTTAGATAACTATCGAACACCATCCAAGGACCATCGTTGAGAACTTTGAGACGGTCGACAGTCCTTGTAAACTTCACCAGAAAGAAACCTCGATCGAGATCGATCATGTCGAAGGAGCCATGCAGCTTCCAAATACGAACTAAGCGTTCCTTGAGGGCTAGATAACCAACCTTTTTTCCCAATACTGAGATGATTACAGCATCTTCCCAAGGTTTGTGGAGCTTTTCTTGTATTTTGGGGTCAAGAGTGATCCTTGGTTTGAGCCGATCCCCATTGATAAAATCAAGTTTCACGAGCTCTTCCACCTCTGATTTCTCCAGGAGCGCCGCTTGAGAGTTGGTCTTTCCATCGAGAACCATGTCCCGAAATGAAGGTTTCTTGCCGCCGGTGAAGGTGAACGTTGGGCTGGATCCGTCAGGTGGAACCCCAGCCTTAGGCGAGAGAGGTGTAGCCATGCTGAGAGGGCAAATCTGTGGAGAGCAAATCTGAAGAGAGAAACCCTAGAGAGAGAAAACTTGAGGCACTGTTGCAAGCTCATGTTGGTTGCTTTGATCACTCATTTATAATTTGTATTTCTGTTATCAATATTTCCATTGATTATTTGTTGTATACTCATGTAGATTTTTGAGAAGAAAACCAAGGGTAATTCCACGGTCAAAAGATTCATCTTGAAGGGGATTTATCTGAACATGCAAGACCCAACAAGCACCCAATGGAAGGATAAAAAATAGTTATTTGTATCTTATTACTTTATATTCTTCAGCAACTAGCATATATTGAGTGTTCTTCCGCAACCGAGTATTTAGAAGGCTGGCTCAGCACTCTACACCTATTAATATTTTGTAATGATTTGATCATCTTTTGTATTATCATTTTTTTTGCCAAATCAGTTTTTTTAAAAAAAATATAACATTTGTGAAAAACATAGTATTTAAAACAACAGTTTCACCAACTTCAGCACATCAGACAAATGCGGGGCGTAGCCCGCACTAAACGAGTACTAGTATATATATATATATATATATATATATATATATATATATTACATTTATCCATCACATTCTTGTGCAAGAAGGATGTCGCCAAAAATGGCATATTGGCAGCCCAAACTCTTCGTAACAACATAATGGCATCGACATTGCTGGCATCGACCGCAATAATGCTCAGCTCGGTCATCGCTGTCCTAATGTCAGGCAGCAGCAGCAGCATTGGCCTTTCCAAAGAAGACAACAGCAAGCTGGGATTCCTAGTGGCATGTTCAATCGATAAGGTACTACAGCCACGCGAGCATACTGATAAATGTTCGGCCGATGCATTCCCCTGATGAATGGTGACAGCGAGAGGCTTTTTACAAGCGTGACATCTGATTGTGTCGGGAAGATGGTGAATCGGGGGAACCTTTTCTTGTGGATAGGGCTGCGGGCTTTCTACGTGTCCTTCCCATTGTTTCTATGGATATTTGGGGTTGTCCCGATGGTGGCATGCTGCGTGGTGCTTGTTATTGTGATGTATTTTCTGGATGCGAGTTTTATGAGTGTGGATTGCCCGAACACCAAGGGGTGCGCCACAATAATGAAGAGGAGATTGGTGTTTGATAGTGGGGGTTGATTTAGGGTTTATGCAAATGCTAATGATGATTATGTTTTCTTTGTTGGTTTCTCGTTTGTAATGAATTAAACGGCAAGAGGGCAGGAATGAGAATTGGCTCAATCTAAGTTGATCTGAAATTCTCATTCAGTTAGCGATACTAAACCTAATAGTCTAATAGAATGAATAAATATTTAAATAGTTATGTAAGTTTCATTATTATCCAATTTGGTCCATAATGTATTATATTATCTCAATGGTCCTATAACTTTTATATTTTAGCCGAAATAGTCTCAAATGTATTTAATATTCAATTTTAGACCCTAAACTTTTAAATTATTCATTTTTATCCCCAAAAAGTTTTTATTTTTTGCAATTTGAGGACTAAATTGCAAAATTTAAAAACTTTTGGGGGTAAAAGAGAACAATAAAAGTTTAGGGACCTAAAATTGAAAGTTGAATGCATGTAAGACTATTTCGGCTAAAATATGAAACTTATATGACCAAGTGTTGGCAGACGGTAGAAGAGGCAGGAAGCAAGCCATGTAGACAGTCCGCCATTATATTTAAGTGATCTCAGTAGAATATCCATAGAAGGATTAATTGATTAAACCATGTAGACAGCAAGCCATTTAAGCCATGTATATCCAATTTGGATATACATAAAACTCTGATACCATGTTACAATTTGGATAAAATATTTCAATAGAAAATCATTTAGTAAAAGGTAGAATCAATCTTTTCCATATAAACAGTCCGCCATTATATTTAAGTGATCTCAGACATTTTTAAAAATCATCGACGGGAAAAGCACGTTTTTGATGGGTTAAAGTAACTTACACGGACAATGACTCCATAGAAATTAATTAAAGTCATTGTCATATCCATACTGTATTCGACCCTCCACATGTCTCTTCATTTTCTATCTTTTATTGGAGAAATAATCTGTCTCCCCAAGTAGTCAAGTGTATAATTTATAAATGTGGCCATTTTTGAGTTCTTCAACAATTTGCAGAGCAGTTCGGAAACACTTCGCGCCGCACTTTAATACTTATTTGTAGTCAAGTGTACAAATAATTTATACACTTGACTACTTCATCACAAAATATCCTTTTCTAAAATAAATAATTTATATACTTCTCTCCTACCCATTATTGCCTTTCAATAATTGCACCATTAAATTTCCAGCCACCACATTTCTTACATACACGATCTTAATTATTCCAGTGAAATTTTTACACACTTGGAAATTATAGGTGAAATTGTCGTCGTTTCTGGTGTGTTGGTCATCTTTCAACGTGAAATGAACATAAAGTGTAAAAAGTGAGTGGACGATGTAACACAATATAAACTAGTGCGGATTGGCAAAACAAAAAACGAAATTGAAGGCAGGGTTGCACTAAACAGGAAGAAAAAAAACCCTAATGATCCCATAATTTTATTCGTTTTCCCAAATCATCCCATAAAAATGAGTTAACTCAATCCATCCTGTAACTATGTTAACTTTCGCCCAATTCATCCCACTCATCCCTAATGATGATTAATGCTGATGTGGCAGCGGATTAGTGTGCCCAATGACGATTAATGCTGGCGTGGCAGCGGATTAGTGCCTAATGTGGTTGACGTGGCATGACCAACCCCTGACGTAGGGGTGAGTGTGTTGGATTGTGCAAAAATTAGCATAGTTACTTGATGAATTGAGTTAATTTATTTTTTATTGGATCGGTAACGTTGGGAAAATGAACAAAATTATGAGACCGTTAGATTTTTTTTTCCCTAAAAAGCAAAGGTCCCAAACGACAGAGTTTGTATTAGCCCCTAAACTAGGTTACTTTTCATCAGGTTCTCTTATAGAAGTACATCACTTGTTCAATAAGAAGTTTTTGTCAACAAGTGTTTTTTCTTTTGGTCCTCTTATAGAAGTACATCACTTGTACATCAGGTTCTCTTATAGAAAAAACACTTGTTGACAAAAACTTCTTATTGAACAAGTGATGTACTTCTATAAGAGAACCTGATGAAATGTAACCTAGTTTAGGGGCTAATACAAACTCTGTCGTTTGGGACCTTTGCTTTTTAGGGAAAAAAATCTAACGGTCTCATAATTTTGTTCATTTTCCCAACGTAACCCATCCAATAAAAAATAAATTAACTCAATTCATCAAGTAACTATGCTAATTTTTGCACAATCCAACACACTCGCCCCTACGTCAGGGGTTGGTGATGCCACGTCAACCACATTAGGCACTAATCCGCTGCCACGCCAGCATTAATCGTCATTGGGCACACTAATCCGCTGCCACATCAGCATTAATCATCATTAGGGATGAGTGGGATGAATTGGGCGAAAGTTAACATAGTTACTGGATGGATTGGGTTAACTCATTTTTTATGGGATGATTTGGGAAAACGAATAAAATTATGGGATCATTAGGGTTTTTTTTCTTCCTGTTTAGTGCAACCCTGCCTTCAATTTCGTTTTTTGTTTTGCCAATCCGCACTAGTTTATATTTTGTTACATCGTCCACTCACTTTTTACACTTTTTGTTCATTTCACGTTGAAAGATGACCAACACACCAGAAACGACGACAATTTCACCTATAATTTCCAAGTGTGTAAAAATTTCACTGGAATAATTAAGATCGTGTATGTAAGAAATGTGGTGGCTGAAAATTTAATGGTGCAATTATTGAAAGGCAATAATGGGTAGGAGAGAAGTACATAAATTATTTATTTTAGAAAAGGATATTTTGTGATGAAGTGGTCAAGTGTATAAATTATTTGTACACTTGACTACAAATAAGTATTAAAGTGCGGCGCGAAGTGTTTTCGAACTGCTCTGCAAATTGTTGAAGAACTCAAAAATGGCCACGTTTATAAATTATACACTTGACTACTTGGGGAGACAGATTATTTCTCCAATAAAAGATAGAAAATGAAGAGACATGTGGAGGGTCGAATACAGTATGGATATGACAATGACTTTAATTAATTTCTATGGAGTCATTGTCCGTGTAAGTTACTTTAACCCATCAAAAACGTGCTTTTCCCATCGATGATTTTTAAAAATGTCTGAGATCACTTAAATATAATGGCGGACTGTTTATATGGAAAAGATTGATTCTACCTTTTACTAAATGATTTTCTATTGAAATATTTTATCCAAATTGTAACATGGTATCAGAGTTTTATGTATATCCAAATTGGATATACATGGCTTAAATGGCTTGCTGTCTACATGGTTTAATCAATTAATCCTTCTATGGATATTCTACTGAGATCACTTAAATATAATGGCGGACTGTCTACATGGCTTGCTTCCTGCCTCTTCTACCGTCTGCCAACACTTGGTCATATAAGTTTCATATTTTAGCCGAAATAGTATTACATGCATTCAACTTTCAATTTTAGGTCCCTAAACTTTTATTGTTCTCTTTTACCCCAAAAGTTTTTAAATTTTGCAATTTAGTCCTCAAATTGCAAAAAATAAAAACTTTTTGGGGATAAAAATGAATAATTTAAAAGTTTAGGGTCTAAAATTGAATATTACCTACATTTGGGACTATTTCGGCTAAAATATAAAAGTTATAGGACCATTGAGATAATATAATACATTATGGACCAAATTGGATAATAATGAAACTTACATAACTATTTAAATATTTATTCATTCTATTAGACTATTAGGTATAGTATCGCTAACTGAATGAGAATTTCAGATCAACTTAGATTGAGCCAATTCTCATTCCTGCCCTCTTGCAGTTTAATTCATTACAAACGAGAAACCAACAAAGAAAACATAATCATCATTAGCATTTGCATAAACCCTAAATCAACCCCCACTATCAAACACCAATCTCCTCTTCATTATTGTGGCGCACCCCTTGGTGTTCGGGCAATCCACACTCATAAAACTCGCATCCAGAAAATACATCACAATAACAAGCACCACGCAGCATGCCACCATCGGGACAGCCCCAAATATCCATAGAAACAATGGGAAGGACACGTAGAAAGCCCGCAGCCCTATCCACAAGAAAAGGTTCCCCCGATTCACCATCTTCCCGACACAATCAGATGTCACGCTTGTAAAAAGCCTCTCGCTGTCACCATTCATCAGGGGAATGCATCCCGGAACATTTATCAGTATGCTCGCGTGGCTGTAGTACCTTATCGATTGAACATGCCACTAGGAATCCCAGCTTGCTGTTGTCTTCTTTGGAAAGGCCAATGCTGCTGCTGCTGCCTGACATTAGGACAGCGATGACCGAGCTGAGCATTATTGCGGTCGATGCCAGCAATGTCGATGCCATTATGTTGTTACGAAGAGTTTGGACTGCCAATATGCCATTTTTGGCGACATCCTTCTTGCACAAGAATGTGATGGATAAATGTAATATATATATATACTAGCACTCGTTTAGTGCGGGCTACGCCCCGCATTTGTCTGATGTGCTGAAGTTGGTGAAACTGTTGTTTTAAATACTATGTTTTTCACAAATGTTATATTTTTTTTAAAAAAAACTGATTTGGCAAAAAAAATGATAATACAAAAGATGATCAAATCATTACAAAATATTAATAGGTGTAGAGTGCTGAGCCAGACTTCTAAATACTCGGTTGTGGAAGAACACTCAATATATGCTAGTTGCTGAAGAATATAAAATAATAAGATACAAATAACCATTTTCTATCCTTCCATTGGGTGCTTGTTGGGTCTTGCATGTTCAGATAAATCCCCTTCAAGATGAATCTTTTGACCGTGGAATTACCCTTGGTTTTCTTCTCAAAAATCTACATGAGTATACAACAAATAATCAATGGAAATATTGATAACAGAAATACAAATTATAAATGAGTGATCAAAGCAACCAACATGAGCTTGCAACAATCCGATTTGTGGCCTTTGCTACCACAAGATTCGAAGTTGGATTCTCACAACACCCTTAAATAATGGTTAAAATAAATAATCCATTCAAACAAAAAACATAGCAAATAATCAAATCAACAAATTCATCTAAAAAATTATAATTTCAAGAACTTCAAGTTACCAAATTCAACACAATGATCAACACTACATTATTCATCTAATCAATCAAAATAATCAAATCAAAATTACTCAATCTTTATTTATATTAAACCCAAATTGTTCAACACTTCCAGAATCATCAAATTAATTCAATAAACACTGAAGAATCTCCAAACACCCAATATTCTACAATCCAACAAATAAATTGTTCAACAATGCCAACCTAAAAAATAGAAACAAAAATTATTCAACATGCAACACATACAATCAATAATCAACAACAAACTAAAAAATTAAAATCTCAATCCCCAAACAACCAAACAACAACAATTACCGAATCACCATCAAAATCCAACAACAAGATCAAAGGAACAAGGGAAAAGAACAAAAAGAGAAAAGGGATGAAAAGATACCACTGCCGCCACCATCGACCATCGCTCACTGTCGCCTCGCTGGCCATGGCTCCACCAGCAGCTGTTGCTCTCCGACCCCACTCACAGCCCCATGCTTCAGCCATCTGCTGGCCTTGCTCCCTATCAGACTCGTTTTGTGTGGCATTGGTTAACACCACCATGAGACAGACAGGTTATTTTGCAACTCCTAATATGAACTCCTAATGTGAACTCCCTATTTTTGAACTTTCACCTAATAAAGAAGTATAATTCTCATTAAATGTAAAATGCGAATAACAACCAGAAGACGAGTTAGGAAAAGGCAATAGTATCACTAAGCGTTGATAAAGGAATTTAATGTGTTTTCTTAACATAGTAGAAAGGAATAGGGTTAATTCATCATCAATGGTGACAATTAAGGCAAAATTCGAGCAAGGGAAACTCGCAACCATTTTAGAAGTAGATATATAAAGAAGACATACCTGTTCACAATTAGGCATTATTTCTGCCCATCCATGAGTATCTTTGAAGTGTACTCATCCATTGCCTTCTTGCTATCTCCATCATTCGGCACATATTACACATGAATTCCACATCAGTTTAAGATCCAAACAAGGAGCAGAGCTAAACATATGCTGATCAATACCTTGATGACAAGAAAATGATCTGCGTGTTTGCCAAGTTCTTAGAGGCTGCCGCTGCTGGCACCCAAGTCATCCACCAAATTGCTTTTGAAGATCTCCGTGGATTGGAAAGTCTGCAGGGTTGACGAATTCATCCCATCATTGATGCTAAAGTGGTTATAGCTCACTATTGATGTAGGCTGTAGAAAAAACAAGACAATTAGATTAGTCCAGAAGAATTCAAACATAATTATGAATTAAAGAAGACATTGTTGACTGCATTCACTTCCTCATCAAAAGCAGAATTTAGTGCTTGGCTTACTGTCATTAACAATAGGTGATTGAATGCCTACAGGAACAATTTAACCTAAAATGATCCTGAATAGTACAATTTAGCTAGTGATATCAAACAACCAACCTTTATTGCAAATTAAATGTCACAAATTGCACAACGGGTTTAACTTCATAATATGATGCGCCAACTCCAAGTTCTGTGAATCCAGCCAAAATAATGTAAGACACAATGCAATAAATTAATTCTTGATTCTCAAATAGATGCAAACAACATTAAAGGTTAAGAGCAAAAGCTAAGTACCAAATACAAAGGAAGAACAACTTTGTAATACCCGTAAATTTTAGAATATAAAATATAGGAATTAATCCAATAGGAGAGAAGGTTTCGTTTCCGAAAACCCGTAGACGCGAAAATGCTCGGAAGTCAAAGGACGACGAATTAGAACCCGACGGACCAAAACCGACGGTCTTAGGATTTCAAGCACGTAATCGAATTGAGACGGAATAAATTTATGATGAGAAGCATAATCCGGAAATGACCCGGAAAAAAATCGAGCGCGAAAACGGGGAAGGATAGAAGTCCGAAAGAGAGGAGAAAAGACCCGACGGATCGGATCGCACGGACCCGCCCGGACCGCAGTCCAGGCGAGTCTCGCGCGCTGGCCGGGCGGGGTTTGGCTAAAAGGCGCGCCAACCCCGCGTGGCCCTACAGGTTTTGGCAACTCGCGCGTTTTCGGCGATTTCTTACCATAATTCGACCTCCCGACTTTGGAAGGCGAATTTTGGACGGGGGAAGGGAATAAGGGCGACCTAGGGCTGCCTCCCTTGCCCATTCTTCAGTCACCAAGTCCCCAAGTCACTCTCAAACCCTCCCAAGCCAAAAAGCTCTCCCGACGAACTTCCGACGGACTTCCGACGACTTTCCGACCACCACCAACGACCGTAGGAACGAGTAGATCAAGGATCACAGTCCTTAGATCATTGGTAAGTAGTCTCTTAAGTCCTCAGTCCCGTTTTTCCTCTCGAATCCCCAATCTAACTCTTGATTTGTTGAATTCAAATACGTTCGTGGCCAAAGTCGGGAACTTTGCACTTCGTAGATCCGTTCGTAGGATTTTGGACGAGCCGAGCGACCCTAGGACGACTCAAGAACTTCACTACGGTAAGTTGAGCCTTCCATATCAATACGGGTGATTTCGGGGCGTCCGGTATAGGCGTAATGTAACGAAACGTAAAAATCGAACTTAAAAACCCCATCTTGCGCAGTTTCTGTAATCGGCCTAAAACCCATATTTCGAGGATTCAATCCGAAAAACTCAAAACTAGACTTTTAATCCTAACACATAAATCTAGGTTGTGTAAAAATTTCAGCCATTTTCGTTAAAGTTTGCTATTTTAAATCGCATCGAAAAGAGACTGCTTTGACAAAACGTATGGAAATCTGTCTATGAAAATGTTCGAACTTAGTGAATTTATTTCTATAGTTTCTAGTCTGATTTGATCTTTACAATCTAAATGAAAGTTGTAGATAATCATGTCTAGTATGTGCATATTAAATTTCAGAATTTTTGGAGTCCATTTGATATGTTAAAAAGTCGAGATTTTGTACTGTGTCAAACCTGAGTTCGGACAGTTTTCTGATTGCATGATAAAATCGATTTTTGACATGTTTCCTCAACTTATTTCGAAAAAGTTAAAACACGAAAGTTGTTCGTTAGGGTGTTTTGCATAAAGTGTGAAGATTTCAGAATTTTCGGACTTGAAACGGATTTTTAAATGAGAAAGGCGCAAACTGTGACGCCAAGATACTTTTAAATCGAATAGTTTTGAAATTTCGAAACAAACGGTCAAAGATTTGAAACACGATACATCTACACTTTTGAAAAACCCCGATACATTAAATCTAAATGATACATGAGATACTTGGTGGAGGGTGAGTGCTCTGCAGGGTGCCCCTCTAGCCTTTTCTCTTCGGGCCTATAATGGACGAGAGAATTTGATGAAATATTACGCCAGTTGGCGGGAGATACATGGCCTACTCTCTCGGGTTGTCCGTATGGATTTCTCGAGGCTCCGGAGTGTTACTGGGTATGGCAGATACGGTTGCGGCCGCCGGATCACCGGCTATACAAGATACTTACGACACGGCTGCGGCCGCCGGATCACCGGCTATACAAAACACTGAGAAATGGTTTCGTAACGGGGGAAATAAAAGATTTAATGATTTTAAGTATTTATTTATTTTTGCATGTCTTTAAATTATGCATTTAAATTATGTCTTTAAATTTCATGGCATGACTAAATTATTATTGTGGATTAGATGCATGTTTAAGTACACAATTAAAATTATTATTTCCTTTAAATTTGGTAAATGCATGTTAAGAGTGAAATTTTAAATTATCTAATTAAATCCCTCTATTGCTATGTTAGGATCGACTTACTCAGTATTTTATATACTGATAAAATTGTTGTTTTCTCTTTTCTTTCAGAGTACGGAGATAATGCATAGCATGTGCATTGGGGGATGGATTTACTAAACATTGTTTACTTGCTTTTTACGATACTTGCATAACGGGCATGTAAATCCCGAGTTTTGGCCATGTCGGCCCATTTTACATTTTTCCGCTGCGATATATTATTACTACTATATGTGTGGATGATACTTATTATTTTTACATAGATTCCGGACTTGTTTTTAAATCTTTTTGCAATACCTATAGCCTTGCATCTCTTTGGCAAGCTCGGATAATCCGTGTCTTGCTAGAGAGATGTGGCGGTGACATCCCGGCCTGGGTTATCAAATCCGGGGTGTTACAAGTTGGTATCAGAGTCCGGAATATTTTGAAGCTACTACTATTTTTATTTTAAAATATTTTGAACTAAGTATTATTTTTAAATTTATTATTATCATTATTATTTTTAAGACTACTAGTATTATCATTTTAGCCCAAAATTTGAGCCCAAAAGAGGGTTAAATTATTTTGACCCAATATTTATAATTATTTATTTTAAGCCCAACCATTTCGACCCAATACCCATGTTTTTACTTTTTAAAGTCCAAACTATTATTTTGGCCCAACATAGGCCCAACTTTTTTTTCCATGATTAAATTTAAAAATACACTAAGATTAATTTTTGGGGGGGGGTTGCATGTGCATATTCATGTAGATTTAAATTCCCGCATATCCTAACTTTTATTCGAAACCTACTCTAACTCTAACCTCCTTGTTGACATTAGATGGCCGAACCCAACGCGAACATGACTAATCTGATGATGAAACTGACCAACGCATACCTCGAATCCCAACAGCATGTCAATCACTTCAAGGCTCGAGTGGGGCACCTAGAGAATAACGTGGACTATTTGAGACATCTTAGGGAAGCTGACCATCAGGAAATAACCCAACTCAAGGCCCAAGTCGCCAAACTCCAAACCCAAGTGGTCACACTCCAAAACAAGGACAACGAACGGATAATGCAATTAGGACACTTAGCAGCTGAGCTGCTAGGCCTAGAGGCAGACATATTTCCTCCGAGCCCGAGCCCGGTGGGGACACCCATTGCTATTGACGTATCCAGCGACGAGGACGATCCCATCGAGGATGTACCTACCCATACCCTCTAGACTTGGAACCCATACTGATGCACTACTATCTATATTCTTTTTTTTTCAAATTAGTACCAGTACTACTATTTCATTCCTGTTACGAATGCTTGTAATCAGCTGAAAAATTTTCTCTTGAGTAATAAATCTACAAGCATTTATTTTACACAATTATATTTAAAGTATTCCTTACATTTTAACTAAATTACTTCTCTTCGAATACCCTTCTAAAACCCGATCAAACAAACGAACAAGTTAATAATAATCAATGACCTATAGATAACAACTAAACAAAAATACAAGTAGTAAATATATATGAATATACTTTGTATGGAGATAACGGACAAGGGTATCTCCAACCCTAAACCCTGAACCCTAGGGTCTGAAAAAAAAAAAAAAAAAAAAAAAAAAAAAAAGAAAACCTGAACAGGTTACTGTTCACGCAAAAAAAAAAAAATAAAAAAAAAAATAAAAAAATAAACAAAACAAAAACAAAGCAGTAAGTAGAACCAACCCCGAATGACAACAAACAATACGCTAAACCCCAACAACCTAACAGGTTCCAACAGAACTGATACCTGTTAATATCGTCATTTATTTAGTCAAATTATTTCCTAAGTATTACATAATACTTCAACAAAGGAATCTAAACTCTCTTGTTCTTGCAACAGCATGGCACCGAGAGGAAGAGCACGCGCTCAGCCCACTACTCCAAACACCAACGAAACCCCTATGCAACCAGATATGCCCATACCCGGCGAAGGGGTACACGCTCAAGAGGAGCCGGCAAACCCCATGCCAAACAACATGGACGCGCGCCTACGGACTCTAGAAGAGGTTCTCATCGCGATAGGGAACGCGCATGTGAACCAAGGCCAGGCCGCTGCGGTACCTCCACCCGAGGCCCGCATTAACTACCTAGCTATGGTGAACTCATATCGTCCGCCGAACTACGCCGGAGAAGAGGACCCGGCCAAACTTGAAGAATGGATCCGAACATTCGACAAGCTACTAAACGCGGTGAAGTGCCCAATTGGCGAGAAGGTGCCTGTGGCATCGTACTATCTCGGAGGGGAGGCGGATGACTGGTGGCGTGCCATGCAAGATAAGCTAGCTGAGGACGAAGAACCCTATTCTTGGGAAGAATTCATGAGTCTGATCAGGGATCGCTTCTATCCCATGAGCACAAAGTCCGCCATGTACGAGGAATTCTTATCACTGAAGCAAGGAGGGCAAACAGTCCAAGAATATTACACCCGTTTCAAGGAGTTGGTGCGTTTCGCACCGAGACTCGTGCCGACAGACGTGGAGAAGGCACAGAAATTTGAAATGGGGCTAAACTTGGCTATACGAGAGGTGATCACTGGCGTCCCATACACAGACCTACAATCGGTGTACGATCGTGCGGTAGCTGTTGCAAGGGTGCAACAACTAAAAAGGAAAGTGAGTGGAGAACCCAGCCGAGGATCTCAGGGTCAGGATAAGAGGGGTAGAGACAACCGTTCCGGAAACAATGCTGTAGGGAACAACTTTCGGGGAGATCTGAACAGACCCCCTCAAAACAACTACAGAGGATATGACGATAGAACCCTTTTCCGGGGTAACCCAGTACCACCTTGCCCGAGATGCGGCAGGCCTCATTTGGCCAGAGGGTGCCCCCAACAGGGCGCCTGCTACAGGTGTGGTCGCAACGGCCACATGGCGAATGAGTGCCGCACTCGACTGGAAAACATCACCAAGAGAGAGGATTTAGGCACGGGGCCAACTCAGCCTCGCAACCAGGATGGACGGAATGGAAACAACCAGGGGTATAGACCCCCTCAGAACCAGAATCTCAATCAGAATCAACGTCCCCCACAGAATCCAAATCAGCAACAGAATCAGAACCCGAACCGGGATCAGCAAGGCAACCCGGGACGTCCAATGGGGCGATTGAATGTCATCAATGAGGCAGATGTGCCTATGCAAGGGGACGTAATGGGAGGTACGTTCCATGTCTTAAGTACACCCCTTAGAGTTCTATTTGATTCAGGAGCTAGTTGTTCGATAATATCATCTAGAGTCTTACCTGAACTAGATCTACCTAAGTGCGAACTGATTAACTTAGGGATTCAACTTCCATCGGGAGAGGTAGTATTATGCTCTAAGCGATATAACGGAATTCCGATAGTTATAAAGAACGTAGAGTTTTTCGCGAACCTAGTAGAATTCGAACTACAGGATTTTGACGTCATACTAGGAATGGATTGGCTAACCCAATATAAAGCCGTGATCGATTGCCAAAAACAAAAGATCACGTTGTCAAAGAGTCGGGGAAGGAGAGTCATCTTTTACTCCCAAACCCCTAAGAAGTCTACCAAGATAGTTAACGCCATGAAGCTATGTAGCTTAATGCGTAAAGGGTACGCGTTATATGCATGCTACATTCATAACCTTGAGGCCGAAGAGGTCAAGGTGGATAACATTCCGGTGGTGAGAGAATACCCGGCTGTATTCCCGGAAGACGTTCCCGGCATGCCGCCTGAGAGAGATCTGGAATTCACTATAGATCTTATTCCGGGAACGGAGCCTGTCTCGAAGGCTCCTTACCGCATGGCGCCGCTGGAAATGAAGGAACTAAAAGAACAACTCGAGGAGTTGCTAGAAAAGGGCTACATAAGGCCGAGCACGTCCCCATGGGGAGCCCCGGTCTTATTCGTGAAGAAGAAAGATGGAGGTCTACGACTATGCATCGATCATAGAGGACTTAACCAAGTCACGGTCAAGAACAAGTACCCCTTGCCCAGAATCGAGGATTTGTTCGACCAACTGAAGGGAGCTTCAGTATTTTCAAAGATCGACCTACGATCCGGATATCACCAGTTAAGGATCGCCGAAAAGGATATCCCAAAGACGGCATTCAGAACTCGCTACGGGCACTACGAATTCACGGTGCTATCATTTGGGCTGACGAACGCCCCAGCGATGTTCATGAATCTCATGAACAACGTGTTTCGGGAATTATTAGATCAATGCGTAGTGGTGTTCATAGATGACATCCTGATCTACTCGAAAAGCGAGGAAGAGCATTCCGAACACTTACACAAAGTGTTAGGGATCTTACGAGCCAATCAGCTGTATGGCAAGCTGTCCAAATGCGACTTCTGGCTAAAAGAAGTGGCATTTCTGGGACACATCGTATCCGCCAATGGAGTGGCAGTAGACCCAGCAAAGATTTCGGCAGTGACCGAATGGGTGCCACCGAAGAATCCAACCGAGATAAGAAGTTTTCTCGGATTGGCAGGGTACTACCGGAGGTTTGTAAAGGATTTCTCAAGGATCGCTCGCCCATTGACACAGCTGTTAAAGAAAGGGGTGAAATACGACTGGACCAGTGAGTGTGATTCCGCATTCCAAGAATTGAAGAAACGGCTTACTACAGCACCGGTGTTGACATTACCATCGGAAGATGGAGACTTCGAGGTGTACAGCGACGCCTCGAAGGAAGGATTGGGATGCGTGCTAATGCAAGATCAAAGGGTTATAGCATATGCATCACGTCAACTAAAGCCACACGAAGAGAACTACCCGACGCACGACTTGGAGCTAGCCGCAGTCGTGTTCGCTCTAAAGATATGGAGGCATTACCTCTATGGGCGAAAGTGTCGGATGTTCACCGACCATAAGAGTCTCAAGTATATATTCACGCAAAAAGAGCTGAATTTGAGGCAAAGAAGGTGGTTGGAACTGATTAAGGATTACGACCTGGAAATCGCGTACCACGAAGGAAGGGCCAACGTCGTGGCCGATGCCTTGAGTCGAAAGACTCAACACGTGGTGAACTCACTCGTAGTACCGGCCGAGTTGTACAGAGACTTGGCGAAATTAAGTCTGGAGTTGGTACACTCCGGCGAAGTAAGTGAGGTCGTCAACACGATGGTAGTAGGATCTACCATACTTGATGAGATACGACTAGCACAACAGGGTGATGAAAAGCTGGGGGAAATTAGGAAGAGCATTGCTGAAGGAAAGGTAATGGATTTTAAAATCCATGAGGACGGAAGCATCCGCTTCAAAGGAAGGTGGTGCATACCACGAAAATGCGAGGACCTGAAGCTAAGAGTAATGGAGGAAGGCCATAATACCCCATATTCGGTCCACCCCGGAGGCGAGAAGCTATACAAGGACATAAAGAAGAACTATTGGTGGCCGAACATGAAATAGCCGAGTTTGTGGCGAGATGCCTTACCTGCCAGAAGGTCAAGGCCGTACGGCAGAAACCCTTAGGATTAATGCAGCCATTGGAAATCCCAAGTTGGAAATGGGATAGCATTTCAATGGACTTCGTTTCGGGGTTACCACGTTCACCGAAGGGGATGAATAAAATCTGGGTGATCGTGGATAGGTTGACAAAAGCTGCCATATTTATCCCCATGAAGGATACCTGGTCCATGGACCAATTAGCAAGGGCATATGTCGACAACGTGGTACGACGACATGGAGTACCACATGACATCATCTCAGACAGAGACAGTAGATTCGTCTCACATTTTTGGACGAAACTACAAGAAGCCCTCGGTACGAAGATAAAGATGAGTACCGCGTTCCACCCCATGACGGATGGACAAACGGAAAGGACGATCCAAACTTTGGAAGACATGCTGAGGGCATGCGTATTAGAGTTTAAAGGAAGTTGGGAAAATCACTTACCATTGATCGAATTTTCCTACAACAACAGCTACCATGCTAGCATTGGCATGGCACCTTTCGAGGCACTGTATGGACGCAAATGCCGAAGCCCATTGAGCTGGGAAGAGGGCGAGAGGACTATGGTAATTGGACCGCAACTTGTTGAGGACATGGCTCAACAAGTCAAAATAATCCAAGGAAAGATGAGAGCCGCGCAAGACCGGCAAAAGAGTTATGCCGACGTGAGACGGCAAGATTTGGAATTCCAAATAGGCGATAAGGTCATGTTAAAGGTATCACCGATGAAGGGTGTGATGCGCTTTGGCAAGCGGGGAAAATTAAGCCCACGGTACATAGGACCCTACGAGATCCTAGAAAGAGTGGGGAATCTTGCATACCGATTGGCATTACCGCCGCAATTTGCTCGTGTCCACGACGTGTTCCACGTCTCGCAACTGAAGAAATACGTCCATGATCCGACCCACGTACTCCAACCGGAGGAAATTGAGCTGGACGATGACTTAAGCTATGAAGAAATTCCGGTGCGAATACTCGACAAGAAGGAGAGGGTAACAAGGAATAAGACCGTGAGGATGGTTAAGGTTCTTTGGTCTAACCACGAAGCCGAGACGGCAACGTGGGAGCTGGAAGCAGACATGAGGGAGCGTTACCCAACCCTATTCCAAGACAGTGCAGCAACAGTTATGGGGACATAACTGTAATCTTAAGAGGGGGAGGATGTGACGACCCGAGTATTTCTGAATATGTTGTGCGAATACTTTGTACCCCAAATAAACAAATTCAAATTGTTTTGAACTACGTAATGACTTGATCCCTTCACGGGGTACGTAGGCAACTCGGAAATTTCAATTCTGGGTTCAGTCAAATAATAACAAACAACGACACACAATAATACAATCGCTTAATCAAACAATTCCCGAACTCGCGAGAGGGGGAAGTACAACTTCGAGGACGAAGTTGGTTCTTAAGGGGGGTAGACTGTAATACCCGTAAATTTTAGAATATAAAATATAGGAATTAATCCAATAGGAGAGAAGGTTTCGTTTCCGAAAACCCGTAGACGCGAAAATGCTCGGAAGTCAAAGGACGACGAATTAGAACCCGACGGACCAAAACCGACGGTCTTAGGATTTCAAGCACGTAATCGAATTGAGACGGAATAAATTTATGATGAGAAGCATAATCCGGAAATGACCCGGAAAAGACCCGACGGATCGGATCGCACGGACCCGCCCGGACCGCAGTCCAGGCGAGTCTCGCGCGCTGGCCGGGCGGGGTTTGGCTAAAAGGCGCGCCAACCCCGCGTGGCCCTACAGGTTTTGGCAACTCGCGCGTTTTCGGCGATTTCTTACCATAATTCGACCTCCCGACTTTGGAAGGCGAATTTTGGACGGGGGAAGGGAATAAGGGCGACCTAGGGCTGCCTCCCTTGCCCATTCTTCAGTCGCCAAGTCCCCAAGTCACTCTCAAACCCTCCCAAGCCAAAAAGCTCTCCCGACGAACTTCCGACGGACTTCCGACGACTTTCCGACCACCACCAACGACCGTAGGAACGAGTAGATCAAGGATCACAGTCCTTAGATCATTGGTAAGTAGTCTCTTAAGTCCTCAGTCCCGTTTTTCCTCTCGAATCCCCAATCTAACTCTTGATTTGTTGAATTCAAATACGTTCGTGGCCAAAGTCGGGAACTTTGCACTTCGTAGATCCGTTCGTAGGATTTTGGACGAGCCGAGCGACCCTAGGACGACTCAAGAACTTCACTACGGTAAGTTGAGCCTTCCATATCAATACGGGTGATTTCGGGGCGTCCGGTATAGGCGTAATGTAACGAAACGTAAAAATCGAACTTAAAAACCCCATCTTGCGCAGTTTCTGTAATCGGCCTAAAACCCATATTTCGAGGATTCAATCCGAAAAACTCAAAACTAGACTTTTAATCCTAACACATAAATCTAGGTTGTGTAAAAATTTCAGCCATTTTCGTTAACGTTTGCTATTTTAAATCGCATCGAAAAGAGACTGCTTTGACAAAACGTATGGAAATCTGTCTATGAAAATGTTCGAACTTAGTGAATTTATTTCTATAGTTTCTAGTCTGATTTGATCTTTACAATCTAAATGAAAGTTGTAGATAATCATGTCTAGTATGTGCATATTAAATTTCAGAATTTTTGGAGTCCATTTGATATGTTAAAAAGTCGAGATTTTGTACTGTGTCAAACCTGAGTTCGGACAGTTTTCTGATTGCATGATAAAATCGATTTTTGACATGTTTCCTCAACTTATTTCGAAAAAGTTAAAACACGAAAGTTGTTCGTTAGGGTGTTTTGCATAAAGTGTGAAGATTTCAGAATTTTCGGACTTGAAACGGATTTTTAAATGAGAAAGGCGCAAACTGTGACGCCAAGATACTTTTAAATCGAATAGTTTTGAAATTTCGAAACAAACGGTCAAAGATTTGAACCACGATACATCTACACTTTTGAAAAACCCCGATACATTAAATCTAAACGATACATGAGATACTTGGTGGAGGGTGAGTGCTCTGCAGGGTGCCCCTCTAGCCTTTTCTCTTCGGGCCTATAATGGACGAGAGAATTTGATGAAATATTACGCCAGTTGGCGGGAGATACATGGCCTACTCTCTCGGGTTGTCCGTATGGATTTCTCGAGGCTCCGGAGTGTTACTGGGTATGGCAGATACGGCTGCGGCCGCCGGATCACCGGCTATACAAGATACTTACGACACGGCTGCGGCCGCCGGATCACCGGCTATACAAAACACTGAGAAATGGTTTCGTAACGGGGGAAATAAAAGATTTAATGATTTTAAGTATTTATTTATTTTTGCATGTCTTTAAATTATGCATTTAAATTATGTCTTTAAATTTCATGGCATGACTAAATTATTATTGTGGATTAGATGCATGTTTAAGTACACAATTAAAATTATTATTTCCTTTAAATTTGGTAAATGCATGTTAAGAGTGAAATTTTAAATTATCTAATTAAATCCCTCTATTGCTATGTTAGGATCGACTTACTCAGTATTTTATATACTGATAAAATTGTTGTTTTCTCTTTTCTTTCAGAGTACGGAGATAATGCATAGCATGTGCATTGGGGGATGGATTTACTAAACATTGTTTACTTGCTTTTTACGATACTTGCATAACGGGCATGTAAATCCCGAGTTTTGGCCATGTCGGCCCATTTTACATTTTTCCGCTGCGATATATTATTACTACTATATGTGTGGATGATACTTATTATTTTTACATAGATTCCGGACTTGTTTTTAAATCTTTTTGCAATACCTATAGCCTTGCATCTCTTTGGCAAGCTCGGATAATCCGTGTCTTGCTAGAGAGATGTGGCGGTGACATCCCGGCCTGGGTTATCAAATCCGGGGTGTTACAAACTTGTTCTGAACATGCATTTAGTCTAACATATATAACCTTCCCACCTCGTAGCACATTAAGAAGGCATTGTAGTTTGCATTCATTTCATCATCAAAAGCCAAATTTAGTGTTTGGACAACACCCTGCAATTGTAGCAGCACAAACCACCAAACACCACAGCAGTAAGACCAAACAAAATCATCATCCCACTCAACTCCCTCGAAACAGAATTGAATGCAACTGGTATAAACACTCAACCCCGCAATCACACACCCAGAGCAGAACAAAAGCATAAAAAACACACAAAAGCATGACGATGCAAGATGCACAGAATGAACGTAGCTATACCTTTAGCTATTTATTACTCAGTATATAAGAGAATCAAACAGAAGATATTCAATAGATTAAATATTATCATTTCTTATATGATTTAATTGATGAAATAACCATAAATTTTCAGGATTTTTTATGGAATAAAGAAGAGGAACAAGCATACATGCTCCATTGATATAAACATTCAATGCATAAATAATGTCTTTGAAAGCAAACTACCGTCTTGAAGACACTGCAACAAACAATTTTGCTCATTAGAGTCGTTAAAGTTAAAATTGCTAAGCTCTACCGTCACATGATTTCACCAATAAATAAAGATGAACAAAATATTTTAACAACATTAAACAAAAATACTAAATAGAAAGTAAACCACAGACCGCAGCAGAAGCTCAACAACCATTCTTTGAATGCACATGCAACTGAATTATACTCAACAATAACATAGAGCTCACACAAAGCAATTGGTGTTTTATAGAGAGAATTATGGAAAAAGCAGAACAATCCATCGACTGAACTGGATAAATTTCAAACTTTGCGAACTAAATTCTATCTAACTTGTGCTTTTTGGAGAGCCAAATATAACTAAAGAGCTTCAAATAAGGATAAAAATAACGAATGAATCAAATCACTAAGCATAATAGCTAATAATCTTAACCCACCCACCCTCATAAAGAACATAAATGATGTGCAAACGAAAGTTCCAGCATTGTCAGCTATAATATTATTTCTACCCTCCATATCCAGCAAACTTATTCAGCAGAGTTGGGATATTTCACCAGAAGACCCCACCATAAACCACATGCGAAAGTTTTAGCAAAATCAAAGGTCCAAAGATGCCAATTAACATGCACAGAAACACTCACCCACAAAAATTAGCACTCAAATCGATTCAATTCTGTGCAAAATCTCACACTCACCACTACCAAGTTAAGCACAATAACATTAATGTTGCTAAAATAAACATTAAATTATGATTGATTCCAACTTAATCTCATCTAAAAATAATCACAATCACTGGTATAAAACCTAAATCAAGGATAAAAAAAAAATGTGCAGCCTCTGATTGACAAATCCGGAAAGATCGCCACGAATTTCAACTTATAAGCCACAAAATACCATAAAACAATCAACAATAAGCAAATATCTGAAATCTGCTGCGTGTCAGTTTCTTAGTTTAGACTTCAGACTCGACATGGCTCAATTGGCGAAAAGTTGTACTGATCCGGCATTTAATCAAACACATTGAGTGCCTGAATGTATCTATAAAGGTAGACAAAAGTATTATAGACAGCAAAGATTTAAACCGAACGGGGCAAAGATTTAGAAAAAAAATTAATAAAAATAAAAGCCCCAAACAACTGGAGCTGCATCGCCTCTCCCACCTACGAGGGGAGCCCATTGCCGGCGATTATCGCAGCAGCAGCGTTCGTGGTCAGTGGCGCTGCAAAGCGGCCTGCCGCTGCCCGATGCCGCCAGCGAGGCCATGTCACCCCCACCACTGCGCAGCACCACCCCCATCATGACACCTGAAGGCTGGCTGGTCCTCCTCCTCCCGCTGCCAGCTCCAATTTCACTCCGCCAAGTCCCCTTTGCCGCGCGGATTTCCGGTCGATCATAACAAGAAACGGGGAATTCGGAAAAATGAAGGAAATCGAAATAAAACTCATACCTTTGCTCCTTGTTCTCCACTCAAACGGCGTCGATCTGCAATTAGGCGACGCGGTCGGCGATGATTTCCTCTGCAAATCGAATTCGAGAAGCCCAATCGGCGGTGAACTCCGCTGCAAATTCGAAATATGGAATTAGGGCAACAAATATAGGAAGATCGACAATATGAAAGCCCCGGAGAAAATGAGAATGAGGGGCAAAGATGGCATGTAAATTTTTTAAACCCTAAGGCAAAATAGTAATTCAATTGAGATGGTCGCACATATATGTAAATTTTTTAAACCCTAAGGCAAAATAGTAATTCAATTGAGATGGTCGCACATATATATATATAAATAGATATATATATATATATATATATATAACCTAAGTTTTGGATCGATGTTTTCGAAAGGATTGGGGATTAATCATTTAAGCCTTTCATTTACGAATTTAGTTCATGTGATGAAATATTGACTACAAGAGATTGTGTGTGATGAAATATTGACTACAAGAGATTTGTGTTCAAATATTGACATTTTTTATTTCATCATAAATGATGTTTTTGCACCATTTTTTACTTTCCAAAAAGATGACTATAGACTTATCTTTTGCCTATAAATATAGTGTATCTTTGTATCATCAAAGGCAATTAAAAAAAAGCTCAAATCTCCCTTGCAATTATTGTTCTCTTCTTTCTTGTTTTAGTTATTTGTCAACAAAAGGCATTACTAATATATTGCTCCCACTTGCTCCGATTTCTTATTTCAATTCTGCTCATACTCACGTATACATACTTCCTTATAATTATATATATTTATAACACGTTATCAGCACGAGGAGACTCTGCCCGAGTTACCAGAATTTGAGATATAATTTCTTATTCCAAAACTTTCAGTAAGATTATGGCTAACCTTGCAAAGCAGGAATTTGCTCCCTTAACCGTTGAAGGAAGCAATTATATGTCATGGGCCCGAGATGTGAAAATGCTCTTACTTCAATGGGTCTGGAAGATACTATTGCTGAAGGCAAAAATCCCAGCCATCAAAATCAGGCAAAAGCCATGATTTTCTTGTGTCATCATATCGAAGAGGCACTTAAAATGGAGTACGTGACTGTGGAATCCCCACTAGCATTGTGGGAAAAGCTGAAAGAAAGATATGATAATCTTAAAAAGACGGTGCTTCCAAAAGCCCTTGATGACTGGACAAACCTGAGACTTCAGGACTTCAAAACAGTCCGGGAATATAATTCCGCTGTGTTCAAAATTACGGCCCAATTGCAATTATGTGGGCAAAAGATATCTGAAGCAGAAATGCTTGAAAAAACGTATTCTACGTTTCATGCTAAAAACTCAGTATTTAGTGAGACATACCGTCAAAAAGGTTTTCAGAGATATTATGATCTTATCACCTGCTTATTATTGGCTGAACAAAACAACCTATTGTTGTTGAGAAATCATGAATCTAGGCCCGCAGGTGCAAAACTGTTCCCTGAGGTGAACGCGGCTCAATCATCGAAATATGTGCGTGATCGTGGGCACTTTAAAAATCAAAATGATGATCGTGGCCAAAACCGGTATCACAATCGAGGCAGAGGTGAATCATCTCGTCAAAATAATTATCGAAATAAACCTCGATTTGAGCAAAATCGCAGAAATGATACCAGAAGGCCTTACAAACCACAACAAAGAAATTATGCAAGAAAGCATAAACAAAATGATGAAATTTGTGATCGTTGTGGAATTAAAGGTCATATGGCTCAAACATGCCACACAGCTAAACACTTAGCTGAACTGTATCAGGCCTCGAAACGAAAGGAAAGACCAGGTGTTGAAGCACACCATAATGTCCACGATGATACTTATGATGATATATTAAATGATAATATCACGCACCTGGAAGCTGATGATTTTGTTGAGCCATATACTGTTACTAAATAATATATAGCTATATATATTTTGTACTTGTCTTTTATAATTCCTGTTTAATATAAATAATGATATCTTGTACTTCCCTTTTATTATCCATGTATAATATAAATATGCTTTTGCATTAATAATATTTATATTGCTGATGTTTAATAACAATCTTATATTCTTGTAAAGAAATGGATGCTGGAAATTCAAAAGTCGGAGATGATATCTGTCTCATTGACAGTGCAACAACGCATAGCATTTTGAAAAGCAAAAGCTATTTCTCCAATTTAAAATTGGAAAAGACCGCAGTGAAAACTATAAGCGGTAATGCAAAATGCATTGAAGGCTCCGGTAGAGCTGTTATATTTCTCCCTGAAGGGACAAAAATGGCAATTGAAAATGCCTTGTTCTCACGCAAAGCTCGAAGATACTGAGCTTCAATGATATTCGAAAAAATGGATATCACATTGAAACTTCAAAAGAGGCAGATCACGAGTATCTTTTGATAACTCGAATTGAAAATGACAAAAAATTTGTGAATGAAAAATTGCCATGTTACTCCTCTGGCTTATACTATACAAAAATATGTGCCGCAGAAATACATAACCTAGTAGGTTTGAAAGCTACTAGTGAATTTATTACCTGGCACGATAGACTTGGGCATCCTGGCAGTGTAATGCTGAGACGAATTATTGAAAATTCAAATGGCCATACATTGAAAAGGCAAATGATATTGAACCCAAATGAGTTCAATTGTGCAGCCTGTTCACAAGGGAAATTGGTAACCAGACCATCTCCAGTAAAAGTGAGAATTGAATCCCCTACATTCCTAGAAAGAATTCAAGGCGATATATGTGGACCTATTGATCCACCGTGTGGACCTTTCAAGTACTTTATGGTACTAATTGATGCGTCATCACACTGGTCACACGTTTGTTTATTATCAACTCGCAATTTGGCATTTGCAAGGTTACTTGCACAAATTATAAAATTGCGAGCACAGTTTCCAGATCATCCGATAAAGAAAATACGCCTTGATAATGCTGGAGAATATACATCACATGCATTTGATGATTTCTGCATGTCGATTGGAATTACTGTTGAACATCCTGTGCCTCATGTGCACACGCAAAATGGTCTGGCAGAATCATTTATTAAGAGATTGCAATTAATTGCAAGACCTTTGTTACTGAAATCAAAACTCCCTATTTCTGCTTGGGGACATGCTATATTGCATGCAGCCGCACTTGTGAAAATAAGGCCGACAAGCTATCATAGCTACTCCCCTACACAAATTGTGTTTGGAAAGGAGCCCAATATATCCCACTTGCGAATTTTTGGGTGTGCGGTTTATGTACCGATTGCGCCACCACAACGCACAAAAATGGGACCTCAAAGAAGGTTGGGCATATATGTCGGGTATGAATCACCCTCGATTATTAAATATCTTGAGCAAAAAACGGGTGATTTATTTACTGCAAGATTTGCATATTGTCATTTTGATGAAACTCAATTCCCGACATTAGGGGGAGGAAATGATCAACTGAAAAAGGAAATATCTTGGCAAAATCCATTTGATTTCCTTGATCCTCGTACAAGGCAATGCGAACTTGAAGTTCAAAGAATTGTGCATTTGCAGGGAATTGCAAATCAATTACCCGATGCTTTTAATGATGCTGCTAAAGTCACAAAATCATATATAAATGATGCAGCAAATGCACCGGCCAATATTAATGTCCCAGAAGGGTATATTCCGAGTGCAAATGAACCTACTGCACGCCTGAAGCGTGGTAGGCCTTTGGGTTCCAAGGATAAAAATCCACGAAAGAGGAAAATTATCCATATGGGTGATAAATCTATCACCGATGATACTCCCGAAGGAGAAATTGATTCAACCCCCGAAAAGGTTGAACCTGAAAATATTCACCCAGAAGAAAATGAAGTTTTTGAAACTTCTTTCAATTATATCAATACTGGAAAATGTTTGAACCGAAAAGAAACAAACGTTGATAATGCTTTTGCATACAACGTTGCACTCGATGTAATGGAAAATAACGAGGATCCTGAACCAAGATCAGTTAAAGAATGTCGGAAAAGAAATGATTGGCCAAAATGGAAAGATGCGATTCAGTCTGAACTAGATTCACTGAATAAACGAAAAGTATTCGGCCCTATTGTTCAAACACCAAAAAATGTGAAGCATGTTGGCTACAGATGGGTGTTTGTGAGAAAAAGAAATGAAAATAATGAAATTGCCAAATATAAGGCAAGGCTTGTAGCTAAGGTTTTTCACAACGACCGGGAATTGATTTTGAGGAAACATATTCCCCAGTTATGGATGGAATAACATTCAGGTATCTAATGAGTCTAGCAGTACGAGAAAGTCTCGAAATGGGGCTGATGGATGTTGTTACTGCATATTTATATGGCTCATTGGAAAATGATATTTATATGAAAATACCTGAAGGTTTTAAATTACCTGAGTCTTGCAACTCAAAACCCAGAGAAACTTATTCTATCAAATTACAAAAATCGTTGTATGGGCTCAAGCAATCTGGCCGAATGTGGTATAACCGTCTCAGTGAGAGTTTGATAAAGGAAGGTTATACAAATTACCCTATCAGTCCTTGTGTATTTATAAAGAAAAATGGGTCAGAATTTGTGATCGTCGCAGTCTATGTTGACGATTTAAATCTAATTGGAACTCCTGAAGAGTTGAAAAAGGCAGTCGAATATCTGAAAAAGGAGTTCGAAATCAAAGATTTCGGAAAAACGAAATTTTGCCTTGGCCTACAAATTGAGCATTTGGAAAATGGCATATTTGTTCATCAATCAGCTTATACCCAAAAGGTATTAAAGCAATTTCAAATGGATTATGCTCATCCGCTAAATAATCCAATGGTCGTTCGGGCACTTGATCCTGCAAAGGATCCATTTAGGCCAAAAGAAGATAATGAAGAGCAACTTGGCCCAGAAATGCCATATTTAAGCGCAATTGGCGCTTTAATGTATCTCGCAAACAGTACGCGGCCTGATATCGCGTTTGCAGTCAATTTACTTGGAAGATTCAGTTCTTGCCCTACTCAACGACATTGGAAAGGCATAAAGCACATTCTTCGCTATCTCCAAGGAACAGTTGACCTTGGGTTATTTTACCCAAATCACTCTCGACATGAGTTAATCGGCTATGCCGATGCAGGTTATTTATCAGACCCACACAAAGCCAAATCTCAAACAGGCTATATCTTTACGTGTGGTGGAACTGCTATCTCTTGGAGGTCAATGAAGCAGACTATAACTGCTACTTCTTCTAATCATGCCGAAATATTAGCGATCCATGAGGCAAGTCGAGAATGCGTTTGGTTGAGGTCAATGACTCAACATATATTGAAGAGTTGTGGTTTAACAATTGAACCACAAATACCCCCAACAATTTTATTTGAAGATAATTCGGCTTGTATAGCCCAGTTGAAAGGGGGTTATATCAAAGGAGATAGAACGAAGCATATTTCACCAAAATTCTTCTACACTCATGATCTTCAAAAGAATGGTGAAATCGATGTACAACAAATTCGATCAGAAAATAATTTGGCGGATCTATTTACCAAGGCATAATTTGGCGGATCTATTTACCAAGGCATTGCCGACTGCAACGTTCGAGAAGCTCGTGAAGAAAATTGGAATGCGGCGGCTTCGAGATTTAAAATAATGTCCAAATCAGGGGGAGCACTGGATACAAGAATACTGTACTCTTTTTCCTTCACTAGGATTTTTTCCCACTGGGTTTTTTCCTAGTAAGGTTTTAACGAGGCATATTCTTTGCACAAAACATCAAGGGGGAGTGTGATGAAATATTGACTACAAGAGATT
The DNA here is from genome assembly GCA_030278955.1 of Hygrophila difformis. Taxonomy (NCBI): domain Eukaryota; kingdom Viridiplantae; phylum Streptophyta; class Magnoliopsida; order Lamiales; family Acanthaceae; genus Hygrophila; species Hygrophila difformis. The sequence goes on along the minus strand of JAOANR010000268.1, from coordinate 181,385 downwards.
GTGTGTGATGAAATATTGACTACAAGAGATTGTGTTTGATGAAATATTGACTACAAGAGATTTGTGTTCAAATATTGACATTTTTTATTTCTTCATAAATGATGTTTTTGCACCATTTTTTACTTTCCAAAAAGATGGCTATAGACTTATCTTTTGCCTATAAATATAGTTTATCTTTGTATCATCAAAGGCAATTAAAAAAAAGCTCAAATCTCCCTTGCAATTATTGTTCTCTTTTTTCTTGTTTTAGTTATCTGTCAACAAAAGGCATTACTAATATATTGCTCCCACTTGCTACGATTTCTTATTTCAATTCTGCTCATACTCACATATACATACTTCCTTATAATTATATATATTTATAACAGTTCAATATTTTTATTCCAAACGTAATTTTAGTTTTTATGTGAACTCAATCTAATTTCTGAAAAACCAACTCTAAATCAAAGAACAAAAAAACCCTAACCTAACTAGGCCCAGAGAACATCCCACCAGGCGACCAACAACTTTATTCATGATTTTGATTTTATTTTTAAAACATTAAAGTTTAAAATTTAATGTTTGAAGAACATAATGGATTGATTGTGTTAATGAAATTAATATGGGACTGAAATCGAAATTAAGGAAACTTATGGAACCAATGGTGTTTTTTCCCCTTATTTATATATATTAGTATTTCCCCCGCCCAATGGGTGGAAATAATGGATAATATGAATAAAATTATCCAATTTAAAAAATAAAATTGTTCAATTTTATTATGTCGATTACATTCTCTTATCTCCTTAAACTATTTTAAGCATTACATGAGTACATCTATACATTGCATATAAATCGACCAATATATGTCATTACCAATATTTATATATTACAATTTAGTATCTTAAAAAAATACTTATATTACAAAAAATAGTTGAAAAGACAAAAAAAACAAAAAAAACAAAGATTTTCTTTCTACTCACGACTCTAATGTCATACATTGACAAAGAATGTATCTGAAATAGTATTGTACTAGATAATTAATTATTGATAAAGATTCATCGTAAAGCGTTGAGATATTAGAAAGTTCATAAAGATGTAGATATTTCCAAATTAAATTAGAAAAATATAAGAAATACTCTTGTAAATGAATCCATTGACAAATTAAAATGACTATAGTTTCATCAACTTATTGTCGTATTGCAATTTATCTAATTTAATTAATTTATCTAATATAAATATTTGCTATTCATTAATTAATATAAAAAATCAATCTATAAAGTACTTATTAATAATTAACAATATATTGTATTCTTTAACTATAATTTCAATTAATAGAATATTTTTTAAGAATGATAACAAAGTTTGAAATTATATTTAAAAATAAATATAATATCAACCCATAAAGTTTTCTTACATCCTTTATTTGGTAGTATTCTTTATCTATAATAATTAATGAAATTAAATTATGTAATGTGAATTTCGCTCGAATTTGTTTCTCGTATATTTTGAAAGTGCATTATGTTTTTTTTTCTTCTAATAATTCATTAATTTTTATAGTGAAAATGGATTAATTTTTGCTACTGTTTATTATTTAATTATCAACCCATAAAGTTTTTGTTACATCTTTTATTTGTTAGTATTCTTTATCTATAATAATTAATGAAATTAAATTATCTAACTTGAATATCGTTCAAATTTGGTTCTCCTATATTTTGAAAGTGTAATATGTTTTTTTTTTTTGTTTTTTTATAATTCCTTCATGTTTATACTGAAAATGAATTGATTTTTGTTACTGTTTATTATTCAACTTTGACTAATGCTTATACATCATCTATATAAGAAAAAGCATAGTCAAGTGGGATATCGTTAGATTCGTCTCATCATGTAGTTTTAAAATAGAGGTAATAACTAAAGTAGGCCACCAGATGGAGTCATTTTCACTTTTGGACCACCATATTTTGATTTAGGAAAATAGGCCATTAAAATGATTTCGGGCCTGAATTTAGGCCATTGGGCTGGAATTCGGGCCGCGATGGCCTAAAAGTCGAAATGACTACTTCTGGTGGCCCATTTTAGTTTTTTCAATTATTTTTTATTTTATGTAATTAAAATAAATAATACTCAATTTGTGTCATTATTTATGTCATACTTTTTTTTCTTGTTCCAATATTTTTATTTCATTTTCATTTTTAAAAATAATTAAATACAATTAATCATCAAATCTACCAATCACCTCAGATTAATAGATAAATATATTAAACTTTCAAATTACCCATTACCATTAATAATTCCAGTGCGCCCTACAACCACATATCAGTAAATCACAAATAAATAAATTAATTAAAATTGTGGGGTTGGGGACTTACTCCAGTAGTAAGTCTCCGATGCGTCCCAGAGTTGCTCCACCGACGGGAACACTTAGAGGAGCTCCATTAAGTTAGAGTAAAGAGCATTAAGAAGAAGGGGCAAAAACTGTTTTCCTCTACTTGCTGCATCAAAAACCAAATCACAGGCTTCGGATAAAAAACGAGCAGATTCATCATGACCGGAGCTTTTGCTCATGGAGCTATATTTTTCATTCCCAACTCCCAACTCCCAACCTATAGGTTGAGGGTTCGAATCCCCACCCGGCCCCCTATCCCTCCCCATTTATTTCTTTTGTAATTGTATGGCTTGGCCTCCCACCACCTGTTACAGGCCTCCAATGGCTCCTAAAAACAAAAAAATAAATAAAATTGGAACTCATTACAATCATATTATATAAAATTTTAAGTTACCTTTTTTTTAACACTATTAGTAGACGGAGGGAGTAATATAAGAAATAAAATAAATATTAATTCAAATATATTATAAAATAAGTAAAAAAATACATATTCAAATAAATTATAAAGTAAAAATAAACACATTTTATTATAAATATCCCAAAATTTTCGGACATTGTATTTTATGTAGGAATAATTAGTATTAAATGCAAGGAATTTTTCAGACATGGGTATGTTTGGAAATTAATATTTAATTATTTTTAAAATAGAAATGAAATAAAAAATATTGGAACAAGAAAAAAAAGTATGACATAAATAATGACACAGAATGAGTATTATTTATTTTATTACATAAAATAAAAAATAATTCAGAAAAACTAATATACGCCATCAGAAGGAGTTATTTCCACTTTTAAGCTATCACGGCCTGAATTCCACCTCAATGACCTAAATTCAGGCCCAAAATCCTTCTAATGGCCTATTTCCCTAAATCAAAATATCGTGGCCCAAAAGTGGAAATGACTCATTCTGGTGGCCTATTTTAGTTATTACCTCTTTTAAAATGTTAAATTTTTTGAATTTTTTCTTGTACACATTTTTAGTTATTGGTAAGTTATTATTCATTAGAAATGTGTATTGGATTGCGTGCAGAAAGTGAATGTAGAGGAAATAGATAGGTTACTGTTTCATAAGGGAATTTTTATAAGAGAGAATTGATAGGTTACTGTTCATAAGAGTAGGTTACTGTTCATAAGCGATACTGTTTTTAAATATAGATAGATGTGTGTGTGTGTGTGTTAAAAACCGGCTTTGAAGAGGCCTTAGCTCTTTCTACTTTCTATAAGCAACTTTTCAGGAGCTTCCGGTCGGATTCATTTTAGGTATTAGTGTAGCATCCCAGTTGCACATACTTGTACATATTGTCCCTTTCGAGGCCAACCCCTTCACGTCTTTAAAATGTATATAAGGAAAGGTATCCACATCTATATAAAGGCGGATAGGAGGTAAAAATTGCCTCAAAGCACAATTAGTATAGACATGGTAATTACAGAGGAATTAAAATAGATAGGGTAATTATAGAGGTCAAGAGATTAACAATAAAAGGAAACATGATCAATATCAAAAGATTAACAATAAAATCATCACATAAAATGCATTGGCAAGCCAGAAAGTTAATCAATAATTTTATTTCGGGATAAATGATTCTTCAAGGATTAGGTTGCCTGTGATAATAGCCGATCCACATCACACAAGGACCAACTGTGCAATCATGCGAGATATTTATGCATTTTTCCTACTCCACATGAATATAAAATACTCCTACTTGGCTATTTGTAACAATAATTCTGTGGATGATGATCCATCGCCAACTCCTCATGAAAATAACACTCCTACTTTCTACAATAATTCAGTGCAGCACTCGATATTCTATCATCACCGATCCAACATTATTTAAACTCGGGGGTATTTCCAAAACAGAACAGAAATCAAAAGTGAGAATTAAAAACATATATACCGAGTTGTAGCAAAAATGAAAGGCCCCAAACAGAGCTTGTTCATGCTGGTGCTGTTGGCTTCCTGCATCCTCCAGCAATCGGCCTACGCCCAATATGATGAGCCTAACCTGTCCTGCACACTGCCTGGAAAATACACCAACGACTGTGTAAGATATATTGCAGCGGGTGCTGACATAAAATGCTGCGACCTTCAACCAGTTGACTTCTACTGCCTGTGCACCCGCCATAGCTTCCCAGATATTTATGCTCGTGATTCCCTAATTGTCATGGGATATGCTTGCGGCTTCAATCTTCCTTCTGTCTGCAGGTTCCCCGTACGTTGACATCTTCTAACCAATTACTATATTTTGTTTACATATGTTCTAAATTCATCCCTTTCATTTTAGGTTTACAAGAGCATTTTATTAATTAACCTACAAAGAGAGAAAAATGATACTCCTACTACCATATATTGTTTATTACTCACTTTGTCCAATTTGAAATGTCCCAAAACTTTTAGACACACAGTCCAATGTATTTGTTTAACAGTTAATATCTTAAAATGTATAGAAGTAAAAATTATAGTAAAAAATATATATTTTAAAACTACACGACTAGACAAATCTAACAAGACCGAACTTGACTATATCTTTCGTTACATAATTGTGATAACATTAGGTCAAAGTTGATCAATGAACAGTGTCAAAAGTTAAAATAGGACAATACAAGTGGGTCGAGGGAGTAGTATTTACTTTTTTTGTTGAGTGTCCCAATATTCTTTGCTTGCATTTCATCCTTCCAATAATTTATTATCATTCATTCAGTTCTCTTATCCATCTTTAATTTCGTTAGTTTATCCTACTGAATATTGGTTAATTTTCCTTTACTGTTTACTTTAAAGGCAATCATAAAGAAGGGTGGAAGAGATTTGAAACCATCTGGTGTAGGTGGCGTTCAGTAAACGATGAAGTGCAGATACTGCACTCGCTCTGGGTTTGTGTTTTAAATGAAGCAATGATGTCGTTACTCGGTCGTGTACGACGTTCCCTTTGTGTAATCTTTCCAATAATGCTGTCGTACGACGTTCCCTTTGTGTAATCTTTCCAATAATGCTGTCGGAATATGATTGTATGCTGAATATGCACATGCCGAAATGTACTGGTTATGTACATTATGTCTAGTTTTTGTATTTAAGACTGTGTTTATAAGTTTGTATGTTGAATATGCTCATGTTGAATGTGTTGATTATCTATATTATTTGTGCTTTTTGGATTTTATTGTTACAATATTTTCTTACTGTTAATGGTTCATAGGAAAAAAAACCCATTTAGTTTCATAAATTTTTTAAATTTCCAACACTGTCGCATAAATATCGAATTAGACGAATCCGTCCCATAACTACCCTAATCATCGCCGAACCCGCCATGAACCGGTTTTTTCGCTAATCATCGCTTAACCCGTCCCATAACTTCCCTAATGGAGGGATGGGTTCGGTGATAATTAGGGTATATATCGGACGGGTTCGGCGATGATTAGCGAAAAAACTGGGTTCATGGACGGGTTCGGCTATGATTATAGTAGTTATGGGATGGATTCGTCTAATTCGATATTTATGGGACTGTTTTGGAATTTTTTTAAAATTATGCGACTATATGGGTTTTTTTTCCATGGTTCATAGACTGCTTGATATACGATTCATTTAATTTTTGTTTGTTCTAACACAAAAAACCATGATGCAACACATTTAACACCTTATTAATAAATAATAATAAGATTGAACAGACTAACCTCTCGAATGGGATCAACTTCATATTTGAGGAATAGTACACTTAAATATGGTCATGACAAGATAAAATACACAATATCACTATACATGCATGGAATGTGTGAGCAATTAATCAATTCTAAAATTTTATTTCTAATGATGATGATTATATATATTTAACGCTATCTAATAAATAAAATATATGCGTACATACATATATATATTTAAATTCATTCCGTATGCTTTACATACATATCTTTCTTTTTTGATAGTCATCCTATAAAAAGCACAAAAGTTAGGCAAGCTTTCCTATAAATAATTTTAAGATGGGTAATCTCCTGTGAAGTCGTATGTGCGTGATGTCAAATGACTGGAAATAGTGCATGTTGGTTTGTGAGATCCGTTTTCACTAGGGAATCAGCAACTCTAGAATAACACTTAAGTTTCCGTTGTGCCGAAATTGGGATGTTACAAATAAAGTTTTTTTTTTCTACTCTTTATAACACTAGTTGATGGATTTTAAATAGATGTAACGAAAGTAAGAGAAATTAGGTATAGATAACTTAAAGCCTTCTATATGTATTGTGTCGCTTATGTAGAGGATGGGGGTATTACATGATCACGAAGCTCCTGATCGATGCGGTAAATAGCTCATTTCTTTGTTTGTTCTTCAAACTAATCTAAGCCCTATCTATATCTATGTAATATTTAAAAATAAGAGATAAATAATTTTTTAGGCCATCAATAGGCAGGTAATTCACTTTTGAGTCACTAAAGATTGAATTATGAAATTAGGCCACCAATAGGCATTCGAGCCTAATTTAGGGCCAATTTGACCAATACCACACTAAAACGGGCCGCGTGTAACCCACTCGCCACGCGATGGCTCAAATGTAGAAATTGTCTCGTTTTGGTGGCCTGTTTTACTTTTTTTGTAATTTAAAAAAATACTACTCCATTCGTTCCATTATTTTTGTCTCACTTTCCATTTTTCTCTGTTCCAACGTTTTTGTCTCGTTTTCAAATACTAATATATCATACATTAAATACTGTCTATGACCACATAAAATACCGTGCTCAAAATAGCCCAACACGAAATAAATATTCATTAAAATAAAAATAAAATAAATATATATTGAAAATGTAAAAAAAAAAGACAAAATAATAAATAAAATTATTTGTATTAATAATATTAATAACTTCAAGAATTAAATTGTAGTATAACATAAAATGAAATTAAATAAATTAAATCTAAAAAATAAATTAATTTGAATGAATTCATTTATATTAAAGGGGATGGAAACTTACCATAGTGGTCAAGTAACTCGACTCTCAACTTATAGGTTGTGGGTTCGATGCCCCACCCCGCCCTTATCCCTTCCTTTTTCTGGCACGGGCTCCCATCACCCTTTACAGGCTGTTCGGCAAAAAAAAAGGGTTCTCTACCCACCATAAAATAAGTAGTAAAAGTTTAATAAAAAAAGTAAATGGAAACAGATAAATATGTGTTCTCTACCCACCCAGGAAGGTGAAATAAAATTGAAGATCAGAAGAAATTTGGGTCTCCGATGAAAATGCACATATTGTGTGCCAAAATGAGCAGCTTTATTTTAGTAGTTGGTCTCGAGATCATGATTGGATAATTGTCCGATAGAGTAATATTTATTTAATTTTAAAAAAAGTAAAAAAAATAAAAAAAAACTAAAATAGGCCACTAACAGGAGACAATTTCCGCTTTTAGGCCATCGCGTGAAGAGTGGTAGCGCGTGACGCACACGCGGCCCATTGTGGCATTGACTTGGTCAATTTGGCCTATAAAACCGGCCCGAATGCCTATTGGTGGCCTAATTTCATAATTCAATCTTTAGTGGCCCAAAAGTGAATTACCTGCCTATTGATGGCCTAAAAATAAGAGTCCGAACACGCAGTGCCATGGCAGGTACTGACAATAATCTTTTATGCCAGCCGCCAAAATTCCTCAACTTTTGTACCCGAAAAGGCATAAAAACCCCTGGTTCGTGGTGTGGTTCGTATACGAACCGGGTTAATAACCACGAACCATGGGATTAATTAGTAAAGGTGATTAAGGAAGCATGGTTCGTCGTTAAAGTTGTGGGCCGGAGACGAACCGGTGCCATTGACGACGAACCATGGCCCCACGTGGCAATGTGGGTTCGTCTTTAGTCAGGTGACCACGACGACCCACTGACCACGCACCATGCCCTATTATTATTACTCATTAATTTTTATTATAAAATCAATTTAATCCAATCATATTTATTATTATTATTTTAATTAATACTCTTAAAATGACAATATTTATTGTATTATAATTAATGAAGTATTATGGAAATATAATTATTTTAATTTTCCGTCTACAAATATTATAAAATCTATTATAACAAAATAATAATAATAAGTTTTATGTATTATTAATATTATATTGTTATTATTAATATTATTATTATTATCATTATTATTAATATTCTTTTACTATTGTTTGTAGAATAATTATTATAATGTATTTATAGTTTTAATACTCCTAAAAATATAATTATTAATATAAATATTAAAATTATTAATTATTATTATTATTAATTTAATAATAGCAAAAATATTAATTATTAATATAATTATTTTATTATGAATATTAATAATATTATAATGATTAATTATCATTATTATTATTTAGTAATATAATTATTTTATAACTATAATAAATGTTAAAATTATTTTATACTTTCTCCGTTCCTTTTTATTTGACATGGTAGAAGTTTTATTACTGTGCATTGAGTAACTTTGATAGGACTTCATGTATACAGTTATATAGGTGAAGAAATAGTCAAACCTTTTTAATAGTAATAAAATATTAATAATAATGATAATAATTATTCCATTGCAGTGCACCCGCGCCGACGAGTCGAACACCATCACCATGGGTGCCTACTCTTACGTCTCGGAGCTCTGGAAGAAGAAGCAATCCGATGTCATGCGCTTCATACTTGGGGTTCGTTGTTGGGAGTATCGTCAGGTTCCCGCCGGCGTCCGCGTCACCCACCCTACTCGCCCCGACAAGGCAAGACGCCTCGGCTACAAGGCAAAACAGGGGTATGTGCTTTACCGTGTCCGTGTTAGACGTGGTGGAAGGAAGAGGCCAGTTCCAAAGGGGATTGTACATGGTAAGCCCACCAACCAGGGTGTTACTCAGCTGGGATTCCTGCGCAGCAAGAGTTCCGTGGTGGAGGAACGTGGTGGCAGGAAACGTGGGGGCATTAGGGTTCGTTGTTGGGAGTATCGTCAGCTTCCCGCCGGCTTCCGCGTCACCAACCCTACTCGCACCGATAAGGCAAGACGTCTCGGCTACAAGGCAAAATAGGGGCATGTGGTTTACCGTGTCCGTGTTAGACGGGGTGGAAGGAAGAGTCCGGTTCCACAGGAGATTGTACATGGTAAGCCCACCAACCAGGGTGTTACTCAGCTGGGATTCCTGCGCAGCAAGAGTTCCGTGGTGGAGGAACATGCTGGCAGGAAACGTGGGGGCATTAGGGTTCGTTGTTGGGAGTATCGTCAGCTTCCCGCCGGCGTCCGCGTCACCCACCCTACTCGCCCCGATAAGGCAGGACGCTTCGGCTACAAGGCAAAACAGGGGTATGTGGTTTACCGTGTCCGTGTTAGACGTGGTGGAAAGAAGAGTCCAGTTCCAAAGGGGATTGTACATGGTAAGCAAAAATTATTATTATTAATAAATAATAGCAAAAATTTATACATTATTATTATTAATTTAATAATAGCAAAAATTATTTTGACTATATTTATTACTTTCTCTTTTGTTATAATAATAAATATTTTTGATTAATAATTTTCTCTAATAATATTGTAACAAACATAAAATAATTGTAACTATGAAAGGATTATATTATCATTAATAATTGTCTACTGAAAGGCGTCGTGTATGCCCAAATTTCAACTTGCCGCCACCCCATCCACCATCCCCTCCAGCTCTTTGAATCTGCAAGGCCATACTGAATGTCCCGAGAGGAGTAATATTTGGAATGTCATAGTCATCACATTCTTCATGATGCAGTTATTGTGCTTCCAATGACGGTCCTTACCAATGCCGCCCATGCCAAATGTTGTATTTTCCAATACCTTCCAATTTCCGATTCGGACAAAATTGATAGGCCATACTAAATGTTCCCGAAAGGAGTAATTTTTTTAATGTCACGACCGCAACAGTAACGTTGATGTTGTGATCGTGCTTACCGTTGATGCATGCCCAGTGTTCCACAACAGCAACATTCACCATGATGTGGCGCTTGTGATTCCGAATGTGGCACTCTTACCTATACCTCCCATTCCCCTGAAATGGAACTGCCGACTTACAACACTAACCTGCAGTTAAGCATCCAGAATATATAAATCATTAGATTGAATAATAATAATAATAATAATAATAATAATAATAATAATAATAATAATAATAATAATAATAATAATAATAATAAACCATTAGATTTGTTATGTGAAAAACTGTAAAATTACCTCTAGTGAATCATTGTTGGGAATTCATCCTAGTAGCTCAATTTAACTCCCTTCGTTGATTACTCTCTGCAGCCTTCTGCACCATATGCAACCGAGGGAAATGGTGCTATCTACGGTGCTGGTGGCTATGATGGGGACTGCAGAATTTTATCCTCTCGGAAAGCCGATTCTTCAAGCTCTGTGATGTAAGATTTGAGCTTGATGCATGCCCAGTGTTTAACCTGTCGCAACACGACCGTTGTGGGACAGGCTATACTCATGCTACACGAAAGGAGTAATATTTGGAATGTCACGATCACTACATTCATCCTGATGTAGTGATTGTGCTTCCAATTAGGGTCATTACCAATGCCGCCCATTCCAAATACGTTCAAATGTTGTATCTCCAGCCACTGAAGTTGAACACCAAAACCCTGAATTGGAGGAGTCTTCTCAAATTGAAAGAGATTTGGAATTGCATAGCAGATGCATGGACATAGGGTCTTTAAATAGAGTTGCCCAAGATTCAGGTGCCCTTTTGTCCTCCATCTACCTATCCCCAACGGTTAAATTGAGGGGTAATACCACCCACCAAGGCTTGCCCCTCTGAATGTTCTACGGTCCTAGTGCACCCGCTTCCATTTTGACCGCTAAGCAATGGGAGGTGGATCGAACCGTCGTCATTACCAATGCCGCCCAGGCCAATGTTGTTGTTACAAACGTGGCGACCATGTCCAAATGTTGTATTTGGGCAATACCTACAAGTAAACATTACAAATATTAATAACGGCGATCAATATATTTTTGTAAAGTTAATGCTAATAATATGAATAGTAATAATGAAATTAATACGACTAATACCACTCTGGCCGCCTGAGTTTATATTGTGATCAATCCGCTACTATCCTTTTCCCATGGCATCTCGCATTGGCCACTGAACCGCCCAATTTCCTTTGGAATGTCGTGTATGCCCAATTTTCAACTTGCCGCCTCCCCATCCACTATCTTCGGCAGCTCTTTGTATTCATAGGTCATTCTCAACATTCCGAAAGGAGTAATATTCGGAATGTGACGACCGCAGCATTCACCCTGCTGCGACGCTTGTGATTCCGAACGTGGCACTCTTACCTATACCTCCCATTCCCCTGAAGTGGAACTGCGAAATGTCGATGTCCCATGTGGCAAAATTTACCCAATCTCCGAAATGACCTACAGTTATCATAGCAAACATTGTGCACAATATGATATTAGTACGCGGCCAAATAATAATAATAATAATAACAGTTAAGAAGACGCGCGCTAATTTTCTTTATCCAAAGGACATACTTAGTTCTAGATGGACACCACGCTAATGCTTGCCCCTCCGAGTGTGGTCATTCTGGACCTTCCACGGGGATAATGCCGACTTTAATTTTTCCTTCATGTCACTCCGATTGTATTTTCCAATACCTCCCATACCAACTGAAATGGATGTACGAACTTGCAACAGTAACCTGTAGTTGAACATACATAATATCTAAGCTAATAGGCTTACTAATAATAGTAAAAACTGTGAACGAATATATAAGACAATAACGATAATAATAATAATAATAATTTTGAATGGTAATTACTGTTGTACCCATTGCATTTCTTCTCCCTATGTTCAACCTCTCTCAACCTCCCTACACGAAAGGAGCAATATTTGGAATGTCGACTCATAGTGTTTCTTCTCCCGATGCCCCTTTATTATGTCGGGCCGTAATGTTTCTTCTCCCTATGCTCAACCTCTCTCAGCCGACTGCTCTCTTTCCTCCATCTCCCTATTCCCAACGGTTTCACGTGTTTCTACGTTTCCCCGTACACGCGTTGCCAAATCTACCACTACAATAATTTTCTGAACGGACATTACCAATGCCGCCCAGACCAAGTGTGACGCGTGTGAGTCGAAGTGTAGCCATTACCAATGCCGCCCAGGCCAATGTTGTCTTTTCGCATGCCGCTCATGTCCAATTGTTGTATTTGGACAATACCTACAGGTAAACATTACAAAATATTATTAATAATGGTGATCTAAAAAATTTAATTAATATTAATGCTAATAATATGAATAGTAATAATACGAAATCAGTCACAATAAATTATTGATAATATTATTATCAATATTATCAATAATTATCAATAATTATTAAAAAAAATTAACCATTATTATCAGTAATGGTAACTTATTACCATTATTGATTATGGTAAATTAATACTCATAATTTACCATTATTAATAAAAAAACTGATAAAAAATTACCCAACATTTTTATAATTAGTAAAATAATTAGAATTAATAATTAATACATAATATTATTATCATTTTCAGAACTATTTAATAATTAATAATATGAAAAATTTGAGCCGGGTGCAAAACTATAGGATTAAGGGTTTAGGGTTTAGGGTTTAATTTTTAGGGTTTAGGGTTTAGGGTTTAGGGTTTAGGGTTTAAGGATAAGGGTTTTCGCGAAAATATCATTTTTTCAAAAAAATTGGGGGCGGGGCGCGAAAATTAAGGGTGGGCCGTGTACGGCCCAGGCGGTTCGTGCACGAACCACGGGTTCGTATACGAACCGCCTGGGCCGTACACGGCCCACCGGTTCGTATACCCGGGTCGCGGCGCATAAGTTCGCGAACCCACCATTTTCCCCCACTTTCCCACTTTCTCTTTTCTTCTCTTTTCTTCCCCACTTTCCCCTTCGGCGGTTACTCCGGCGATTATCCGGCGATTTCTCTTGCAAAATGGACGACAGCATTCCGGCGGATCTCTCGTGGGCATTGGGAGAGACGGAGGCGGGCAATGATGCGCGTGGGAGCCAGGCGGGCGGAGAGGGAGGCGGCACCGGCACGAGCGGCGGCAACGTGGGCGGGACCGGGGCATCTTCGGCCGCCGCGCCGTCGGGCAGGGAAGCGGCGGTGCTTCTGCCACCCTCCGGCAGTGATCCCCAACGGGTTAGGCTTATTAGTATTTTTTAATTTTTTAATTTTTTGTTATACCATTAATTAATTATTTAATTGTGTGAATTTTGGTGAATTATTATTTTTATGTTTGATTGTGTTGATATTGTTGGATTAGCTTTTCATGTATGTTCACGAGATTTTGATTAATTGATCATTGTTAGTTTAGGGTTTAGGGTTTAGGGTTTTAATTATTTAATTGTGTGAATTTTGTTGAATTATTATTTTTATGTTTGATTATGTTGATATTGTTGGATTAGCTTTTCATGTATGTTCACGAGATTTTGATTAATTGATCATTGTTAGTTTAGGGTTTAGGGTTTAGGGTGTTTGATGATGATATTGTGGTATTTTTTGTTAGTACATTGATAGGGTTGATAATGTTGGATTAGTTTTTTACGTTGAAGATGATATTTTGATTAATTGATCATTGATAGTTTAGAACTGAATTAATTGGCCGCGATCCTTGATATGGTCGAAAATCAACGGTTCGTTTGATTATTAATCTACTTAATTGTAAATAGTCATTATGTAACGAATTTTATAATAAAACTAGGTTTTTCACCCGTGCTCCGCGCACGGGTATTAATTTTTTTAATTTAATACAAACTAATATTAACTCGATTAATTTAAATATTCAATTAAATATTATATGTATAATTAAATATATTAATTATATAAATAGAAATATTCAATTTATTAATTACCACCCCTACTATTACTTTAATATTAAATATTATATGTATAATTAAATATATTAATTATATTAAAACTTTCGTCTTTCTAACTCCCTTTAATCACCACAAAAATATGTCGACTATATATATTAGTATTTATATAAAGGGAACAGAGGTAGTATTAATATTATATATGTAGATTAATGACTAATAAAAATATATGTAAAAAATAAATTATCATGATATTAACTTTTATGTATATAGAATAGTGTATATTGAATTTTTCTTACTGATGAAATACTTTTTTTTATTTTAAGTATATAATGTATTTTTTTGAAAAAAATTAAAATAAAAGTTAATTATAAATTAAAAGGGTAATATAGTCAGCACAATAAAATATGCTTCCAGGATTTATTATAGTTTAGATTAAAAGTAAGCGTACTTTAAATTTATATTAATATTATAATATTATTAAAATAAAATGTTTAATTATTTAAGTATATTTGAAAATGTTTGATTAAATTAATAAAATGTTTGATAAATTAACACTAATATAATAATAATAATAAAATGGTTGATTGGTGAATTGAGTGTTTAACGGGAGGATCAATCCTTTTTATAAATTATAGGGAGATTGGTGGTACGTGAGACAGGGTTGCCAGGGGTCTTCCCCTCACTTGGGCACCTACACGCGTCAGAAGACGCTTGTGCCGGAGATTGAGAGCGTACTTAGAGAGGCCGATCCTGACGGTTTGGAGGAGCTCCGCCGATCATGCTTCGGCCATTTGTTCCGACCGAGGTGGCATCGTGGCACCATTTCAGGGCTTGCCCTGAACGAGCTTTTGGCTCGGGAGGTAGTATTTCACCCTGTCCCGAAGGAGACGAAGGTGGTGGATTGGCATATGGGGAGCGACGATGAGGTTTGGTTTAGGGTTGGCGGCCGATTCATACGGTACGGGAGAGAGCAGCACGCGATTATGACAGGGCTCCGCTTCACTGCGACTACAGATTTTCAGCTTTTTAGTCGGGACCCTTTACCGCCCGATAGTGCTGGGGCTAGGTACGCTCGGGTTTTTAGGGAGCATACGACAAATTGGTGCCGGGAACAGTTTGCCACTGGGGGGGGCGTTCAGGGATAGGCCCGGCGATGCCCTGAAGGTCGCGAGGGTGATGGCGGCCTTCCACATGATACTAGGGCACGATCCACAGGCGCGCAGTCCTGATCCATGGATGTGGCGACTCGTGGAGGACACGGCGGCGTGGGAGACCTTTCCGTGGGGACTCCTGTCATGGCAGGTTATGCGCGCGGGCATCAGACAGTACCCGAGGATGAGGCTCGGGCACCGTGGCTCAGCGCATTTTTACGGTTGCAGCTACGCTCTTTGGGTAAGCTAACAACTCTTGCAAATGTTGTATATTTTCGTGTAGCCTTGATCACACTGTTATTGTGTTGATGTATTTAAATTTATGGCGTGTCAGGTGTGGGCGGTTGAGTCGATACCACAGCTGCATACGTGGACGCGGGTTAAGTTCATATCTGACCCGGAGGCACAGCGACCACGGATGACGAGGTGGGAGTTCGACGCAAAATGGTCGCAGCAGTCATGGGGCCAGGCGTTCGATTACGAGGTTAGTATGAGTAACTGGGTTTACCTTCCCTTCATTTTTTTTATTCTTTATTCATTCCATGCGCGAGATTACGAATTATAATTTTTTATTAATTCACTGCAGGATGTTCACATTGTTGAGATTATGCCGGCGACCGATGTGGAGAGGCGCGAGCCTTATATGGCCGATGTGGATGCCCCTATCCCGCCGGGGTTGGTATGGATCCCGTTCCTCCAGCGCAAGCGTGCAGCAGCTGGGGGCAGTGGCGGCAGGAGGGTTAGGCGGAAGAAGGGTGGTGACCGGAGGCGACGTGGACGGGGCCGCGAGACATCGCCATCAGATGGGTCGGACAGTAGTGGCTCCGACTCAGACGGGGGTCCCGAGCAGCAGGGGGGACCCGGCAGTGAGCCGCAGGGGGGTATACATTCACCCCGTCCACAGGAGGGTGTTGATGCCGAGCCTCCACCACCCGCCGCGAGTGTACCTCTTCAGCCTCCCGGTCGGGATGACCAGACATTATTGGCCGCGATCGCTGATATGGTCGCTCAGACAGAGCGGCGCTTGTTGGATGAGCAGGCTCGGCGGCAGGCAGAGTATGAGGGGCGGTTGCTTACCCTTTTGCAGCAGGCCGTGGCGTCCATCCGTCAGGAGCAGCAGCGGTCGGTGACCCTGATGCGCGGAGAGGTACAGCGGTCGGTGACCGCATTCATGGAGAAGTACATGCGTTCTCGCACCACAGCTGCCCCATCTTCGACAGTCCCGCCTGTCAGTGCGCCTACCGAGGGACTTCGGCCCTCGGATGAGAGGGTGGATGCAGAGGGCCAGCCGGCTGGACCCGCTGCCGTAGGAGCAGCGACCGATGATGACATGCAGCGCACAGTTGCAGAGGTGGCAGCGGTCCAGCCTACCGTCGAGCGTGTGTCGTCTGAGTCGCGGGATGTGAGCGATACACCGTCACGTCACGAGGCTGAGCCACACACGCCGCATACTAGTGGCGGTCCAGCTCACACGCCGATTTCACAGTCTGGTATGTCTTTGATTCTGTATTGTAATTTTTGCACAGTCCTTTATTATTACTATATTTCTCGTTCACGATTTTATTTTTCTAACTGCGCTTACATACATTTTGATGCGCTGAACCGATGCAGGCGCTCCTTCAGTCAGTTCGCCGACACGGAGTGTCGAGCCAGTTCCCACCTGTGCCCCACAACCAGGTATTAGTATGAATTTTGGGTTGCAATATTTTGTCCGGTTGTTGCAAATGATATCTTTTGCACCTCGTTTACTAATCCGTCGCATTACTCTTACCTGCATTTCGACCGCTAAAACTGTGCAGGTATGCCTTCGCACAGTTCACCTAGAGGGGGTGGCACGGCAGGACCGAGTACGCATGTGCAGCCTGATGACACAGGTACGTGAACTAATTTATTTATCACCAAAATGAATTGTTTTTAATTAGTTGTCGTTATAGTGGCTTATAAGTAGTTGACTTGTTTTACCTCTTTTGCAGCCACACCTGTGCCTACCACTGGACCCCGGCTGTACCTACTCGGTCCCGACAGCATTGTGACCATCCGCACCCCTGGTTCCGTGGCCTCTGTTCAGTTCCGTAAGGGACGCCGCGGGCGCTTATCCCATAGATTGCTGAGCCCTTACCTACCATTGGAGCGTAGGCGCGGTAATGCGGATCAGGCGGCATTTAACGCATACCGTGACGCCAAGGAAGCTGCCCCGTAAGTGTTTATGACAAAATTATTTACATTCATTCACCGCAATTACGTGTCTAATAACTGCCCTTTTGTATAGTGTGAACGTCGGTTGGTGGCATCTAGTAGGGCCCTCCTTTTTTGAGACCTGGTGTGACATCTTAAAATTCCTCGAGTCCGATGTAAGTCAATCTACATTTTTCATTTAGCTACATAAAAGTGATACCATGCTCGAAAACACATATTGACATTCCTGTTTCAGCACATTGATGCGTATCTCGGCATTCTCCAGTTTTCACCCGGCTGGCTGGGAGTACCGCCCCGTAAGGATTACAAGTACGCCATCATGGACGTCGACTTTCTGGTTGGTCTAGCTATCCCCATCTAGTAAGAATAATTTTTTGTATTGTTGCAAATTGATTATATAAGTTCATATTTCAATTTATTCCAATAGGACATACTGATACGCGAGTGTTGGGATGGCCTTCGGTCCCGGATTACCGACTCGCATACTGCATTCTTCAAGTTGTACGTTACGGGGGCAGCTCCTAGTTGGGGGTCCACGGCAGACTGGTCAGAGTTAGATGAGGTTTGTGGAATTACATCTTAATTGCATAATTTTAATAATTAGATTACCGACACTCTAATGATCCTGTTTTTTGCTACGTACAGATTATCTGCCCATACAACCCAGGGGGTCACTGGGCTATCGTACGGCTGCGACTCCAGGCGCAGACGATTGTTCTACACGATAGCCTCGTCCCAGACCGAGATTTGAAACCAGATGTGGCCAGGGACCGAGCGCAGAAGATGGGTGTTGCGGAAGTTATTGCCGGAGATGCTGTCTCGCACTGGCTACTATGATCGTCGTAGCGGCGCTGTTTGCTCCCCCACCTGGGATTTCAAGTTCGCTCGCAAGGAGGCAGTCATCGAGCAGACCGACAGTGTCTCGTGCGGCCCGATTGCACTGTTCACTGCAGCCTGTATCATACGTGGCCGTTTCCCGGGTGATTATCCAGATGCTTGGGCCATGCGACAGAGCGAGGCTTTCGATGTGTGGCGCTTTAGTGCAGACCCGGACCAGGGCCCCACACGCAGCACGGCTCTCGCACCCCCTGGCGGGGGTTTGTTTGATGTTGTATCGGAGCCTTAGGTGTTTTTTAGATATTTTGTGCACTTTTCACGCATTATTATTTGGAGATATTTTGTGCGGATGTACAGTTCACGTTTCAAGTATTTTATGCACCACATATATTATTGTTACCCAATTCACGTATTAATTTTCAGTCATCGCCCTCTTAATACTAGTAATAGGGTTGTAAACGAACCGAATCGAACCGAATACCACAGTATTCGCTTTGATTTGATAAACTTTTCGAATATTATCGAATCGAATCGAATTATTCTATAAGGTAATTTAATAATTAATAAAATTAATTTTAATTATTAAACTTAAATATTTAATTTGATTTATAGATCAAATTTAATATTTAATATTATATATAAATATAGTTATATTAACTAGTAAATATAGTCACTAAAATTAAAATTTTAAATTATTTAACTATATAAATTTATATATTTATATATAATTTTAATATAAAATCGAATATCGAATCGAATCAAATATTAATCGAAACATAAAATTCCGAATAATTTCGAATCGAATCACAAATCGAACCAAAAAAATTTGATTCCTTTACAACCCTAACTAGTAATACGGAGCTGGGCTGTTTAAGTCTGGGAAAATTAAACAATTCGCTTCATCGTGTCCCGCGCCACCACATGATGTACATAAGTGTGGAATGGTTGGTCGGTACTCGGATGGACCGGCGACATCGGCGCTCGGGCCAGGACACCTCTTCCAATTATGGCCCACCGCCCCACACACACTGCAGGTTTGCCGCCTTTTGGAATTCCTAGCTCCTTCTGCCCCCGATGGAATCCGACTTTGTTTCGGTCGACCAGCCTGCCTCGGGCAATCTGGCGTCTTGCACGTTGCGTTGGCAATCGCGGTGGGGACTACCCAGTCGGTCGGGTGGTCCATAGGATACACTCGCGCTTTCCATGACTGGACGAGGACCGCACGCTTGTAGTGTGGTGACACATATGCAGTCTGCTCGTGGTTCACAACCCTGCACAGAAAGGTTGGAGCGTTAATTAAACATTATGTCCGTGCCACTTAACCAGTATAAAACCGACTTCTAGTTCAGGCCCGTCGATACCTAATCGCTGCCGATGCATGGGGACACGGTATCAAATGCTGCTGAAACCTCTGGCACGTGCATGTCTTCGAGCCAAGGTTTACTGTGTACTCCTTGCCGTTCTGCTTGACGTTGAACTCATCGGACTTCCTTGTGTCCTTCACTAACAGGGTATGTCCTTCGTCTTTCGCCTTCATCAGATCCGCATGTGCCCAGTCAGTCAACACAGTAGTGCCGCTCAACGCGTCGTTGTGCCGCTCCGTAAACCAATCAGCAATAGTTGCACGAATGACGTCGAGCATTGAGCACACAGGCAACCTTCGCGCCCACTTCAATACGTGGTTCATGCTCTCTACGGGATTCGTCGTCATCATGTCATAACGACGAACAGGACACTTCACACGCGCAAACTTGTCCTCCCCTACTTTCTCCACTAGATGTGTATATGCGGAAGGACACTGTTGCTTCAACGCATCCATGTGACGATTATAATCTGAATTCTTGTATGCATAGGCAGCCGATGTGAACAGATCCTTCACTCTCTTCCCATACCGACCTAGATTGGACTTTATGTGGAACGTACAGAGGACGTGGCGTGCATGTGGTAACACTTGCTCAATCGCAGTTCCAATGCACTTCGCCCCGTCGGACACAATCAACACATCTTTCTGCAGGTGTAGTGCCCGATGTAATTGCAATAGAAACCACCGCCACGTCTCAATTGACTCGGTCGGCCCAACAGCGAATGCAAGCGGGAATAACTGATTGTTTCCGTCTTTTGTTACCGCCACGAAGAGGACACCCTTGTACTTCCCTTTAAATGTGTCCCGTCGATTGCCATGAAAGGCCGCATCAGTGGCCACCCAGCAATCGAGGCACCCAGTGCAAAGAATGCAAGCCCGAATTTCCCCTCCATGTCCACCGCGTAATCCGTCACCGTATTCGCATTTGTCTCCTTCAGCATGTGTAGGTACGAAGGGATCATCTTGAAAGAACTGTCGTGATCCCCAAAAATTGAGACAATTGCATGGTCCCTAATCTTCCGGGCCATTCCGATCGAGACGTTGACACCTTCTTTACGCAGCTTACTCTGAATCATTAAAGGCTCTAACGTCTTCTCCTCGACAACAATATCTGCGGCATAATAGCTGCCCAAATGTCTCGATGGGAGTGTCGTCGGATTAGGCCTGTCCGGGTCTGCACTGCACGTATGCGGGACCAGTCTGTACACCGTCCAAACCGATGCCGTTCCCCTTGCTCGCATCTGAAATTCGCAACCATCAACCCTACACCTCACGAAATACCTCGACTTATCCGACTTCCACGTATCGAAACCACACCTAGCATCCACAAGATATTTTGTCAGCTTTTCTTGTAATTTCGCCGTCGTTGGGAAGACTGAGCCGACTGCGAATGATGTGTCCACAGTCTCGTCCACGTGTTCATCCACCAATCGTTCCGGTAAGTCGAAGTGTGGCCGCGGAAGGTTCCACTTCCCATGACTCATCTCTTGGACAACGTATGCTTCTTCAGTCCTCGGCCAGACCGGATTATGCCCTGCTTGCAGCCCGGGCCGCCCCTCTTTCTGGACCCGTTCCTTATTCCGCTCTAGGTCTCTGAGGATATTGTAATACTCTTCCACACCACCGTAACGCAAGGGTGGGTCTGGATCCTCTTCAGCCTCCGATCCCGAGCTACTCTCCTCATCACGTGCTGTATTTCCAGCATCCTCCGCATGGCCATGCTCTACGGCATCTCCGCCGAGATTCACCGCCGTCTCCGGCACCTCATCGTATTGTAAATGCCTCCCTCCTTCACCGATAACACTGCTCGGATATCCAGCAAAATTGCCGATAGCGCTTCTTTCGTATACATTTTCACCAACCGCTCCGTACCCGTGGCTGTTCTCGACTACATTTGCATGCCCAAGCATATTCATTGTCGGGGTCGTGCCAAATATGCTCTCCATCACACTTCCCGACTCTAAATTGGCGATTGGGAAATTTCGTTCGGCGTCATAATTTGTTGAGTGTTGTGTATCTTGTATCCCTTTTATTAAAAACAATTTCACAAACACATGTAAACCTTATAAAATTACGGCTGCATAATATGTAGATGACGTATTTCAACCACACTACAGTGTATCCGTTAAAAAATATTTACAAGCAGTGTAAAAATAAAACTTACGGTTCAGACCCCGCTCTTCCTCGTCGTGTGAATGCCACTCGCCCTGGTACCATGTGCTGCCGCTTAGCCGCTCAAACCAAGACATTGTTCTGAATAGTGGATCAATCACCCATAAGTAACAACATAACAATTTTACCGATTTATTACAACAATATGTTTAATAGTAATAACAATAATTTTAATTATTATAAACTACAATATGTTAATAATTTTTTCAATAATAATAGCAATAATAACAATAGTAATAATAATGATAACACCAATAACACTATTATTAGTAGCAACACTATTCTTATTAATAACAGTAATTACTAATCTCCATTATACCACCAATAATTTCCTGGAAAGGACTGTGCAAGAACCAACAGATTCGTGGGCAATAAGCTGGACGAATCACACATTAAAAATTGACCTGTGGTTCGTGGTCTAAGGGTTGGTGCTGCACACATCGACCACGAACCACATACCTTACCACGGCCCTGTGGTTCGTGGTACTGGTTCGTGGTCGCAAATGGACCACGAACCCCAGTGTGGGCCGTGGTTGCAAATGGACCACGACCCTGTGGTTGCAACCACGAACCGCAAGGTTTTCTTTTCAACGGCCCACAAATTATAATTATGATAAATAATACTACTACTACTAATAATAATAATAATATATAACTGACAAATGTAACAAATACTTAAGTTATTAGTAATACTCTAAGTATTAATAATACCAACAACAACAATATTTATTTTTCTAAAATAAGTAATAATAATAGTAATCATTAATTTAAAATTAAGCAAAAATAATAGTAACCATGAATCTAAAATAAATAATACCAACAACAGTAATATTTATTAACATAAATTCTGAAATAATAATAAAAGAGCAAAATAATTAAAAATCTGTGACGTAAATTTTTTTTTAAAAAAAAGAAAGGATATCATACGCAACCATGAATTTAATTCAAAAAATCACTTTTCTTTATTTACTAAATATAATATGAAGACTATAAAAGGGAATTTAATTAAATTACTAAATACCATTGCTAAAGAAACCATAGATCTACAATTTAGGCTTAACAAAACCAACATCTCTCATTACAAACATTAAATTAACTTAGATCCGAAACGAAAACTAACAATTTATTTAGTCAACCATTTCAGAGCAACAATTTAAAGATAAATCTCTTACGGAGTCGTCGTGCCCTGGAGCCTTAATTCTTCAATACTTTGTCTCACTGGATGCTCCCAAGATGCGCAAGATAAATCTTGTTTCCCTTATAAATTTCTCTTGTTAAAAATGAATGTTGGACAGTGCAAATGAAAGAGAAGAGTATAAGCTCTATATCCAAATTTATTGGTTTCATCCATGGTGGGTGGTCAGGAATAAATTCTGTCCACCATGCCTGGGTCGGGATAATAATACTAGGTTCGTATAAGAACCACTTCAATGACCGAACCACTTTCCCGTTTCCCAATGTCTGATGGGGAATAAATCCAGCCCCACATCTGGGCAATGGTTCGTGCACGAACCACATGGACCGTGGTCAATCTAAAAAATCACGAATCCTAAGCCACGTGGACCCGTGGTTCGTCTTCAACACAAAGGGATCGTGGACGGTCCCTGCCGCTGAAGACGAACCAGTCATCCTTAATCACCCTTATTAATTAATCTCATGGTTCGTGGTTATTAACCCGGTTCGTATACGAACCACACCACGAACCAGGGGTTTTTATGCCTTTTCGGGTACAAAAGTTGAGGAATTTTGGCGGCTGGCAAAAAAGAGTATTGTCAGGACCTGCCATGGCACTGTCCATAATTTCTTCCTAAAAATAATATCCCTTATGAACAGTAACCTATCAATTCTCTCTCTCACAAAAATCCCCTTATGAACAGTAACCTACCCTATATCCTCAATATTCACTTTTTGCACGCAATTCAATATACATATTAATCTTAATAACTCATTAATAACTCAATATGTGTATAAATAAAAATTCTAAAAAGTTTGATATTTTAAATCTACACGATATGACGAATCCAACAAGATCCCACTTGACTATGTTTTTTTTTTTCTATAGATGTATAGACATGAGTTAAAATTGGATAATAAACAGTAAAAAAAAAATCAATTATTTCACTATCAAAAATGGAAGAAGTATATGAAAGCATAATGTGCTTTCAAAATATATGAGAATTAAATTTGAGCGAAAATTTACATTAAAAAATCTAATTTGATTAACTATTTTTTCACGCAATTCAATATACATATTAATCTTAATAACTCACTAATAACTCAAAATGCGTATAAATAAAAATTCTAAAAGTTTGATATTTTAAATCTACACGATATGACGAATCCAACAAGATCCCACTTGACTATGTTTTTTTTTCTATAGATGTATAGACATGAGTCAAAATTGGATAATAAACAGTAAAAATAAGTCAATTATTTCACTATCAAAAATGGAAGAAGTATATGAAAGCATAACGTGCTTTCAAAATATATGAGAATTAAATTTGAGCAAAAATTCACATTAAAAATTCTAATTTGATTAACTATTTTTGAATAAAAAAACACTACCAAATATGTGGCAAATATTTTATGGGTTGATACTATATGTATTATTTAAATATAATTTATATATTTGTTATTATATATTCTTAACAAATACTTTATCAATTGAGATTATATTTAATATGATAACAAATTTTAATAAATACTTTATAGATTGATATTATAAATACTTTATCAACTTGAGTATATTTTCCTTATATAATTACAACAAAATATTAGGTCAAACTTATACAATGAACAATATCAATAGTCAAAATGAGACATTACAAACGGCACGGATGGAGTATTTTTTAAGGCACTAAATAGGTAGTGGCATACTATCTATTGCTCGATTGTTGTACAAAGTATACATGTATTCATGCAATACTTAAAATAGTTTAAGGTGCTTGAGAAATGTATTATAATCGGCATGATAATGTTGAATAATTTTATTTATAAAATTTGTTTTTTATTTATTTATATTTTTCACATTCCCGCCCATTGGGCGGGGTTAATACTAGTATATACAGAAAAGAAATACTAACGAAGTTTCTTTGCGTTTTCATGCTCGTGATTCCTAATAGCTCTTAGTGCATGTCCTCTTCTTTCTGGATCTCCACAAATATCTAGCTTTGGAAACCCAATTGGAATAAGAAGGGATGAATTGCAAACTTCCTCCATCAATTAGTGTATTTCCAAAACTAGTCAATTATTCAGGTACTTGTGATCAAAACTATTAAGTTTAGGGGCATTTTGTTTGAAGAATATTACATTACATTACCAGGCCAGTAGTGATGATGATATTACCGGATATATTTGAAACGACAAACAGTTATCCAAAACAAAAAACCCTTGTTGACAAAAACTTCTTACTGAATAAGTGATACTACCTCCGTTTTTTTTTTTTTAATAACATTACCCATTGAATAGTTGATACTATTCATCAAGTGGCTTTGATTCAACTTTTTAGCACAATTATATAAGATAAAACATAATCAAGTGAAAATGTTAGATTTGTCAAATCGAGTAGTTTTTAGAATATGAATTTTTTTTAATTTTTACTTGTATAGAATTTGAGTTATTAATGATTAACAATGCGTATTGGATTACGTGCAAAGTAGAATGAGAAGTTATAAATAAAAACGGAGGGAGTATATAAGAGGGGATAAGAACCAAATGAAATGTAACCTAGTTTAGGGGCTGTTGGGAACCAGTTTTGAGCAAATGTGTTCACAACCGATGTCTGAACTACTTTGTTGGACCAACCTCGTCAACAGCAGACAAACTAAGCAAAGGAAGAAGAGCTGGCGAATATACTCATGAAGATTCTCCAACGGCTAGCTGATCTTCTGCCCGGATCTTGCACACGAAGTATGGAAACCACAATCTCTTAATTCGGGCAACTCTATTCTAAGGATCCGCGTATTTATGGAAAGAAGATCTTCTACCTTAGAATAGAGACAAGGTGATTCTCTTCAAATAGGGCGGCCAAGGAATGGATCCGCACGCTGAATGATTTGACTTACACACTTGAGTAATTGAGAGCACATTGTGAAGAAGAGAATCATATTCCTTCGGTGTTCGCGAGATATCATTTCGAAGGAAGAAATTCGATCAACACTTCCTCGGGTGGATTGATCGACAGTGTTACTAAAGAACTTGATTGAAGTTGACAAATTCAATCAAGGGTTTCGAGGAAAGGCGTCAAACTCAAGAGCTTAATTGAAAAGATCAAGGAGAGTCGCCAACAGGTTTCGACCAAGGGCAAACTTGAAGGAGGAGCCTTCGAGGGATTGAAGCAAGGTCGGGGAGATCTTCACCAAGACAGGGGGAGTGTCTTGGTTTGACAATTCAGTCCGCTTGGTGATTGGAGTTGGGCGAAACAATTCACTATTGTTTAGATCGAGGATCAAACCAAAACAATTAGTGAATCTCCTGGATTGGTATCCTCCAGATGTAGGCTTGTGCCGAACTGGGTCAACAAACCTTGAGTTCTTTATTTTCACAGTTTATTTACTTTCCGCTGCTTAATTACTTAAACTGTTTAACGTGTCCACGAAAGGTGCTTGAACTAGTTTTCAGGACTACTTAATTGGTTATCCACGCAAACGGACCTAACAATTGGTATCAGAGCAGCACGCTTTGGAAAGCGAGATCCAGATAAAGAAGCATGGAAAACCAAGGCGGATCTGTGACCAGACCACCATTGCTCGATGGATCAAACTATGCATACTGGAAAGATCAAATGGAGGCTTTCCTCATTGCTCTGGATGAAGGGGCTTGGGATGCAGTAGAAAACCAACACCATCCTCCAGTAAAAGAAGAAGACGGTGTAAAAACCATCAAACCAAGGAGTGAATGGACTACTGCCGAGAAGCTTGCCGCTTCAAAGAACTCCAAAGCCCTGAATGCAATTCACAATGCTCTCACAAAGGATCAATACAGACTCATCGCTGGATGTAAGGTCGCATACGATGTCTGGACTACTCTAGCCAATACCTACGAGGGTATGGCTCCGGTAAAGAAATCTAGAATCATTACTCTCGATGCACAATTTCATAAGATGTCTATGGATGATAATGAGTCAGTCGGCCAATATATTGGTCGCATTCATGATCTAACCAATCAAGCTCTTCAGCTTGGCAAAGTGTATTCTCAACAGGACATTGTAGGAAAAATCATTGGGACGCTTCCGGAAAGGTTCAATGCAAAGGTCGCCGCACTTGAACTATACAAAGACTTTGATAAATTGCAGGTTGATGAACTAATGGGAATCCTACAATCATGGGAAATGGATCACTGTCCCAGGACCAAAAGTAAACCAGTGGCATTCAAATCCGTGACCAAGGATGTGGATGACTCCTCCATGGAAGATCATGATGAATTTAGTGACGAAGAAGAATTGGCCATGCTGTCCAAAAGACTAAATCAGATCATCAAGAACCGAAGGTCTAGATTCAACTCATCCATGAAGAAGGATGCCGGGACATCAAACTCAAAATCCACTCAGAAAGGCTCGAAGTCTCTCGACAAAAATAAACCAAAATCTTCAAAGATTGAGGATGACAAGGAGATCATCTGCTTCGAATGTGGGGGAAGAGGCCATATGAAAAAAGACTGTGCCAATCTCAGACCAAAGGAGTCCAGCAAATCCTATCAAGTAACATTCAGTGACTCTGAAGATGAGAAGGAGTCTAATGAACATGGTGTAAACTATGGAGTAGCCTTCGTCGGCACATGGGATTCGGACAGTGATGATGAACCCGAAACAGGTATGGGTACCAACTCAGTCAATATGGTTTCCTCTAACATGGTTCACTCTTTTGCTAGGAATCAAGATGAAAGCGTCAGCAAACTCAATGATCTCTACGAAGAAACTTTCGAGAAGCTGGAAATATTCATTGCTGAATCAGTAGAATTACATGTCGAGAATGAAAGCCTAAAGGAACAACTCCAGAGTCTCACAAGCAAAAATCAGGAACTTGAAAAGGCGTCCACAGAGCTGTCTGGACTGGTGAATGAACTACATGAGAAAAATGCTGAGCTTCCGAAAGAAAACAAGGAACTGGAGGTTGAAAAAGTTGACTATAAACTATGGTACTATAGTATGCTTGGAAAGAAAGACGCTCTTCACACTGAACTCACGGAAGTTCAAGACAAACTTGCCAAGGCTGAAAGCACTCTGGCGGCTCTAAACAAAGGAAAAGCCAAGTTAGATGATGTAATTGCTATGGGAAGGCCGAGCAACAACAAACAAGGCTTGGGATATCAAGCCTCAACTTCACGAGGAGAAAAGAAAAGCAAGTTTGTGTCCGGAGGAATTCTAAGTGAGCCCCGAACTATCAAGAAATCATTCCATCCTGTAGGTAGAAACAAATGGACAAGGAGACCTCCACCTCCAATCCCACTCAGATGCGATTATTGCAAGCTTGAAGGCCACAAAACCAAGAACTGTGGGATTTTGGTAAAAGATCTACAAACAGGGAAACCCATCATCTGGCCAAATGACAAAATCAAGATGAAGCTGATCTCCATCAAGTGCGAATGGGTTCCTAAAATTCAGAATAAATGTCACGTTGCCTTTCTTTCACAAAAGAAGAATGCTGCGGACAAAGTATGGTACTTCGACAGTGGATGTTCCAAACACATGACAGGAGAAAGGAGTCTGCTCAAACACTACAAAGAAATTGATGGAGGATTCGTTGTTTTTGGAGAAGGGAAAAAGGGTGCCCTAGTTGGACAAGGGACCATTGAGAACAATGGCTCGAAGGAACTGTCACCTGTTTTCTTTGTCGATGGACTCCAAGCTAACTTGATAAGCATCAGTCAATTGTGTGATGAAGACCTTGTGGTGCAGTTTACCAAGAAAGAGTGTCAAGTGCTCAATCAAGATCAAGAATGCATTATGAAAGGTGTGCGCTCAAAGAATAATTGCTATCATCTTGTTCATACTTGCAATTTTGGTGCAGCTGCAGGAAAGGATCACATCACACTGTGGCATGAAAAGCTTGGTCATCTCAACTTTAAAGATCTTATCAAACTCAGCAAAACTGGGGCAGTCAAAGGTCTTCCTCAATTCAATAAATCAAGTGTAGTTCTCTGCAACGAGTGTGCCAAGAACAAACAGCACAGGAGTTCACACAAACTGTCTGAACTCCATGGATCAACCAAGTGTCTTGACCTACTGCACATGGATCTTATTGGTCCAATGGAAGTTGAAAGCTTGGGAGGTAAAAAATATATTTTTGTATGTATTGATGATTACTCCAGGTACACTTGGATAGACTTTCTCAGGGAAAAAAGGCGACACATTCAAAGCCTTCGAGAAGCTGTGCAATCGACTCATGACCGAAAAGGACACCAAGGTGAAACGGATTCGAAGTGATCATGGACGAGAGTTCGAGAATCAATCCTTTGAAGAATATTGTGCAACACATGGAATTAAGCATGAATATTCAGCTCCAAAAACACCTCAACAAAACGGAGTAGTCGAAAGAAGAAATCGAACTCTACAAGAAATGTCTAGGGTGATGCTCAACTCAAAGAAAGTAGCTGAATTTCTTTGGGCCGAAGCCGTGAACACAGCATGCTACACCATAAACCGAGTCTGCTTGAGGCCAAACTCTCTTATGACTCCATATGAGATTTGGAACGGTAAAAAGACCTCAATTACTTACTTTCATATTTTTGGTAGCAAGTGTTTTGTTCTAAATGACAGGGAACATGTTGGGAAGTTTCAAGAAAAAAGCTATGAAGGAATATTTGTGGGATACTCTACCACAAGTCGTGCATATAGAGTATATCTTCCTAAGACAAGGAAAGTACTGGAGTCCACAAATGTGACCATAGAAGATGTGACCAGCAAAGAGGATGTTCCACCTCATGATGATGAAACTCCCAGTGGTCAGGATGATCAAAACAGTACAGCTCCACCCACGTCTGATGACCAGGCCACTGATAATGGCCAAAATTGACCATTATTTTCAATCTATTTCCGTGTCTAATACGGACATTTGATCGCATTCCGGTCTTATTTAAATAAGAAAGCAGTTGAATTTGACAGATATATGCAAGTTTGTATAAATAATAAGCTGGTATTGAAAAATACAAAAATATTGTTATTTTCATTAATTTTATGTTAAAAAATCCAAAAACATGATAAAAATATTGAAATCTTACACTTGATTAATTTTGGTTCGGTATTGTCTATTTGGTGGAACACGGGTTCATTAAATGGAGCACAAACCAAATAATCTAGTGGAATAAATATTATATTTATATTATTTTTACATTTGATGTATATATTTATTTATTTCTTAGGTTTATCTCTATTTTCACTTTCTGTTTTAATAAGAATTAAATGGTCCACTAAGTACTGTTAATTTAAATTAACTACAGGTAATTTGGTCCAAGAGTTCCAAGCCCAACCACATTTTTTCAGTCCATTTCCATCAAGAAGCCCACTTAATTTGGCCCAACCACATTTACAACACCAAACCCAAGCCCAACAAACCAAAGCCCAAAACCTAAATTCTAACCCTAATCCTAACCCTAAGCCCGCCTGCCGCCGGCGCCGCCGCCGCCGCCGGCGGCCCTCCGGCGATCCTCCATTCCCAAACTCCGATCCGTCCTCAGTCCCATCTTCTCCATCGACTCCGCCGTGTCGCCACTCCGGCGAACCTCCACCGCCTCACCTTCTCCCGCCGCTCCAGTTTTCCGACCACCCTAATCCGCCGCCCCTCTCATCCCAACACCAAACGGCCGCCGCCGCCTCCAGAAACCAAATCCTCCACCACTGCCGCCTATCCACCCACCACTTCGCAACTCCGGCCACCTCAGTCTCATCTCCGACCACCACCATCCTACATCTCCCCATCTTACAACCACCGCCAACGCATCCTCATCCCATTTCCACCGCCACAGTCCCATCTCGCCGCCGCCAGCCACCGTTGCGTCCAGCCTCGACCAACTCCGTTCGCCTCTCCCCACCACTGTTTTGGAACAAGAATGGAGAAAAGTAGAAAAAAAAAAAGAATAAAGAGATGAAGGAAAACTGGAAAGAAGCAAGACGAAGAAGAGGAAGGAGGCAAGAAATAAAATGGAGAAAGAAACTGAAAATAGAAAGAAATGAAGAAGAATCGAGACAGAAGCAAGAAGAAAAAAAGAAGAACGAATTGAAGAAGAAGAAATCTGGAAAGAGAAATGGGGGAGAGATGAGAGGGAGAGAAGAAATGAAAGAGGAGAGAGAAGAGAGCAAAAATTAAAGCCTTTGTCGCGGAAGGGTACACCGCGACAAAATGCTCCGCGCCCAGAAAAATGCTCCGCGCCCAAAAATTATTCCGAGACTGTGAGAGGAAAATCAAGGCACAAAATTTTGTCGCGGAACATGGTTCCGCGACAAAGTGGATCGCGCCCAAACAGTACACCGCGACAAGCAGGCAGCACGTGACCTCCCCCATCTCCAATTTCAAATTTACTCACATGCCTAAATACGCACAAGGTCCCAGGAGCTGAAGTCCCTCCAGTGTTAAAATGTTTGTCCTTTCCTCCTGGACCTCAAGTCCCGCCCCCTCCTGGGCGCCATCTTGGAGCTAAAAAGTGTTTTGTCCCTAGCCAATTTGTTCCGCGACAAAGCAGTTGTTTAGCGACCAGGTGGGCCTTGAATGGGCCTAGGGCTTAATCCTACTCTATAAATATAACCTCCCACCCCCTTGAACAGTAACCTAGCTACACTTTAGTTTATTTTACTGTTTTGGAGGCACCACTGTGCTCTCCACATTAGTGTAGGTAGATAGTTTTATTTATGCAATGTAGTAGATCTTAGCTTAGTTTAATTTATGCTTTGTAATAAATTAGTGTAGCTAGTGTTCACTTTTTATCTTTCCAGTTTTTATATTTTTGTACTTTTGGGTTTGAAACACTCAAATAATGGGTGTGTTTAAACCATTTTTGGTTTTTGATGTTATAAGGAAAATGTTCCACAAAAACATGTTATGGAATTTATTCCATGGATTGTCTACTGTTTTGGTTTATGCTTTTGGTCACTTGACCAACTTATTTTTATGTTTTAGGTAGATTTTTAATTTTTATTTATTTATTTATTTATGCATATATTTTGTGTTGCATTATTCCCGTCTTAATCCCACGGATTAAGACGCAAACCCCGAGATTCCAATATAAGGGGTTATGCTGCCAAAATTTTATAAAATTTCTAAAACCCTTTGTCGCCATACAATCTTGTCGCGGAACCACGTTCCGCGACAAAAACCCATGTTTAGCGACAAAGGACCAAATTCTTGCATTTTGTCTGCAAGGCTTTTGTCGCGGAATACCCTTGTCGCGGAACCACGTTCCGCGACAAAATCTTATTCCGAGACAGAAAATTATGCCTTGCCATTAATTTTGAAACCCCTTGGTCGCGATGCAACTCTTGTCGCGGAACCACGTTCCGCGACAAAATCCTTGATTAGCGACCAAGGACCCAAATACTTGTAATTTTATTCTGGGAGGACTCTGTCGCGGAACCTTTGTCGCGGAACCACGTACCGCGACAAAATCCTTGTTCCGCGACCAGGAATTATGTCCTTACCAATTTTCAACCCCTTTGTCGCTATACCCCCTTGTCGCGGAACCATGTTCCGCGACAAAAATTTTTGCTTAGCGACAAAATAAACCCTAATTTTCAAAAATTCCATTTCTCTTATTTCCCACCCCTTTGTCGCGAAACCCTTGTCGCGGAACCATGCTCCGCGACACAAACTCTATTCCGCGACAAAGTGGCACCTTTTTGCCAAATTTTTATTCTTCATCTCACCCCATTAATTAATTGAACCTTTATATTAATATTTTGAGGTTGAAATCCAATGATCTCAACCCATGATTAATTTGATATAAAGAACTTTGTTCAATTTCCCATTAAAAGATTTTTCTACAAATGATTAAACTCTAATGATCTAAGCATATAATCCGGACTGTAATTAATTAATTAATTATGGAATGAGAGATTATTTAGACATAAAGAGTGATTATGGAATAATTTCCATACCTTGCATGAGAAACCAATGTCTCTCATGCAAGATGACCCAAAAATATTTTTCTTTTATTTATTTTGTCTTTTCCGTGATGTGTGAAACAGCTAATAAGGAATATATCAGATTAATGTTGGCGGGTATTCCCACACGGATAACTAGCTCGTGATCTGTATATTAATTATTAGATTGTTATTTTGCATGGTCCGAATAGTGGTCGGTGGAAGCCTTGGCGGTTCGTCCATCCGGGATTATAATAGCTGCTCAGCTGACTCCTATCCGGATACAGTTTTATTCTCTTTATCTTAATTTCAAAACCTGAATTCAAGTTGTAGTATTATTAAATGATGTCGACCAACATTATTTGAGAATTATTACAACAAGAAAATATGTGGGTTTTTCTTCCATTCACAGACAAAAGGGAGCTGAATGACGGCGGTCACCGTCACTTGGAATTCCTTTCTGTCTAAAAATCTTTCCATCTGGAATAATTGGGAACTGGATAGCAGATGTTTGCAGTCCAGATCACCCCAGTTATTTCTGGCACTCCTTTTAGCCAAATAAATTCTTCTCACCTCCGGCTATTTCATCTTTGTGTTCCAACTTCTGTCTAAACCCACCTTATATTTTGGGTTATTTAATTTTACACTTCCTTATAAATTTATGCATGATATTATTATGTAGATACTGTGGTCACTATTATTTTGGGATCCTTCCCTTGGACATAGAAGTCTTGATTTAAATCAGATGTTTCATAATAAATTTCCAACAAAAATTCCTTTATAAAATCCGGATCTGAGTAAGGGATAAATTCGACAGTTATGACTAATTCATATCCGACTGGGGGTTGATTTTGGGAAATTAGAAGCAGAGTCAGCGATTAGGTCTCACCTAGACTGAAAGGGTTTGTGTTTTAATTGAGAGTCTAGTACCTGATAGGGAATGATTTTCAGATTTATTATTTTCCAAAATTGCTGTTTGTTGGAAATCTTGTATTAAATATTGCACTGGGTCAGATTCCACTTGGATTCCGATAAGGTGTGACAGATAATACTAGAGGAACAACATTCGGGCCTTGGTTATTTTCTAAGGTAGGGTTGAGTATTCTTTCAACTGCTATCTTCTTCTGCCAAAGCCTATTTTTGAGTCCTGAGTGAGTGCATCCGGAACGAACTAATTTATTAGTTCGTTTCATTAGTTTGTATCTCATAACCACCCGACGGGAAGTGAACACTGCGAGCGGTTCACCGAGAATAGGGAATTCTTGATCCACACCCGGTCATCCTGACTGGGGGCTTTCTTTTACTACCAGGGTCAGACTTTCAAAAACCTCCGAGTGATAGGATTTTAAATGCCTTCTTTACCGCTTTCTTTTAAATGCTTTCGTTAGAGGTCACTCGGTTGTATTGAGAGTTGTGTAACTGCTACTAGGACTGAGAGTTAAGGGATAGTTCAGGGCTTAATTAGAATCTTTGGGCGTGACATGGGGGAATGATAGCAGTACTTGGCATCTCAATAAATGATTTGTCAGGTGTTGCTTGTCCACCACAGATAAATGACATACCTCTGCGCAGGGGCAGTTATATATCTGTGGTATCTTAGATTTTGCTGTCTTAAGGCATGTAAATCCTTACTACAAGTACCTGTCTGTTAAAGGGAACATGGTAAAGGAAGCATGAGAATTAGCTAACTGATGAATTATCCCAAACAAAGATCTGTGTATTAAAATGGAAGTTTAACTGTGTTTCATCTGAATCTTGTCCAACCTTTATTATTTTCTCCCTGTCCCTTCTGTCTCATTTTAAATCTGCTTTCTTAGAATAATCTTAACCGCTTTCTTAGAATAATTTTATTGCTTTCTTAGACTAAATTTAATTCGCTTTCTAGAATAATTTTATCTGCTTTATTTTAATTGCTTTCATAACTCAGTTTAAATTCTGTCAAGTAGTTGTTAGTCATTTCACAAACTTGAATTGAGTAACCGAGTGGAAAATCTTAGTAAACGGCGTGGGCCCTGCTTCCATCGCACATCCTCTAGTGAACGATCCGGTACTTACTATAAATACTGCAATTTTTGACTCCGTGCGCTTTCGGGGGCACAGTTTCTTAACACGAGTAAATAAAAAATGTGACTTTTCAGAAAATACTCATGTAGTGGGAGTCTGCCGAAAGTTTCATGGTAGGTAATCTCATGACATGAAATCATGAGAAGTATCATGGCACATATGCCGGGGACCCTCGGTGTGACAGGCTGAAGGTCAATCTATCCCGGTTGTACCATGAGACTTGTCAAAAGTTTCATGACATGAGAGGACTGCAGCGCCATTTGAAATTAAAGCACCCCACCTGAGTAATAAAGAGTGATACTCTCAATATATCCCTAAACCCATTCCATAAATCATAACTCTTTTCATTTAATAAATTCAATCCTGATATATTTTTATAAAATACTCGTGTTAATGAAATTTGTCAAAAGTTTCAGCCACCAAAAGAGTCCAAACACCAATCATGGACACCTTGTCACGAGAAGCAGAACCTCAAAAGGACCTAAATGGACGCATTCACAAGCATCATGACCCTGAAGACATTATTGGTGATAATGAAAGGAGAAAGACTCGAGGGAAAAAGATCGACTTTAAGGAGCTAGCTGGCTTGCACTGCTATACTTCAAAGATCGAACCCTCCAAAGTTGAAGAAGCTCTTCAAGATGAACACTGGATAAATGCCATGCAGGATGAACTCCTCCAGTTTGAAAGAAATGAAGTCTGGACCCTGGTTGAAAGACCTCAAGACAAGAACATAATCGGAACCAAGTGGATCTTTCGCAACAAAAGTGATGAAAAAGGGAACATTACAAGAAACAAAGCTCGGTTAGTTGCTCAGGGTTACACCCAGGTCGAAGGTGTCGACTTCAGTGAAACATTTGCTCCTGTAGCAAGACTTGAAGCAGTCCGACTCCTACTGTCGATCGCATGCTCGCTAGGGTTCAAACTTTATCAAATGGATGTCAAAAGTGCCTTCCTAAATGGTTGGCTGAATGAGGAAGTGTACGTAGAACAACCTAAAGGATTTGAAGACCCCCATCATCCTCAACATGTCTACAAGCTCAACAAGGCACTCTATGGACTGAAACAAGCTCCTAGGGCTTGGTACGAAAGGCTTTCCAAGTACCTGCTTGAACATGGATTCGAAAGAGGAAGCTTGGACAAAACTCTCTTTATCAAAAGAGAAAACAAAGGAATCCTCATTGCTCAAGTCTACGTTGATGACATTGTTTTTGGATCAACTCACCATGTGCTCAAAGACCAATTCATCGAAATAATGGGTAAGGAATTCGAAATGAGCATGGTAGGAGAACTAACTTATTTCCTTGGCTTGCAGGTTGCTCATAAGAAAGATGGAATATTTCTAAGCCAAACCAAGTATGCCCGAAACATTGTAAAGAAGTTTGGCATGGAGTCCAGAAAACCTGTCCGAACGCCTACAGGGACGAATGATAAATTGAGCAAAGATCCCAGTGGTCAAAGTGTTGATCAGAAACTCTATCGAAGCATCATTGGAAGCCTCCTATACCTAGCTGCAAGTCGACCTGACATAAGCTATGCAGTAGGAGTGTGTGCTCGCTACCAAGCCGATCCCAAGGAATCACACCTAAAAGCCGCCAAACGAGTGATCAAATATGTTTCAGGGACGAGTGATCTTGGTATATGGTACTCTAAAGAATCTAATCTTTCACTACTTGGTTATAGTGATGCAGATTGGGCAGGTGATGCGGATGATCGAAAAAGCACAACCGGAGGATGCTTTTACATTGGAACTAACCTAGTTAGTTGGTATAGCAAGAAACAAAGCTCCATCTCCCCATCAACTGCCGAAGCTGAATACATTGCAGCTGGAAGTTGCTGTGCACAATTGCTATGGATGAAGCAAATGATGCTCGACTATGGAATTGATCAAGAAGTCCTCACTATACTATGTGACAACATGAGCGCGATCAACATCTCAAAGAATCCAGTTCAACATGGGAGAACTAAGCACATTGACCTTAGACACCACTTCATAAGGGATCTTGTTGAAGAAGGAATAGTGTCCATACACCATGTCGGAACTACTGAGCAACATGCGGATATTCTCACTAAGGCTCTTGATCGCGAGAGATTTGAAAAATTGAGAAGAGATCTTGGCCTATGCACAATCACATAAAAATCCCGAAAATTATGAAATAAGCTTTTATTTTTGCAATTTCCATATTTTGTGTAATTTTATATTTTATTACCTTAATTATGTGATTCTAACTATCTTGTTAAGTATTATTCGCAGGATCTCTTTACTAAGGAAGGTATTCTTCAAAATTTCAAAATTCAAAATTGTTGTGACAACCCAAACTGTCAAGAGCTGAGGCGGGAACGGTTATTTGCATATCTCCATTCAAAAACGTGATGATTGCGGTTATGGGAAGTTGTGATCTTCTTACCATATTTTAAATCAAGGGAAATTGTTTACTACCTCCATAAGACTTGATAGCGATCAGATTTCCTTTTGCATTCACTCTCTCTCGACCCTATATACTCTCTAGTTTTCTTTTCTCTCTAAAACACACATCCCTCTTCACTTGTTCTTGCCAAAAGCCTTTCTATTTCAGCAACCATGGTGAAGACAAGAGGAAGCTAGAGCTCCAAAACTCAAGGCCCTACTCCCTCATCAACCGCAGGAAGCAAGAAAGCCATATCACCTGAGGAATCCAGTGCGAAAGGGCGTGCCAAATCTGTTCAGAAAGCCATCATGGAGCAAACCATCTCGGAGACACCATCTTTAGTTGCTGTTCCTTTCCCTTCTTCTTCACCATCCACTGCCGGAGAAAAGGGAACCACTGGCGTTGTTCAAGACCCTCTCGACATTCGAACAGAAGTAGCCGGAGCCAAAGCATTGAAGCAAAAAGAAGCAGAGGTTCAGAAAGCTAAAGGAAAGGCAGTTTCCACTTCAAAGACTCGTGAGAAGGCAGTTGCAAGGAAGAATGCCTCGATCAGCGAACGTGTTGAAGCGGACCTGGCCATGGCTCTAGAACCCATCGATGCAATCTTAGCTGACCTTCCAAACTTGGGGGCTGACAAAGTGACAGAGACAGGAGTATCAATCAAGCCCGCTGAACTTGCATCAAAAGATGCACCAAAGGTGTCCACTGAAAAGCCAAAGAAGAAAACCCCTGCAAAGAAGGTAGCAACTGTGCCAAGTGTTCCGACCAATCCCGCACCAGTCTCCACTGTTGAATCAACCCCTGAAGAGCCCCTGCAGATCACCACTACAGCAACCCAAACCAGTTCACCAAAGGCGTCCGAACCTGGCACTGAACACCTTGATGAGGAAGAACTCGACTCAGACTATGTTCAAGAGGATGCTGATGAAAGCTCTGGAGATGAATCAATGATTGACATAAGTGATGATGAAAGGGACTATGCTGTGAACCTGATCACTGAAGAAATTGCCTGGAATGCCAGCCAAAAGCGAAAGCATATGTTGAGGCCAGAACCTGAGGAAACTGTACCTGTCAAAGAAACTGTTCAAACTGAAATTGAACAGGAAGAAGACGAAGAAGATGAAAGTTCATCAGACTCGGATGACGACCAGGATGATGAGTCCGGAGGAGACTCTGAGCACCCTCAAACCGATGCCCATGAACCACTTGAGGGGGAGAATCCCACTGACAACCAGTCCGAGGAGTTGGGGTCTCAAGACACTCAAAGCGAGGCGGAAGAATCCGATGAAGAAAGCTCCGAAGAGGAAGAATCTGAAGAACGAGTCGAAGTCATTACTGATCCAGTCACTGTGCAGAAAATGGTGACCCAGCCAGAAACCAGAGAGCCAACTCCACCTGCCAGGAGTTCACCGCAGGAGTCTGAACCCAAAAAGCGGACTCGGTCTGAACCTGAAGAGTCTTCCAATGCCACTGGATCCAAGAAGAGAAAGATTGTCTTGTCCTCGTCTGAAGAACATGAGCCAGAAATCATTGATGCTGGAAATGCAATATCCACGGCCTTCTACTATGTAGTGTCCGAACAATACTTCTCAACAGTTCTGGAAAAGATGAAGGTGCACCCTGAAATCAGATTTGCAGCTGTGCGGTATGAGGAAATGGGATGGCAC
Source organism: Hygrophila difformis (assembly GCA_030278955.1). NCBI lineage: Eukaryota > Viridiplantae > Streptophyta > Magnoliopsida > Lamiales > Acanthaceae > Hygrophila > Hygrophila difformis. The sequence goes on along the minus strand of JAOANR010000268.1, from coordinate 142,287 downwards.
AAATACCTGGAGGACAGATCTCTTTTATTCTGGGGAACGGAGATCAAGTAATATAAGGGACAGCTAGTTAGGCATTTCTATGCAAACCTGAGCTCCGAAGTCCTGAACTCCAAAAGCCCCTGGTTCGAACTCAGCTATGCACATGGCCAACTGTTTGAACTCAAAGCTCGAGCACTGAACCGTTTTCTCCAGACCAGAAATACGAGATCAACTATGGAGCCCTTGTGCTCGAACAAATGCTGGCGTTCGCGGGCACAATCAAGAGGAAATACAACACCACTCTTCCCTTTCCTGGGCTCATATCCGAGTACCTGAAACATCTCCACATTCTGGGGAGCAAGCATGATCGTCCTGAGGACATTGCCGACTTCAAACTTTCCTCCAACCTAGCAAAGAAGAAGCCAGACTTGGCTGGACCAGGAGGCAGGATCCCTGCTAAAGATGCCTTCTCCATGCTCCGAGATGAACTCACAGACCACATCAATCACCTCAAAGTGCTGGAGGCTCAAGTGCACTGCCGTGTCCAAGCTGCTGAAAAGCTGTTCCGACAGCTTCCTGATGTTTGGTCTGATGATGAACAGGATTTGGATACCAATCCAGCTGAGGAGTCCAGTGACTCGGATGAGGATTCCTCTGAGGAGTCTGAGTGACATGCCCTTTTTGGGCAAAATGTGCGCCAGAGGGGGAGTTAAGTTGATGTAGCCGTTGATCAGGTTCCTCTGGTATGCACTACAATCGACATGGGGAAGCCTGGTGGAAGAAAGTCTCTGCTGAAGAAGGGTAAATTTTTTTTTTGAACTACTTTTGTGAACTACTGTTTTTGCTGAACAACTGCACAATGGCCTGTAATAATTGAATTGTGATCTTACATGTTTTATTTTATGACTATTGCCATGTGCTTACTTTTGATGTGAATGCTCCTAGAATATGTGATAGGTTATCTTGTACGGAGCATTAGTATAGTTTGTCTTGTGTTTGGGAATCATTGTAATTGGTGGTTGGGTCTCAATGGGAAGTATTTCTACATCATTGTTCTTGTGTCGATTGTTTGGACATCGGTTGAATCAACTCTTATACTGGCCCACATTCTGCCAAAAAGGGGGAGATTGTTGGGAACCAGTTTTGAGCAAATGTGTTCACAACCGATGTCTGAACTACTTTGTTGGACCAACCTCGTCAACAGCAGACAAACTAAGCAAAGGAAGAAGAGCTGGCGAATATACTCATGAAGATTCTCCAACGGCTAGTTGATCTTTTGCCCGGATCTTGCACACGAAGTATGGAAACCACAATCTCTTAATTCGGGCAACTCTATTCTAAGGATCCGCGTATTTATGGAAAGAAGATCTTCTACCTTAGAATAGAGACAAGGTGATTCTCTTCAAATAGGGCGGCCAAGGAATGGATCCGCACGCTGAATGATTTGACTTACACACTTGAGTAATTGAGAGCACATTGTGAAGAAGAGAATCATATTCCTTCGGTGTTCGCGAGATATCATTTCGAAGGAAGAAATTCGATCAACACTTCCTCGGGTGGATTGATCGACAGTGTTACTAAAGAACTTGATTGAAGTTGACAAATTCAATCAAGGGTTTCGAGGAAAGGCGTCAAACTCAAGAGCTTAATTGAAAAGATCAAGGAGAGTCGCCAACAGGTTTCGACCAAGGGCAAACTTGAAGGAGGAGCCTTCGAGGGATTGAAGCAAGGTCGGGGAGATCTTCACCAAGACAGGGGGAGTGTCTTGGTTTGACAATTCAGTCCGCTTGGTGATTGGAGTTGGGCGAAACAATTCACTATTGTTTAGATCGAGGATCAAACCAAAACAATTAGTGAATCTCCTGGATTGGTATCCCCCAGATGTAGGCTTGTGCCGAACTGCGTCAACAAACCTTGAGTTCTTTATTTTCACAGTTTATTTACTTTCCGCTGCTTAATTACTTAAACTGTTTAACGTGTCCACGAAAGGTGCTTGAACTAGTTTTCAGGACTACTTAATTGGTTATCCACGCAAACGGACCTAACAGGGGCTAATACAATCTCTGTCGTTTGGGGCCTTTCGTTTTTAGTGCAACCCTTCCTTCAATTTCTGTTTTTTGTTTTGCCAAACCGCACTAGTTTATATTGTGTTACATCGTCCACTCAGTTATTACAATTTATGTTCATTTCACAATTTCACCTATAATTTCCAAGTGTGTAAAAATTTCACTGGAATAATTAAGATCGTGTAAGAAATATGGTGGATGGAAATTTAATGGTGCAAATTATTGAAAGGCAATAATGGGTAGGAGAGAAGTATATATATTATTTATTTTAGAAAAGGATATTTTGTGATCAAGTGGTGAAGTGTATGTTGGTCCCAGATTACGTAAAATCTTGGATATAGCGCGGTCGTCGAGCAGTAGTTAAAACGACGTGTGAACGATAGTGAGTGTGTGAATCAGAGTGTGCAAATCAGTGTAATGCAGCAGAAAGTAAAGACACGTGATTTGGTAACCCAGTTCGGCCTTCGGCCTACGTCTGGGGGATTCCAATCCAGGCGACGTATACTAAATACTCAAGAAATCCTAGACCTAGAAGACTCACAAACAACCAATTCAAACTCTAAAGCAACACTTCCCTGTTTGCAGACAGACCGTAGTCGCGACTCCCCCACAACTACGTCTCCGGACGATCCTGTCCAATTTGAATCCTCTGGTTGTTCAGGCTTCAAGAACCATGACTTCTTGGCATAGCAGTCTTCCTGAATCCATCTCCTTCAGTCTTTGAGCGCTTCTTCCAAAAGCCTCTTCAATCGGGTGTAGAGAAGATTTCTCCAACAAGAACACTTGTTGAATCACAGTAATTCAGACCTTGCGTATACAGAATGATCTTCTAAAAAGTAGAACGAATACAAGGAATTTCTAACTCTCTCTCAAAGAATAGAACTAGTGAATCTTGGAGAGAAATAACCGACTAGTGTGTGTAAAAGTGTGTAGAATGTGTAAAATTACAACTCAATAAACTCTAAACTTATTTACAGAAAGTCTAGACACATATATATACTCAGAGACGCGAATTAGATCAGTCTGAGTCGGTTAGAACGCGCACACAGATCAGGTAACTGTCGCGCATGACTGACAGTAACTGCTTCGGTCGTTCTGTCGTAGTTTCAACAACCATGGAACTACTAAATCTGCACAAGAGCACGTTAATAACAACAATCTCCCCCACTCTTGTGGAGATGATAATTCCATCACCAAAATGGTGTTGAAACTATCTAAGTCCAAAGAGTATAAGAGATCATATCAGAGAAAAACAATGTGATACACAAATAGGATGTTACAGAAGAGTCAAAACGATTCAGAAACAACATCCATCAAACATTCAGAGTAGAATCACAGTGCAGATATAAAATCATCAGAGCAGATTAAAAACAAGTAGTTCAGCAGTTATCAGAATTACCTAACTATTACAGACCAATAATAGTTCAAATCCAAAAGTAATCCAGTTCAGAAAAATCCAGTCAAAAACAGTCATCAAAAACAATCATCATCAAAAACATCCAACAATATTGTCCAGCAATAAAACATCCAAAAACAATAACCAAAGTTTTGAATTGAAATATCGTTACCCAGTTGTCATCACTACCAGTCAGTACCATCCAACACCATCCATCTCCCCCATGATGGAATATCACTCTTCATCATCAAGAGCAACATCCTCATCATCTGCCTGCAAGTCAGAAGCATCAAAAGACAAAGGAAGCATATGAAGAATTTTGAGATTCTCCCTTTTTATAGCCATCGCTTCCTGGCTCCAGGTTGTCAGCCTTTCGTTCTGACGAAGAATCCGCTGCTTCAGTTGGTGCACAAGTGCAGGACCAGTTAGAGGAGGGCCATTTTTTATGTCATTATGCATGTCCATCAAGTGTGGTGGTGGTGGTTTGTACTCCTTCAAAGCAACCAAATGCTTTTCCTTGATCTTCACACCAATGGATAGAAGGTATTCGGTAATGAGAGCTGGATAGGGTAAATTGATCGTCTTCTTGATTCTCCCAGAGGTGTACCCTAGCATTTGCTTAAGAAGAAAATATCCAAAATTGATTAGACCCATATGTTTGTCCACACAGAGTATGAATTTACCCATCATAGTGCTGACTTGAGACTGGTTAGACGTCGGAAGGATGTTTGCACTACAAAACTGGTATAGACAATAAAACTTCAATGTTAGCTCCTTAATACTGAATTTGTTGCGTCCAAAGCTTTTAACTTTCTGGTTAGAAATCTCCAGTGCAGTAGTGAGAGTATCTTCCGGCATCAGATCCAAACAGTCGCTCATATCATCGTTGGGTGGTAGCTTCAACAACTTCAGAATCACAACAGGAGTTAGTTCATGAAATTGACCGCGAATGTAAATTTTACCGAACCAAGCAGAATGAGGAGTGAGGATCTCAGGATGTAGGTTCGCATAAAACTCTCGAACATGACTGGGTGAGTAGTGTGTGAGACCCTTAGCCCAATACGTCAAATGCCTCTCTTGCAAAAGATCCGAGAAGCCTAAAACGTCATAATGGTTATGCTTGAAAATTTCCTCGGGCTTGAACTCCTTTCCTTTAAGAACTTCCTTCGAAAATGTCCTCATGTCTCGCGTGTAGAACTTTAGACTGTAAGCATCTTCGGCTTTCAAAGCAGGAGGGGGTGGCCTTGGTTCCTTTCGTGGTTTCTTTGAAGTTGTGACTACTGGTGCTGGTGTGGGTGTAGGAGTGGGCTCCTTTCGCTTTCTGGTTGATTTCCTTCGTGGTTCTGGTGTGGTCGCAACAGCAGTAGGACCTCCAGTTTGCTGTGAAGCAGTGATTTCATCGATTTCTTCTTGGTTCATATCATGTAAACCTTGATTTTGCAGGGGGGAAAGTGGTGGCGTTTGATGCTCAGCATTGATTTCACGAACAACTTGGTCAATGAAAGAGGGATCAATAGTGATTTCGGGGTTAGGGTTAGGCTGATTTGGGGTTTCTGGTTCATTTGCAGTAGGTAGCTGCTCGGAAGTTGCAGCAGCAGTAGGAGGAGGAAGATAAAGAACGGGTGGTAGAACCGAGATAGGTTGGGCGTCCAGCGGTGTCCCAGACGACGAACTCGTCGTGGAGGAGGTGGCGGAATGAGGAGCGTCGGGATCGTTGGTGGTTGCCATTTTCAAATTTCTGAAACTTCACTTAGAGAAAATGGTTAGGGAAAAGCTTTAAGTGAAATGGAGAAGAAGTAGACCTTAAATGGAGAGAGTGGCCGGAAGGGGAAGAGTCGTTCGGCGGTTCCAGAGACGTGCGACGTGATTGACAAGGTTGCAGCAGTTACAGGCCGACTGCAGGGGTGCTGTGACGTCATAAAAACTGTCGAGTGCAATAATGATGTTCCGGATAGGATTTCTCCATTTGGGCTTATGATGGGCCTGCAAAAATATTACTCAAACACTAAAAACAGTCAGGCCCGAGTTATAAGCAATTTAATTATGGTAAGAAAGACCCAAGGTGCTTCTTAGGCCTTCAAATTTTTCTCCATCTAAAGCTTTTGTAAGGATGTCCGCCCGTTGTTCCAACGACGCTATATGCTCAATCCTGCAAACATTATCCTCTACAAGATCTCTAATAAAATGATAACGAATATCAATATGCTTACTCCTACTATGTAAAACAGGATTTTTAGAAATATTTATTGCACTAGTATTATCACAGAAAACTAAAAAATCATCCTTATGAATACCGTAGTCCTCGAGTAGTTGCTTCATCCAAAGAAGTTGTGAACAACAACATGTGGCAGCAATATACTCTGCCTCCGCTGTTGATAGAGCTACGATGTTTTGCTTTCTGGAATACCAGCTTACTAGATTGTTTCCCAAGTAGAAGCAGCCGCCAGTGGTAGATCTCCTGTCGTCGCAACAACCAGCCCAATCAGAATCTGTAAATCCAATCAAGTCAAGTGATGACCTTTTCGAAAACCAAATTCCAATATTCATTGTTCCTTTAACATATCTCATGATCCTCTTTACTGCTTTTATGTGAGACTCCTTAGGATCGGATTGGAACCTTGCACATACTCCTACACTAAATGAAATATCTGGTCTTGTTGCAGTGAGGTACAGTAGACTTCCAATCATACTCCTATAAGTCTTTTGATCCACTGACTTTCCAGTTTCATCCTTGCTCAGCTTCTCCTGTTGTCCTAGCGGTGTTCTGACTACCTTAGAATCATCCATGTCAAACTTTTTCAACATGTTTCTAGCATACTTCTCTTGACACAGAAAAATACCATCAGCCTCTTGCTTAACCTGTAATCCCAAAAAGTAGTGTAATTCTCCCATCATGGACATTTCAAACTCTGCTTTCATAGCATCAACAAATTCCTTTCTGAGTTTGACTGACGTCGATCAAAAAATGATGTCGTCAACATACACTTGAGCTATCGTTAAGTGGTCGTTCTGACGCTTCACAAACAACGTCTTGTCTGCATTTCCTCTCTTAAATCCATTATCGACTAAATACTTAGACAATCTCTCATACCAGGCTCTGGGTGCCTGCTTTAATCCGTATAAGGCTCCTTTGACTCGATAAACATGATTTGGATACTTCGGGTCTTCAAATCCAATCGGTTGTGCAACATAAATCTCTTCCTTGATTTTACCATTAAGGAAAGCTGTTTTGATATCCATTTGGTACAGCTTCAAATTCAAAGAGCACGCAATTGCAAGAAGTATCCTTACGGCTTCCATCCTTGCCACGGGAGCAAATGTTTCGCCATAATCCAAACCTTCAATTTGGGTATAACCTTGTGCAACTAACCTTGCTTTATTCCTTATGATATTACCTTTCTCATCCGTCTTATTCCTGTAAACCCATTTTGTTCCAATAATGTTGGCGTTCTGCGGTGGTTCTGTCAACTCCCAGACAGCATTCCTCTCAAATTGCAGTAGCTCGTCTTGCATTGCAGCAATCCAGTACTCATCTTTCAACGCCTCAGATGTATTCTTTGGTTCAACCATAGAAACAAAACAATTGTAGCTTGCTAGATCTTTGAAATTAATCTCTTTATGCCTAGTCTGTCTCTGACCTTGTGGATCTCCAATAATATCCTGTGTTGAATGATGTTTATTCACTCTAGAACCTTTTCTCTTGTTCTGAACTTCAGACGATGGTTCTGCTGTCGTCTCGACAACAGTGTCTGTATCAGCATCCTTTTCTGGTTCAGAATCTTTATCAGGACCTTTATCTGGAACATTAGGACTAGCATGTTCTTCTTCAGTGACAGATTGCTCAGCACCATTAGCATTCACATGATTTTGAGTAAGAGGTAACTCATCATCATCTACCCTGTTTCTTAATAGATCAAGATCCTCAAAGAGAACATTAGTAGATTCAATAACCTTCTTATCACTAGTAAGATAAACACGATATGCTTTGGAATTATTAGAATAACCAAAGAAATATCCATCCAAAGATTTATAATCAAACTTATGCAATTGATTTCTATCATTTAACACATGACATTTGCATCCAAAAACATGAAAGTATTTTACCGTGGGAGTTTTACCGTTCCAAAGTTGGTAAGGTGTGCAGTTGGAGTGTGGTCTCAACAACACTCGGTTGATGATATGACAGGCAGTGTTAATAGCTTCCGCCCAAAATCTTTTGCTCAATGAACTGGTGTGAAGCATTGATCTAGCCATCTCTTGCAATGTTCGGTTCTTCCTTTCAGCAACACCATTTTGCTGTGGTGTTTTGGGGGCTGAGTACTCATGTGTAATTCCATTGTCGTCACAATAACGATCGAACGACTGATTCTCGAATTCCTTGCCATGATCGGTTCGGATTCGTGCAATCTTCCTTTGCTTCTCATTCATGAGTCTTTTACTCAGGGCCTCAAAGTACTCAAAAGTCTCATCTTTTGACCTAAGAAAGAAAACCCAACAATATCTAGAGAAATCATCAACACATACTAAAATATACCTTTTACCATTTAAGCTCTCCACTTCGGTTGGACCCATAAGATCCATATGTATCAGGTCGAGGCATTCTTTTGTTTTAATGTCATCAGTCTTCTTATGTCTCGATCTGGTTTGCTTTTCTTTGGCGCAATCTCTGCAGATGGTTTCATCGTTTTTCTGTAGTTGCGGCAACCCGCGAACAGCATTCGAGTTACTCAGTTTATGCAGTGACTGAAAGTTAAGGTGTCCAAGACGCTTATGCCATAGAGTAGTCTGATCATCCTTGGTCAGTAGAATCCGTGGAATATCATCCTTCAAGATGTAGCAATTATTCTTGCTACGGCCTCCCATCATAACAATCTCATTTTGATCATTATATACTATGCATCTATGTTTAGTAAACCTAACCTCCAGATCTTCATCACAAAGTTGACTAATAGAGATAAGGTTAGTAGTAAGACCATTTACATAGAATATTCTAGAGAGTTTAGAAAGAGTAACATCCTTAGATTTACCATAACCCGCAATTTTGCTTTTTGTACCATCTCCATACATAACGGCTCCACAATCTTTCTCAGTAAAGTTGTCTAAGACATCTTTTCTTCCCGTCATATGCCTTGAACATCCCGAATCAAAATACCATTTTTCGTTTCGATGTTGTTCCTGCACCGAAAGAACTACAAAACAAGCAGAATCTTTATTATTATTAGTTTTACCTTTAGGTATCCATGCCTTCTGCATTCTGAATTTCTTTCGAAGCTCTTGATCAGGCCATACGACTGGTCTACCATTCATAAGATCTCTTAGAATCCGCATGCATGTTTCAGCTGTGTGTCCAGGCAGATTGCAGTACAGGCAGTCCTTCTGTCGTCTGGACGATTCTCCGACTATCAGCTCAGGTGGTGAATCAGTAGTTGAAGTGAGGAAACCTCCACTTGTAAACTTTGTTTTGCTAGGAGTGCTTTGCTTCTTATAGCCTAAACCTGTTTGATCACCAATACGTTTTCCCATAGATAAAACTTCATCAAGTTGATTTTTACCTTTAGATACCTTTTGAAGTTCATTGTTCTTTGCTTTGAGATCATCAAACTCTTTCTCCATAACATGAATTCTGTCTTTAAGATTGTTGTTCGCCTTTTGCAAGTTTTCATTCTTTTCAACCTCAAGATCATAAGCAATTCCGACGTCTGCCAGTTGTCCTAACAACTTCTTGTTTTCCCGAACAGCAACTTCAAAATCCTCTTTGAGTTCGTTGTAATCAGCAAGTAATTGGTCGTACTCATCATCGCTTTCACCTGAATCAGAATCACAATTATTAGGTGAAAAACATATTGACTTGACAATACCTTTTATAGTAGGACTTGTTTCTCTTAGAGTGAATGCAACGACTTCATCAGAATCTGAATTCTGTGCTTCAGTGGTTCTGTCATCGTCTTGATCACCTAGAGTAGCCTGCAGTGCCTTCTTTTCTCGCATTTCCTTTCTTTTGGCTGTGGCACATTCAGATCGAACATGTCCTTGGCCTCCACATTCATAGCAAATCACCGAGGCAAACTTGTCCGGCTTGTCATAGTCCTTCTTCTTGTTGTTGAAACGATCAACTTTGCTGCTATCCTTCCTTTTGAAGTCTCTGCGAGGTGGTCTGTCCGTCGTCGGAACATCGTTGGAACTGCGACCTTGTTGTTTGTAGAATTTCTTTGTACGTCTGTCTTGCAACATCTTTGCCACTTTTCTGGAAATATAAGATACATCGTCTTCAGAGGAGTTTCCAGAATCTTCTTCTTCCACATTGAGAGCAATACTCCTTGTTGATTCTTCTTCAAGATGGTTCATCTCGTATGTTTGAAGAATTCCCACTAAGCCATCCAAGGTAATGGTGTTCAACTTATCCAATTCTTCCAATGTTGCAACCTTCGGAGCATACTTCTTGGTAAGAGTCCTCAACATCTTTCGAACCAATTTTTGATTATCATAAATCAATCCCAAAGAATAGGCTTGATTTACAATATCTTTGAACCTCCCGTAATAGACCGAAATAGATTCATCCTTGTTCATCTTCAAGTTCTCGAACATGGTCTCAACTCGCTGTAATTTGGTAGCCCGAACATCTTCAGAACCCTCATACATAACCTCTAGAGTCCTCCATGCGTCATGAGCCAGTGTGTGGTTTGTGACTAGCTGGAACTGCGTTTCGTCCATGGCGCTAAAAATCGCATTTAAGGCCGTATAATTCCCTTTCTTGGCATCCTTCTCCGCTTGAGTATATTCAGCCTTCGTTGCCGGTCGACTTCCAGGTGGATCCGTAGAACCATCAGCTGTAGCTCGTGGTCGAGTGGGTGGTTGCCAGGCTGTCTCGACTGCGTCCCAAACATCATCTCCAAGTGCCATAAGATGGATCTTCATCCGAGTTCTCCAATATCTATAATTCGTGCCATCGAACAGTGGTGGTCTTGACAAAGAAGCACCTTCTCTATTCATCTTTCCAAGAAATTTTTCAGATCGCCTCTACTATATCAGAGTCTGCCGCTCTGATACCAAGTGTTGGTCCCAGATTACGTAAAATCTTGGATATAGCGCGGTCGTCGAGCAGTAGTTAAAACGACGTGTGAACGATAGTGAGTGTGTGAATCAGAGTGTGCAAATCAGTGTAATGCAGCAGAAAGTAAAGACACGTGATTTGGTAACCCAGTTCGGCCTTCGGCCTACGTCTGAGGGATTCCAATCCAGGCGACGTATACTAAATACTCAAGAAATCCTAGACCTAGAAGACTCACAAACAACCAATTCAAACTCTAAAGCAACACTTCCCTGTTTGCAGACAGACCGTAGTCGCGACTCCCCCACAACTACGTCTCCGGACGATCCTGTCCAATTTGAATCCTCTGGTTGTTCAGGCTTCAAGAACCATGACTTCTTGGCATAGCAGTCTTCCTGAATCCATCTCCTTCAGTCTCTGAGCGCTTCTTCCAAAAGCCTCTTCAATCGGGTGTAGAGAAGATTTCTCCAACAAGAACACTTGTTGAATCACAGTAATTCAGACCTTGCGTATACAGAATGATCTTCTAAAAAGTAGAACGAATACAAGGAATTTCTAACACTCTCTCAAAGAATAGAACTAGTGAATCTTGGAGAGAAATAACCGACTAGTGTGTGTAAAAGTGTGTAGAATGTGTAAAATTACAACTCAATAAACTCTAAACTTATTTACAGAAAGTCTAGACACATATATATACTCAGAGACGCGAATTAGATCCAGACTCGGTTAGAACGCGCACACAGATCAGGTAACTGTCGCGCATGACTGACAGTAACTGCTTCGGTCGTTCTGTCGTAGTTTCAACAACCATGGAACTACTAAATCTGCACAAGAGCACGTTAATAACAACAGTGTATAAATTATTTGTACACTTGACTACAAATAAGTATTAAAGTGCGGCGCGAAATGTTTTCGAACTGCTCTGCAAATTGTTGAAGAGCTCAAAAATGGCCACGTCTATAAATTATACACTTGACTACTTGAGGGAGACAGATTATTTCTCCAATAAAAGATAGAAAATGAAGAGACATGTGGTGGGTCGAATACAGTATGGATATGACAATGACTTTAATTAATTTCTTTGGAGTCATTGTCCGTATAGGTTACTATAACCCATCAAAAACGTGCCCATCAAAAACGTGCTTTTACCCATGGATGATTATTGAAAAATGTCTGAGATCACTTAAATATAATGGTGGACTGTTTATATGAAAAAGAATGATTCTACATTTTACTAAATGATTTTGTATTGATATATTTTATCCAAATTGTAACATGGTATCAGAGTTATACATTTTGATCTCAATGTGGGATCATTTTGGGATGAAGGGTCTGTTCAAATTAAAAATGTCTACATGGCTTACTTAATTTCCTAAACTCCTTGCTTCCTGCCTCTTCTACCGTCTGCCAATACTTGGTCATATAACTTTCATATTTTAGCCGAAATAGTCTTACATGCATTCAACTTTCAATTTTAGGTCCTTAAACTTTTCTATTGTTCTCTTTTACCCCATAAAGTTTTTAAATTTTGCAATTTCGTCCTCATTTTTAAAAATATAAATACTTCATGTAATAAAGACTAAATTGCAAAAAATAAAAATCTTTTGGGGAGAAAATGAATAATTTAAAAGTTTAGGGGTCTAAAATTGAATATTAAATACATTTGGGACTATTTCGGCTAAAATATTAAAGTATAGGACCATTGAGATAATATAATACGTTATGGACAAAATTGGATAATAATGAAACTTACATAACTATTTAAATATTTATTCATTCTATTAGAGTATTAGGTATAGTATCGCTAACTGAATGAGAATTTCACATCAACTTAGATTGAGCAAATTCTCATTCCTGCCCTCTTGAAGTTTAATTCATTACAAACAAAAAACCAACAAAGAAAACATATTCATCATTAGCATTTGCATAAACCCTAAATCAACCCCCCCAATATCAAACACCAATCTCTTCTTAATCATTGTTGCGCACCCCTTGGTGTTCGGGCAAACCACACTCATTAAAACTCACATCCAGAAAATACAGCACAATAACCAGCACCACGCAGCATGCCACCATCGGGACAGCCCCAAATATCCACAGAAACAATGGGATGGACGCGTAGAAAGCCCGCAGCCCCATCCACCAGAAAAGGTTCCCCCGATTCACCATATTCTTCCCGACACAATCAGATGTCACGCTTGTACAAAGCCTCTCGCTCACCATTCATCAGGGGAATGCATCCCGGAACATTTATCAGTATGCTCGCGTGGCTGTAGTACCTTATCGATTGAACATTCAATAGGAATGCCACTAAGAAGCATGCCAGAAGTGAGAAGTTTTTTTTACCTGGAATCCCAGCTTGCTGTTGTTGTCTTCTTTGGAAAGGCCAATGCTGCTGCAGCTGCTGCCCGACATTAGGACAGCGATGGCCGAACTGAGCATGATTGCGGTCGATGCCAGCAATGTCGATGCCATTATGTTGTTACGAAGAGTTTGGACTGCCAATATGACATTTTTGTCGACATCCTGCTTGCACAAGAATGTGATGGATCGTTGTTTTCGTAAGGATTGGGGATTAATCAATTAGCCTTTCATTTACACTGGTATGAAAAGAAACAGAAAAAATAATAGAATTTAGTTCAATATTTTTATTCCAAACATAATTATTTAATTTTTATGTGAACTCAATCTAATTTCTGAAAAACCAACTCTAAATCAAAGAACAAAAAAACCCTAACCTAATTAGGCCCAGAGAACATCGGTCACCAGGCGACCAACAACTTTATTCATGATTTTGATTTTATTTTTAGAGCTTTAAAGTTTAAAATTTATAACTAGTTTTAATTAAGTAATACAACTTTTAACTAAATAAATATATGGAATTTGGTGTTATTAATTGTTATGGATTGTACTCCCTCCGTTCCCTTAGGGCACGTTTTGAACACTGTATTGTATTATTTAATGCGGGTGATTTATATTATGATGCATTGTATTAAATTAATGAAAAAAACACCATTGGTCCCATAAGTTTCCCCAATTTTGATTTCAGTCCCATATTAATTTCATTAACACATTCAATCCATTATGTTTGCTAATTTTTGCATAATCCATCCCAAACCCCTTAATGACGCATTTCTGCTAACGTGGCGCCGCGTAAGTTTCCCAAATTTCGATTTCAGTCTCATATTAATTTCATTAACACAATCAATCCATTATCTTTGCTAATTTTTTCATAATCCATCCCAAACCCTATAAGTTGAGCAACTTATGGGACCAATGGCGCCGCAATTAGCAAACTTACGCGGCGCCACGTCTGCAGAAATGCCTCATTAAGGGGTTTGAGATGGATTATGCAAAAATTAGCCAACATAATGGATTGATTGTGTTAATGAAATTAATATGAGACTGAAATCAAAATTGGGGAAACTTATGGGAACAATGGTGTTTTTTTCCATTAATTAATGTTATAAATAATGTTTGGTGTTGATGTTGTATTACATCATGATGTATTATATTTTAAACAACTAAGTAAAAAATAGTATTCTAATTTATTAATAAATAATATATTTAAAATAACATTATTTTAAAAATAATTAAACTAAAAAATAATTAATATAGTAATAAATAACTTATTAAAATTAATAATTAAATAATTAAATAAAAACAACTAATATTAAATAAATAGTATATAAAAATAATATTATTTTAATATCGTAATATTTAATAGTTATGAGATGTATAAGGAAAAATAAATATGTTAGGGATATTTTTAGTATTGTGAAGATGTTCGCTATATTTGTGGTTGTTGCAACATCATGCCAACAACGCCTATTATTCTTCCCTGGAAAAGCACAGAAAAGTACATGACGTGGCATTTCCCCTAGCAGACTTTAGAGGGTTTTACATGGGCCTTAAAACCCATATAAATACCTGTCATCGTCCTTGAGGGATTGTGTGTGTATTGAAGCCGCAATCTCAGCTCAATTTACAGAGCATTAGAAGATTCAAAGCTGGATTATGGCGATTTGAGAGCTGAAGCAGAATTCCCTTGATATTCGTTGTTTACAGAAAACACCAACAACCACCTTACTACTGGTATAGCTTTAGTTGTTGTGTCTTCTACATTTCTATGGGATTTTGGGATTGTGTTTAGGCATTTATGGGATTACTTTTTGTAAACACAATCCGTGCATATTGTGGGTGTTTGTATCACCATTGAGCTTGATTAGTTGAGTAGCTAGGATTCCCAAACACCATCTTAACACCTGCTGGTGAATTGCATGCATTTGGGTAGATAGTTGATGCTCCCATGTGTTTCTCTAGTCTAGGATGAGTAGATAGAGAAGTTCACTAGAACGTAAGGGTGTGTAAGATGTATTGATGTGTGATTCAATAGTTTGGGTGAAAACCTGGCTTGGAGCCCCCAGACGTAGATCAGTGGATCGAACTGGGTAACCAAATTCCTTGTGTTCTTAATTATTTCCGCACTCTGTTTGTGTCTGCCTCTGGTTGTGATTTGCTGGTTGTTGAGACAACGCTTACAGGGTTTTATCTTTAGCTTGGGCCTGTCAATTGGTATCAGAGCAGGGCTCTAACGTTTAGCTGAGTCCGGTCCAATATGAATAGAGAAGATGGCTCTGTTTCGCGACCTCCTCTGTTTGATGGTTCGAATTATCTATTGTGGAAGAATCGAATGAGAATATTTCTCAAGCATACTAGGTGTAGATGTCTGGAATGCTGTTCTAACACCTTGGGAACAACCTATGAAAGAGGTCCGCACGCCTGCTACTGAAACCTCTGCTGCTACTACTACTTTTGTTCCTGCTACTCAAGAAGAAATGTTTGCTGCTCAGAAGAACAAGGAATAAGGGAACAACACTGCCTTAAACTGTTTGTTCAATGCTGTGGATGAGTCACAATTTCACATTATCTCAAATTGTGAGACTGCTCATGAAGCCTGGACTGCACTGGAAGCAGCTTATGAAGGATCTTCTGATGTGCAAGCCCTGAAACTTCAGAGAATTGAATCTGCCTTTGATAGCATTCGGATGCAAGAGGATGAGAATATTGCAGCTTATCATGCTCGATTCAAGAATTTAGTCAATGAAGCTCAGTCTCTTGGTTTGAAGTATGACAATGCAAAGCTGGTCCAAAAGATGCTAAGGACGGTCACTCGGAAGTATCAATGAAAGGTTTCTACTCTTGAAGAACTCGATACGACCAAGACATTTACTGTTGAAGCTTTGGTTGGTTCACTTCAGACATTTGAGATGAACTATTGGAAGAAGAGTCTACTCGCAATCTGTCCTTTAAAGTTGAGAATGAGATTCAGTGTATTGACAATGAAGAAAAGGCTTATTTAACCAAGAAGTTGGCAAGGATGTTACAGGATAAGAGAGCCAAGAAGCTGAACTACAAGAGAGATGATAAAGGTCGTTATCAGCGCGGAGTTTCATCATCCCGTGAACAACCTTCCAAGAACAAATCAGATGGTTCCTTTGACAAGAGAAAGAATTATAAGAAGCTAGATCTACCCGACAATTTCAAAAACTTAAAGTGTTATGATTGTGAAGGCGTTGGCCATAAGGCATCTGAATGTCCCATTGCAAAGAGAAGGGTTGGAAAAGCTCTTCAAGCTACCTTAAGTGATGATGAGATCAGTATAACTTCCAAGGAGGAGGAAGGTGACAGCGAAGATGAGGAGATGATAGCTTTTAATGTGAAAGACGTTGTTCTAACAACCGATGACACTCTGTCCAAACATCTGTCTGACACAGAGTCTCATGAATCCGACAGTGAAGCTAGACAATATGATCCTGATGAAGTTTTGCTGCTTGTAAAATGGTGAAAGAGGACCATGCATGTGCTGTTGCAGAAAATAAGAAGTTGCTCAGTCAGAATGGAGATTTGTTGATTCTTATTGATGAGAAAGATGCTGAAATCCTAGGACTCAGGCAATCTTTGGCTACAGTTTCTACTGAGTGGGATACCCTATTGGAGGAGAATGCTGCACTACTTGCCAAAACCCAAAGACTAGATAACATAGTTAAAGGCAAAAACAAGCTGGATGAGATTATCACCCAAGGGAAATCACCATCCAATAGAGAAGGTATTGGCTAAAGGCGCAATACTCAGTCTAACAAGAAATCTGCACCTACTTTTGTGCGTGCAGGTACCCTTGAAACCAGTACTTCTAAAGAACCTGAGAAAGTTGATTGTACAGAGTCTCCTAAGAAGAGCAAAGACTGCCCTTATTGTAAATTCCAAGGTCATCCTATCCAACTCTGTCAAAAACTTACCAAAGACCTTCTTGGTGGTCGACCGGTTGTCTGGCCATCACTTGAACTACAGAAACATATCAAACTCACCATGATGTGGATTCCCAAGTCCAAGATTGTACCTAAGATGTGCTTAGTTGTACTCTCTGCTCAGGAAGGACCTAATGATGGTAAGTGGTATTTTGACAGTGGTTTTTCTCGTCATATGACTGGTAAGAAAGATTTTCTCATTGATTATGTGGAGTCTGACTGTGGGGAAGTACTATATGGAAATGGAGCTCTTAGCAAGATTTGTGGTTATGGGAAAGCAAAAGGTGCAAATAAGGGTTTTCTGACTACTGTCTACTATGTTGCTGATTTATCTACTAACCTTATTTCCATAAGTCAATTTTGTGATGAAAAGTTCTTTGTTGGTTTCACTGATGAAGATTGCATGGTTATTGACCCTGCTTATAATTGTGTTATTAAAGGAGTTCGTTCTTCTAACAACTGCTATGTCTTAAAGCATGCCGTGGAATCAGCTTTTCTGTCACAGGTTGAAACCGCCAGGCTGTGGCATCAAAGATGTGGGCACATGAACTACAAATCTCTCATTCAACTCAGCAAGTCTTGCGTTGTTCGTGGGTTGCCCAAACTACGGAGCAAAGACAAGATAGTATGTGGTGCTTGTGCTAAGGGTAAACAGATTCACTCCTCTCACAAAGTAGTGGATACTATTCAGACTACAAGGTGTCTTGAGTTGTTGCACATGGACTTGATGGGACCAACCGAAGTTCCAAGCCTTGGTGGTAAGAGGTATATATTTGTATGCGTTGATGATTTTTCCCGTTACACTTGGGTTGATTTCTTAAAGTCCAAAGATGAGGCTATTTCAGTGTTTTCTAAGCTATCCTTAAGAATCATGGCTGAAAAGGATCTCAAGATAGGCCGTATCCGATCTGATCATGGGAAAGACTTTGAGAATCAGTTGTTTGCACAACTCTGCAACAACCTTGGGATTGCTCATGAATATTCAGCTCCTCATACCCCACAACAGAATGGTGTGGTTGAGAGAAAGAATCGTACTTTACAAGAGATGGCTCGTTCTCTGCTCCATGATAGCAATCTAGGGAAGCGTTTCTGTAACATCACGGTTTTTGGTCACCCAGGTCGGGATGTCACCGCCACACCTCCCTAGCAAGACACGGTTTCTCCGAGCTTGCTAAAGAGATGCAAGGCTATGGTTTTTCAGAATTTAAAATATTCAACAACCCATTCATATAAAATTTTAAAAAATAATATATCAAAGTTGCAGCGGAAAATAATAGTTACATATGTATAATGCAGCGGAAATTAAAATAGGGCCAACATGGCCAGAACACGGGTTAAACATGTCCGTTCATGCAAGATCTAGTCTAATACAATAATTCAAAATAATATATCTTCCCAAAATTCCCATGTATGCATATGACGATGCATAATTCTCAACTCTGAAAGAAAAAGGGAAAATATGGTTTGGTCAGCAAAAACTTGCTGAGTAAGTTAACACGTACATGTTTATGAGGTTTCAAAGCCTTTAATTAAATCTAAAGGAAACATGTGCATAATGTAATCTATTCATTTAATAATAATTTAATCGCATAATTTAAAAGTCATGGATTCCATACGATCTTAAATATAGCTTGCAAAGTAATTAAATAAATTGCCATAAATATAAAAGCACAATTTAATACAGATTCAATTTGGAATTCTCGCAAACTTCTCGTTTCATATCTTTTAGAGATCACCATCGCTAGGGCTCTTATGTCCGCCAGCCTTACGCCTGGGCTCTTATGTCCACAAGTATCATGGTCGATCTTTTAATTAGAGTTAATCCATCCGCTAGCGATACGATCAGTGTTTCGCTAGGGCTCTTACGTCAACCTAGACATACACTTGGGCTCTTATGTCCCAAGCCGCAGAGAACATTGACATTAACTAGCTTAGTCATAACCCGCAATATTTTAATCTTCTCGTTTCGTGTATCTTATTTCAAAGAATTTCTACTCGTTTCAACCTTAAAGGCTAGTTTCACTGTTTCAACAAGATTTCAAGATTTGACTCGGTCAACCACAGTTTACTCCAAAATTCCTTAAAAATCGAGTTTAATTCCAAAAATTCTGAACGTTTACCACTGACTCCGAAACATCAAGATGAACAACTTTCGTGTTTTACCTTTTTCAATCCGAGATGCCGAAACAGGTCAAAAACGTCAATTTTCATCCTATCATTAATCTGTCCAAATTTCGTGTACAGCAGTTCAAGATTATCAAGATCTACCATAGCAAATCAACTCCAAACTTAATGAAAGTTTACAGAGACCTTCTTAAGACATTTATATACAATTCTCATGTTTGGCTAAAGATCTAAATCGGTCTAGATCTAATGTCAAAAATGTCATCAAGATCGGACCTAAGTTCTGTCAAGAAATTCAAGATCCAAGTTTCAGCAGTTCGGTTTCGGGTGGATTTCAAATATCAAAACGTCTCTAAAAATTCTGGACATTTTACAGTAGATAGACCTAAGCCTTAGGAAGGTTTTTCATGTTTTAAGTTTTTTCTGTTCGAAGACATTTTAAGGTTCGGAAAAATTTGACAAAACTGTTGCGCCGGTAGAAAACGTATGATGACAGATTTACGAAAGATTTGATGAAGCTTTTAGTTTTACGTATTTTAATTACTCCCAAAACCATGTAAGCGTTAAGTTACTTGAGATTGGATTATGGCTCGCCAAATTCGTAGGCGTGGCTTCCAAGTTTTTCGTTCGTCCTCCGAGATCCTCCGTTCTCCCTCCTTCACCAACCTACGGCTGTGGAGTGTTGGATCTCGTCCAAGTGCCTTCTTCTCCGTCGAAGTCGTTCAACGATCTAATCTCTATATTTTTTTCTATTCTATTCGTTCTTCTCTTTTTTTTTTCTTTTTTGTACGTAGAAATCTTTTTTTTTTTTGTTTTCGCAACCCCCTATGAAGATGATGGGAATGTTGTTTAAAAAGGGGTGAAGGGTCGGCAAAATTGGAAGTTAAATCTTCCCAAGATTTACTACAACTATCTTCTTGTTATCTTCTAGATATCCTACACATATATTAAAAATATACTAATATATATTGCATATCATCTTAAAGATATGCTACATTAAATATATAATATATATTGTTGTAGTTATTTATTAATTCCTTCTATTTATTTTTTTGTGTACATAGAATTGATTTGAATAGCACAATAGATGAAGAAGATTAAATGTTGAAAGGAGTAATCCGCGTTAGATTTAGGGATTTAGAATCAAAGATTTATTCCAAATCTTTTCCTACCATATTGAGTTTGACAATATACTAAAAATAGACTAAATATTATTATAACTGCCATGCATATATATATTGTTGGGTTTAAAAATATACTAAAAATAGAGTGAATCTTGTCATATAAATATAGACTAAATATTTGTTTCCAATTATTTTGCTATGTATATATATAGATTTTTTTATTATTATTCTTATCTTTATTATTATTATTATTATTATTATTATTATTATTATTATTATTATAAAATAAAGTGTATATTAATAATTATGCGTATAGTAATTACACACGTAATAAAATGGTTTTAATAGATTAATTTAAAATATATTTAGAATAATGTAGGGTATTACAATTTTCGACTTCACGAGTTCGTGGAATTTAAATTCCTTTTTAATCTTTAGATTCCATTTCTCTTTTTATTTTTATTTTATTTATTTATTTATGTGTTTATGTATTTATTTATTTATGGGTGACTGATTTCACGGGTATTACAGTGTACCCTCCTTAAGAATCAACTTCGTCCTCGAAGTTGCCTTACTGATTTCACGGGTATTACAGTCTACCCTCCTTAAGAATAAAATTTTGCCCTCGAAGTTGCGTTTTTAGCTTCTCTCGAGCTAAGAACTATGGTCCTTCATTTATATTGTTTTTTTTCTTAATTTTTTTTTATTTTGTGACTGAACTCAGAATTAAACTTTCCAAGCTGCCTACGTACCTGTGAAGGGATCAAGCCATAACGTAGTTCAAAATAATTTGAATTTGTTTATTTACGATTTAGGATACATCTTATCGAGTCGAACTCCAAATAGAAATTATTATGGGGTATCACATCCTCTCCCCCTTAGGACTTCAGTTATGTCCACATAACTGTCTATTCAGTACTCTCAAGAGGGTTCGGGTTTTGGTTTAAATGAGCAGTGCGTTTGAAATGGATTTGTTGTTTGGGAATCCAACAAGATTTTTGGAATAGAGAGTGTTTTAATAAAAACTTGATTTTTATTACTCAACATGAGGAAGTTGTTTCGCACGAGGATAGAAATGGCAAAGGCCGAGGATTGTTATACCTAAACGTGCGCATGAGATCTAGGATTAAGGCAAGATTAGTCTCTAGTTAGTGTTCCTAATTCGATGTCAAGCCTCTAAGTTATCTAGGTGTAGCAAGAGTGCTAAGTTAGAACAACTTCGCTTCTAGGTTATCTAAGGTATAGAAAATGCAATATGCACATGCACATGATGATCCCGCAAAAATAATGCACTATATATATATATATTTCAAGTTTCCATGGGTTTTAAAAATAAGAATTTATTCCATGTAACAAATGCTTTAAAATAATAATTAAAATCCTTGGACCTCTATATTGGGTCATAAATAATTAACATTTGGGATCAAAAATATTTGGGGCTAGGAAATTTCAAAAATAATAATTTGGGCTCTTCTATAATTATAATAATCTAAAAATAATAATGGTTAAAAAATAATAGTTTAAAAATAATAATGATTTAAAAATAATAGTTTAAAAATATCCGGGCTCTGATACCAACTTTGGTATCAGATATTTTCTTTCAAATAAATAGCTTTAAAATATTCTGGGCTCTGATACCAACTTGTAACACCCCGGTTTTTGGTCACCCAGGTTGGGATGTCACCGCCACACCTCCCTAGCAAGACACGGTTTCTCCGAGCTTGCTAAAGAGATGCAAGGCTATGGTTTTTCAGAATTTAAAATATTCAACAGCCCATTCATATAAAATTTAAAAAAATAATACATCAAAGTTGCAGCGGAAAATAATAGTTACATATGTATAATGCAGCGGAAATTAAAATAGGGCCAACATGGCCAGAACACGGGTTAAATAGGCCCGTTCATGCAAGATCTAGTCTAATACAATAATTCAAAATAATATATCTTCCCAAAATTCCCATGTATGCATATGACGATGCATAATTCTCAACTCTGAAAGAAAAAGGAAAAATATGGTTTGGTCAGCAAAAACTTGTTGAGTAAGTTAACACGTACATGTTTATGAGGTTTCAAAGCCTTTAATTAAATCTAAAGGAAACATGTGCATAATGCAATCTATTCATTTAATAATAATTTAATCGCATAATTTAAAAGTTATGGATTCCATACGATCTTAAATATAGCTTGTAAAGTAATTAAATAAATTGCCATAAACATAAAAGCACAATTTAATACAGATTCAATTTGGAATTCTCGCAAACTTCTCGTTTCATATCTTTTAGAGATCACCATCGCTAGGGCTCTTATGTCCGCCAGCCTTACGCCTGGGCTATTATGTCCACAAGTATCATGGTCGATCTTTTAATTAGAGTTAATCCGTCCGCTAGCCATACGATCTGTGTTTCGCTAGGGCTCTTACGTCAACCTAGACATACACTTGGGCTCTTATGTCCCAAGCCGCAGAGAACATTGACAGTAACTAGCTTAGTCATAACCCGCAATATTTTAATCTTCTCGTTTCGTGTATCTTATTTCAAAGAATTTCTACTCGTTTCAACCTTAAAGGTTAGTTTCACCGTTTCAACAAGATTTCAAGATTTGACTCGGTCAACCACAGTTTACTCCAAAATTCCTTAAAAATCGAGTTTAATTCCGAAAATTTTGAAATTTTATAACTGACTCAAAAACATCGAAATGACCACTTTCGTGTTTTAACTTTTTCAATCCGAGATGCCGAAACAGGTCAAAAACGTCAATTTTCGTCCTATCATTAATCTGTCCGAATTTCGTGTACAGCAGTTCAAGATTATCAAGATCTACCATAGCAAATCAACTCCAAACTTAATGAAATTTTACAGAGACCTTCTTAAGGCATTTATCTACAATTTTCATGTTCGGCTAAAGATCTAAATCGGTCTAGATCTAATGTCAAAAACGTCATCAAGATCGGACCTAAGTTCTGTCAAGAAATTCAAGATCCAAGTTTCAGCAGTTCGGTTTTGGGTGGATTTCAAATATCAAAACGTCTCTAAAAATTCTGGCAATTTTACAGTAGATAGGTCTATGTCTTAGGAACGTTTTTCGTGTTTTAAGTTTTTCCGTTCGAAGACGTTTTAAGGTTCGGAAAAATTCGACAAAACTGTTGCGCCGGTAGAAAACGTATGATGACAGATTTACGAAAGATTTGATGAAGCTTTTAGTTTTACGTGTTTTAATTACTCCCAAAACCATGTAAGCGTTAACTTACTTGAGATTAGATTATCGGCTCGCCAAATTCGTAGGCGTGGCTTCCACGTTCTTCGTTCGTCCTCCGAGATCCTCCGTTCTCCCTCCTTCACCAACCTACGGCTGTGGAGTGTTGGATCTCGTCCAAGTGCCTTCTTCTCCGTCGAAGTCGTTCAACGATCTAATCTCTATATTTTTTTTCTATTCTATTCGTTCTTCTCTTTTTTTTTCTTCTTTGTACGTAGAAATCTTTTTTTTTTTTTGCAACCCCATATGAAGATGATGGGAATGTTGTTTAAAAAGGGGTGAAGGGTCGGCAAAATTGGAAGTTAAATCTTCCCAAGATTTACTCCAACTATCTTCTTGTTATCTTCTAGATATCCTACACATATATTAAATATATAATATATATTGCATATCATCTTAAAGCTATGCTACATTAAATATATAATATATATTGTTGTAGTTATTTATTAATTCCTTCTATTTATTTTTTTGTGTACATAGAATTGATTTGAATAGCACAATAGATGAAGAAGATTAAATTTTGAAAGGAGTAATCGGCGTTAGATTTAGGGATTTAGAATCAAAGATTTATTCCAAATCTTTTCCTACCATATTGAGTTTGACAATATACTAAAAATAGACTAAATATTATTATAACTATCATGCATATATATATTGTTGGGTTTAAAAATATACTAAAAATAGAGTGAATCTTGTCATATAAATATAGACTAAATATTTGTTTCCAATTATTTTGCTATGTATATATATAGATTTTTTTATTATTATTCTTATCTTTATTATTATTATTATTATTATTATTATTATTATTATTATTATTATTATTATTATTATTATTATAAAATAAAGTGTTTATTAATAATTATGCGTATAGTAATTACACACGTAATAAAATGGTTTTAATAGATTAATTTAAAATATATTTAGAATAATGTAGGGTATTACAATTTTCAACTTCACGAGTTCGTGGAATTTAAATTCCTTTTTAATCTTTAGATTCCATTTCTCTTTTTATTTTTATTTTATTTATTTATTTATGTGTTTATTTATTTATTTATGGGTGACTGATTTCACGGGTATTACAGTTTCTGGGCTGAAGCTATTAATCTCATGCTACATCATTAACCGTGTGTACATGCGTCCTCATACTACCACTACTCCATATGAAATCTGGAGAGGAATGATTCCAAACATTTCTCATCTTCATGTCTTTGGGAGTGTATGCTATGCCTTGAAGGATCGAACTACTATCAGAAAGTTTGATTCCAAATCCGATGAAGCTATTTTCTTGGGATATTCAGTGGATTCAAGGGCTTACCGTGTCTATTTGAAGAGGACTTCAAAGGTTATTGAAACTATTAATGTTGTCTTTGATGAGGTAATTCCTCTGCAGGTTCTGGTTCTCCTCGTAATGATGATGATGATCCAATTCAGATTATTCCTCCCGTCTCTTCTAGTGCAACTCCTGAAGTGGTTCCTCCCTCGGATCCTATTGAAGTATCTGATTCTGAAGAAGTTGATCCGGTTGTCGACACAACGGCTGAACAACAGATTCTCCCAAAGGAGAGGTCCAAAGCGTGGTCCACGAGCACCTAAGTATCATTCTAAAGGTGATATTATTGGTCATATGGGGACATAATTGTATTCTTAAGGGGGGGAAGATGTAACACTCGAGAAAAAGAAATTCAAATTGTTTTGAACTACGTCATGACTTGATCCCTTCACAGGGTACGTAGGCAGCTTGAAACTAATTTCTAAGTTAAGTCATAAAATAAATCATAAAATAAATCATAAAAAATAAATCACAAATTAAATCACAAGATCCATCGCAAGGACGATAGGAGGAGTTGGAACTAATTTAGACTAGACTAATTAGGGCACAGAAATGTTACGAGCGATAAGCCGAACTCGTAACAAGTTTAAGGTAAAGATTCTGAACCGGAGACGACCCGAGGAGTCGAGCTAACACGTAGAGGGTAGAAAACCGATAGATGAAAGGAAGAGAAGACCCGACGGAACACGCGGACCGCCGAACCGGCCGGCCCGCGCTCGCCGCGCGGCCACCGCGCGGAAGGCGGAGTCTCGACTCCAGGCTGGTCGCGCGTGCTCCGTGCGGCAAAGGCTATAGGTGCGCGTCACCAGCGCGCCAGAGGTGCAGAAAGTGTAAACTTTCCTTCCATGGCGATTTTCTTGTCAAAAACAACACCTCCTTCGATGGCAACCGAATCCCAGCCTTAGGGAAGGCTTAAGAACACCCTAGGGGTGCCCCAAACCCTAAGCTTTTAGAAACCACTCCCTAAACACTCTCAATTTTCTCTCCAAGTTCAAAATCCCTCCGAATCCACTTTCCGGCGAGCATTCCGGCGACGACGAGGCGAAAGGAACCAATCCCTGCCTTCTAGACTCTCGGTAAGCTATGGTATAATGTTTTAGTTCGTCCATACAACTTAGAAACTCGAAATCTAACCCTTTTCCTTTACTACGATTTCATGTCGGAAAACGAACAAAAAGCAATCGGAGAAGTTGGCCGTTCGTCGCGACCCTAGGATGTCCGGAAACCCATTCCAGCGACTCTAATCTCTAACTAAGTAAGTTAAGACCTTACTCATAAATTTTTGTGGTTTATTGTTGTTTAAAACTCGAGATCTAGACCCGTAACAAAAATCGATTTTCAAATACCCTATTTTCATCCAATTTCAAAAAATCGCCTAAAACTCGACCTTCGGGAATTCAAACCGAAAACTTTTCAACATAGATTTTGTTCCTAAGACTTTAATCTATCTTGTGCCCAAATTTCAGCCGTTGACATTAAGATTTGCTATTCCAAATCACGCCGTAAAGTTTCTGTGACAAACCGAACGTTTTTAAATTGTTGACTGATTTTCTTATTCGACTTGTTGCATATTTTTCACCCATTTTTAGAATGATTCAACTTTGCATTTCTAAACAAAAGTTGTAGATAAATGTTTCTATATTATGCATATAAAATTTCATGGATTTTGGAGTTCATTTGATATGTCAAACGGCCGAATTTCAGAACCTGTTTTAAGCGATCTTTTGAGTCCGCGCGTGTACAGCGTGTTGTGGTCGATTTTTGAACATCTAAAATTCATTATTCCCAAAATCTTAAAACATGAAAGTTGTTCATTAATGTGTTGTGTATCTCCTGTAAAAATTTCGGATCAATTAGCTTTGAAATGAATTTTTAATCGGCGTCGCACGAACCTGTGACGAAATCCATTTTTGAGACAGAAATTATCTTTTGTAAAGAACTCAAATTGTGACTCACTTCGAAACCTTATTTCCAAAAACTTAAAACGTGAAAGTTGTTTGTGTGTGTGTTTTTGAGCTACTGTGTAAATTTCAGAATTTTTGGTGTAAAAATGAAATTTTAATTAAGAAAGATGTAAACTGCGTCGAATCGGATTTTTCGAACTTGAGAAAACTCGAACTATGAAACGCGATATCGAATATTTTGATCACTTGAAATACGAACTTTCGAAAAATCCCATTCACTAGGCTGAGCCGATCTTCATGCTAATCATTATCTTTGAGACTGCCTCGTTAGTGGTCTCCTTACTATCTGAGATTGCCTCGTTAGTGATCTCGCGCGTTGTGTTTTGGATCGCCTCGTTAGTGGTCATACTATCTTTTGAGACTGCCTCGTTAGTGATCTCGCGCACTGTGTTTTGGATCGCCTCGTTAGTGGTCATACTATCTTTTGAGACTGCCTCGTTAGTGGTCTCCCATTATTGTGGACTGCCTCGTTAGTGGTCCTATGTTGAGATTGCCTCGTTAGTGATCTCCCGGTATGGTGTCCTCTTCTTAGTTTGCGGGATAAAATATAAAAGACTTGTGTGAGTGTTTAATTATGCTTAAATATTATTTACCATGTTTTTAAATTATGCATTTAAATTACGTTCTTAAATTATGCTTTTAAATTCCGCTTTTAAATTAAGTCCTTTAATTATGTATTCACGCCCTGAATAAATTAATCATGTTTTTCCGCTGCGAATAAAATGTGGATTTTTAAATTAATGCATGAAAAGTGAAATCTTTGGATTTAAACACATGTAACCCCTTAAATTGTTAGTTAGGGATTAACTTACTCGGTATATTTTTATACTGATAAACCGTTGTCATTTTTCTTTTACAGAGTATGTCGAGTGACGCATGCATATGCACTTGGGGGAAACCATTTATGGACATTTTAAATTCTGCATCGTACTGTTTTTACTGGGTCTGTTAAACCCGAGGATTTGGCCATGTTGGCCGTGAATACTTTCCGCTGCATTTACTCTATTTTCGCGCATGATGATTATTACTATCGTATTTGAAATTAAGTATTATAAATTTCCGGACTAAATCTTGAAATGTTTTAAATCTTTTACGTACCCATAAGCGTTGCATTTCCTTAGTGAGCTCGGGAAGCCGTGTCTTGCTTGGGAGATGTGGCGGTGGCATGGTAGCCCAAGCCATGATCCAAATACCCGAAGGACCATGTTCGAGGCAAAGAGCTAAGAAGTTTACGGAGCACGTGGAGGGACTGCTAAGGACGCATGCGGAAGAATGGGAGCTGACCAAGCCAACCTTCGGAGGAAGAACAATGATCACATGGAAGCTGCAGGAGGAAGAAGGCTATGCGGAAAAACACTTAGCAGATTTCTGAGGAGTTCCGCTCGCCGCACGCGATGTCTTTTCTACTGCACGCCATGATATTTCACACCGCGTGGAAACATCGCGAGGGAACATTGTATGTGGATAGCGGAATTTTGAAGATCAAGTGACGCGATCCTCGCGACATCCGCACGCGGCGTTCTCAATAAGCTTTCCAAAAGAACATCGCGAGCATTCTGAAGCAAGTCTACGATTTCTGCAACACTGTCATTTTCACGCGGCAACTATTCCGAGACGAAGCGAGCTGCGTAAATCTGTTCATGCATGCAGAATCATATCTTGCTTCCATATCTTTTGTTATTTTATTTTATTTCATTGTTTAAAATAGATTTAATATATCTAGCTAGTTTCCTTATTTGAGGAATTAGATTCCTTATTTTGTGGGATTTATTCCCATAGCTGTTAGGTTTACTTGGGGCCTATATATAGGTCCTCAATTACTCTTGTAAACACTTTTG
Organism: Hygrophila difformis; assembly: GCA_030278955.1. Lineage (NCBI taxonomy): Eukaryota > Viridiplantae > Streptophyta > Magnoliopsida > Lamiales > Acanthaceae > Hygrophila > Hygrophila difformis. Next base: position 113,855 of record JAOANR010000268.1, on the reverse strand, counting down.
ATTAATTTGATGAATACAATTCTCTTTTTCAAAAGTCGATATCCCGAATGTTCTTAAACTTTGTGTGTTTCAATTGGCAAACTCACCTTGCAATCTTCGAAACTGGATTGCTCGACTTCATCCAAGGAGGATCATTGGAAGAGGAGGTGCGCTTATTCCCTCGAGGTTTAACTCCATCTCAATTCTCTTGATCAAATTGGTAGGTTTCGTCTATCCTTTATTTTCTTTTTCCGCGTTTTGTCAAAGTCCTATTGTGTCTGGAATCCGATCCATGGCAGCATTATAAATTTGGTATCAGAGCCTCGATTCTAGTTCAATAGGTGTTTTTCAATTCCTATAAATCAAAAATCCAAAAATTTCTTCGTGTTCTTGAGTTCTTATTCACGCCAGAATTTTGTTTCAATTTTCTGGAATTGTTGCGTTCATTATTCGTCTAATCTGATTTGATATTTGGAATCCTCGTGCCGAATACATAAATCTGCATATAAAGATCTTCCAAATCGGATAAGATTTGAGAAAGATATGCTTATTTGAAGATTCTGTGCATATCTTTGAATATACATACGAATTTATAAATAAGGATCCGTCTCTTTGATCCTTGTGCCAGTTTGATTTGAGCGTGTTTTCTATTTATTTGGCCTCTGTGATTGAAAATCTTATGCTTGTGATTGATTGTTCACTGTTTTAGTCGGATTTATTACTTGAAATTGTCTCAAGAGCGTATTGTGTGTTCTTGGCGTTCTTGGTATATTCATCCAAGTTCATCAGATCTTGTTGAGTATTCTTGAGAGATTATAATTGATCTTTGGGGGCTGATTATTGAGGGTGTTATTGGGAAATCAGTATACAAAAGTTTGTTACTGTGGGGACCAGTTTGTTACGGGATTCAGGGTTTGTTACAAGGGTTAAGTGTTTGTTACGGGTTTGTTACTGTGGGGACCAAGTTGATACAGCTCATCATAGTTGCTGAATTCGTTATTTCCCCCACGTCTCGCACTATAAATCTTATTCCAAATCTTGTTCCACAAAGCGTGTGTGCATTGAAGAAAGGCCTGAAATTCATCAAGTGTTCAGCAAACAAAGCGCGTTCAGCTTAGTTCAAAAAAAAAAGAGAAAGAGAAAGAAAAAGAACAAGTGGATATATACGGCTAGCATTCGCCCTATCAAAAGTGATACCTAGCTGTTGAAAACCACAAGTGAAAAAAAAAAAAAAAAAAACAAAACAAAAGAAAAGAAAGAAAAGAACAAGCTGATCGTGCTTCAATATTTTCATATCATCTACCTTCTACATCTTTGGGGGATTGGGAGTCGAGTGTTGGTGAGTCACTTCTCATATTTCAGTGGGTTCAGTCTATATTGTGAGGAGACAATTGATTGCAATTATTTGACTAACGCATTGAACTTGACATTACTTGCACTGATTTATCACACTCTGCTGTTTGTTGCGGTTCTTGATTGAGTCGAACAAGTACAACTTGATTCTTGTACTGTGCGTACATTACTTCAAAGCGCAATCCTCTGAATTTGATCTAAGTTGGGTGACCAAAGCAAGAAAGTTCTGAAGAAGAATTGGTGACAAACCAGTTGAAGACTACACTGTGTGAGATTGTGAGATCACCCCAAACTCTTCATATTCTTTTACTGATATTTTATACATATACTCTTTAGTGTTGCTATGGCAGGTGATACTCCATTGACGATGGAAGCACTTCAAGCAGTACTTGCTCAACAAAGCCGTGAGCTTTGTTAAAAAATGGACAGAATGGAACATGGCATTAATGAGCAGCTCAATGACATAACTGAAAAGTTTGATGCCAAGCTAGCTGAACAACAAAGCATCATCAGAGATGACTTACTCAAAGTCATTGATAGGAAATTCAATTCCTTGAATAGAAATCCTACTGATCCATCTTATATTGCAGGCTCTTCTGACAGAGGAAAGGAACAGATGTCTGAAGTGGGAAACCTTGACAGGAGATATGGACCTCCTCGAGCTAATACAAGACCTCCTCAAACCACGACTGAAGAGAGGAGAGAGCCAAGGGTGAGACCTCAAAGGAATGCTCCAATCAGACAACAAGAGGAATTTCAAACCCTCTCCGATGAAGATGATGACCGAGAAGATGATCGGGAGCGAGTTTCTGTACATCAAGGCAACCAAAGAAACCAGCAGGGAAGGAACCAACCTCGCAGATTTAATCAAAGGGCTACGGTTCCAGAGGAAGACACTGATGATAGTCTTAAGGCTATCAAATTCACCATTCCAACCTTCAGGGGGACCACTGATCCTAATGAATTCATTGAATGGCATGATCAAATGGAATTAATTTTTAATGTTCATAGATATTCTGAGAGAAAGAAATTGCAATTAGCTGTCATTGAATTTAGGGATTATGCTTTAAGTTGGTGGAAAAAGTTATGCTATGATAATGATAGGTTGCAATATGAACACATCCATACTTGGACTGGATTAGTGGAAGCTATGAGACATAGATTTGTACCTCCAAAATACAAACAAGAGTTATTCATTAAGCTTTCTTTTCTTACGCAGGGTACCAAGACTGTGGAAGAGTACTATCATGAGTTGGAACGACTACTGATGATATGTGGAATTGTTGAAGATGAGGATATTACCTTGAGTAGATTTGCAGGGGGATTAAGGAAGGAAATATTTAAAGAAGCAGACCTTCGAGGATTTGATTCTCTTGTAGAGTTGTATGACAAAGCCTTGAAGATAGAGAGGCAACAAAAGGAGGCAAGGACTTATCCAGTGAGATCCACTGTTGCAGGCAACAATTCAAAACCATGGTTGGTGAAGACACAATCACAACAATGGAGTGATAAGAAGGAGCCGGCCAAACCTCAACCTACAAATCAGAACAACAAACCTCGCACCTTTGAAATTGGTAAGAATTTCCAAGAATTCAGAAAGGATGACAGGCCAAGGGGGCAAGAGGTTGATAGGAATAGGGGAGGCCGAGACAAAAGAGATGTTGTGTGCTGGAAATGCCAACGACGTGGTCACTATGCGAATGAATGCACCAATGTAAGAAAGGTGGCACTATTGGATACTGGAGAAGAAAGATTGGTAGCTATCACTGAAAGTGGTATGCTGAACCGGATTGATGAAGAAGAAGAGTGCCCGAATGAGAGTGATGAATGTGAGTATGCTGAAGAAGATCAAGAAGGGCGAGAGACTATTGAAGGAGAAGAAACCTTCCAAACTATGGTGGCATTGAGAATTCTGAATACTGATAAATCACCTGATGATCAAAGGGAGAATTTATTTCATTGTTTTTGTACTATCAATGGTAAAGGTGCTACAATTATTGTTGACAACGGGAGCTGCACTAATGTAGTTTCACTGTTTTGTGTACGCAGGTTGAACTTACCTTTAGAGGAGCATGCAAGTCCATATCTGCTACATTGGATGAACACAAGTGGCCGATTGAAAGTAACACATCAAGCACGTGTTCCAATTACCATAGGATCTTATACTGAGAACGTCTTATGTGATGTGATTCCTATGAGTGCATGTCATGTACTGTTAGGAAGGCCTTGGTTGTCAGATAATAATGTGACATATCATGGTAAGGAGAACACCATAGAGTTTAGGAAGGGAAAGAAGGCATATCTGCTAAAACCATTATCTGTAGCACTTGTGAGGAGAGAATCAGAAAAGCTGAAGAAACAAGTTGAGGAAGAAGAAAGGGAACACAAGGAAAGGAATACAAGCAAGAAGAAGGCTGAAACCTCAACAAGTAAGGGAAAGACGAAGGTGGCTGCAGAGAACTGTCTACTGATGGACAGAACTTCCATTGAACGAGCCATCAAAGAACCCGAATTTCCAGGTTACTGTTTTCTTGCACTTATTAAGCCTATTTCATTACACTTAGGAACAGAAAAATCTTCACCTGAAATTCCTGCTACTTTTGCTAGGATGCTCGAGAAGAATCAAGATGTGTTTCCTGATGAGTTTCCGGAAGGATTACCACCCTTGAGAGGAATAGAGCATCAGATTGAGTTTATGCCTGGAGCATCAATTCCAAACAGACCAGCATATAGGATGAATCCTGAAGAGACAGCTGAAATTCAACGCCAAGTTCAAGCATTGCTGGATAAAGGATGGATACGAGAAAGTCTATCACCCTGTGCTGTGCCTGTACTATTGGTTCCAAAGAAGAATGGGGAATGGAGGATGTGTGTCGATTGCAGAGCTGTTAATGCGATCACTGTGAAGTATCGCCACCCAATTCCTCGTCTTGATGACATGTTGGATGAACTAAGCAGTGCAACGGTCTTCTCCAAGATCGACTTGAAAAGTGGTTATCATCAAATACGAATGCAACCCGGAGATGAGTGGAAGACTGCCTTCAAAACCAAGTTTGGGTTATATGAATGGCTGGTGATGCCATTTGGGCTTACCAATGCACCTGCTACCTTCATGAGGCTTATGAATGAGACCCTCCGTCCTTACATAAATCGTTTTGATGTTGTTTATTTTGATGATATTCTCATATATAGTACCAACGAAACTGATCATTTATCTCATGTGCAACAGGTCCTAGATAAGCTGAGGGAAGTAAAGCTCTATGCTAACTTGGAAAAATGCACCTTCCATGTGGATGAGGTCATCTTCATAGGATTTGTTGTGGGAAAGGAAGGACTTAAAGTGGATCAATCGAAGGTCAAGGCGATCACTGAATGGAAACCGCCAACTACAGTCTCAGAAGTTAGAAGTTTTCTAGGGTTGTGCGGGTTCTTCAGAAGGTTTGTGCCAAATTTTAGTATTATTGCTTCCCCACTAACATCTTTGCTGAAGAAGGATTTAAAGTATAAATGGGGAACAGCCGAACAGAAAGCATTTGATGAGTTGAAGTACAAACTGACCCATGCTCCAGTGTTAGCATTACCTGAATTTGAGAAGGTGTTTGAGTTAGAATGCGACGCATCTGGAACTGGAATGGGAGCAGTACTTATGCAGGATAAGAGACCCATTGCATATCATAGTGAGAAGTTTAATGGAGCTCAACTGAATTACTCTACTTATGATAAGGAGTTGTATACAATCGTGAGGGCCTTAAAGGTATGGCAACATTACGTAAGAGGTCGCGAGTTCATCATACATACTGATCACGAGACATTAAAGCATATAAAAGTCCAAGGACAGTTGAGTAAGAGGCATGGTGGATGGAGTGCATTCCTTGAAACTTTTCCTTATGTGATCAAGTATAAGAAGGGTAAGGACAATGTTGTTGCTGATGAATTGTCTAGACGAGTAGCTTTAGCAGCACTTGCTACTACACATTTGGTGGGATTTGAACACATTCAAGCTCAGTATGCAAGTGACCCGGATTTCAAGGAAGTGTTTGAGAAAACTGAGAAACAGGCTTATAAGGAGTACTCCCGACTGAATGGATTTCTCTACTATGGAAACCAACTGTGCATACCAAGAGGATCCATCAGAGAACTGTTAATTAAAGAAGCGCATGCAGGAGATATGATGGGACATTTTGGGAAGCATGCTACGATGGGAGTATTCAAAGAAAAGTTTTATTGGCCTGGGATGTCGAAACAGGTGGTTGATCTGATTGCTAAGTGTCTTGTCTGTCTGAAGGCAAAGTCACAAGCGAAACCCCATGGACTATATCAGGCGTTGCCGGCACCTGAAGGGCCATGGATTGACATCTCAATGGACTTTATCTTGGGATTACCAAGGACTGCTCGTGCCAAGGATTCAATATTTGTGGTTGTGGACCGATTCTCTAAAATGGCACACTTCATTCCTTGCACCAAGACAAATGATGCACATCATATTGCCAAGTTGTTCTTCAAGGAGGTAGCAAGATTGCATGGGATACCACGGACCATAGTATCTGACAGAGATACTAAATTTATGAGCTACTTTTGGAAGTCTTTTTGGCATGAGTTGGGTACAAAGTTGTTGTTTTCATCTTCTTATCATCCGCAGACCGACGGGCAAACTGAGGCCGTCAACCGAGTATTAGGGAATCTATTACGGATCATCATGTCTTCAAACTCCAAGAGTTGGGATGAGAGTCTACCCTATATCAAGTTCGCATACAACCGACATGTTCACAGTGCAACAGGTATGTCTCCTTTCAAGGTTGTATATGGATTTGTGCCACTAACTGCACTTGATTTGTTGCCACTGCCCCGCAGTGAGCACTTTAATGTTAATGGCAGGGATAGAGCAAATGCTATAAAGAACTTACATAAGGACGTGCGTGAAAGTTTGATCAAAGCGGCTGAGCAATATGCCAAGTACTCCAATCGTGGGAGAAAGAGATTGTTGCTGAAACCAAGCGATTGGGTTTGGGTTCATATGAGGAAGGAGCGATTTCCTGCTCAGCGCCATGGAAAATTATCCCCTCGTGTATGTTGTCCTTTTAAAGTCTTAGAACGAATAAATGATAATGCTTATAAGATAGACCTGCCTGATGAGTATAGTAATATTAGTGCTACTTTTAGTGTTGCAGATCTATCACTGTTCGAAAGAGATGATGAGGATGAAGTAAGTCGGTTGAAGGATCAACCTCTTCAAGGGGGAGGGGATGGCATGGTAGCCCAAGCCATGATCCAAATACCCGAAGGACCATGTTCGAGGCAAAGAGCTAAGAAGTTTACGGAGCACGTGGAGGGACTGCTAAGGACGCATGCGGAAGAATGGGAGCTAACCAAGCCAACCTTCGGAGGAAGAACAATGATCACATGGAAGCTGCCGGAGGAAGAAGGCTATGCGGAAAAACACTTAGCAGATTTCTGAGGAGTTCCGCTCGCCGCACGCGATGTCTTTTCTACTGCACGCAATGATATTTCACACCGCGTGGAAACATCGCGAGGGAACATTGTATGTGGATAGCGGAATTTTGAAGATCAAGTGAAGCGATCCTCGCGACATCCGCACGCGGCGTTCTCAATAAGCTTTCCAAAAGAACATCGCGAGCATTCTGAAGCAAGTCTACGATTTCTGCAACACTGTCATTTTCACGCGGCAACTATTCCGAGACGAAGCGAGCTGCGTAAATCTGTTCATGCATGCAGAATCATATCTTGCTTCCATATCTTTTGTTATTTTATTTTATTTCATTGTTTAAAATAGATTTAGTATATCTAGCTAGTTTCCTTATTTGAGGAATTAGTTTCCTTATTTTGTGGGATTTATTCCCATAGCTGTTAGGTTTACTTGGGGCCTATATATAGGTCCTCAATTACTCTTGTAAACACTTTTGATTAATTTGATGAATACAATTCTCTTTTTCAAAAGTCGATATCCCGAGTGTTATTAAACTTTGTGTGTTTCAATTGGCAAACTCACCTTGCAATCTTCGAAACTGGATTGCTCGACTTCATCCAAGGAGGATCATTGGAAGAGGAGGTGCGCTTATTCCCTCGAGGTTTAACTCCATCTCAATTCTCTTGATCAAATTGGTAGGTTTCGTCTATCCTTTATTTTCTTTTTCCGCGTTTCGTCAAAGTCCTATTGTGTCTGGATCCGATCCATGGCAGGCGGTGACATCCCGGCCGGGTTATCAAATCCGGGGTGTTACAAACTCAGCGACAATACAAAGAAGAATTCAGCGATGCTACCCAATTCAGTGATATTACCAAAAACAAATCAGTGATGCTACCGAAACATATTCCAGCGACTCCAACAAGAAGAGTTCAGCGACACAACCAAGAAGAATTCAGCGATGCTACCATATACAATTCAGCAACGTTTTCATGAACAATTCAGCGACACAACCGAGAACAATTCAACGACCTTTCTATGAACTATTCAGTGAAGTTTTCATCAACAATTCAGCGACTCAAAAATAGGAACATTTGAGGTACATTTTCATGAACATATATGTATATTATATAGCAGCATAAATAAGCGAATTGGAGGATAAGGGAAGATTGAGTGATCGTATTGAATGCGTAGACGGGCATAGAAAATTGACGAGCAATTGTATGTTAACAAAACTAAATGTAACAAATTTACTATTTTAACCTTTAAGTTAATCTCAACCATCAATTTATAAAATGAATCAGTGGCTGCGATGAACCGCACTGCATCAAGAGAAAAGGATCAATCGCACCCTAACAGAAGCCAAATCACGTATGGTATAAAAATGTATTACAATATTATTATAGTACTCCCTCCGTTTATTTGAGTTTGCACCGTTGGGAATTGGCACATTTGCCGATGCACATTTTCAATGATTAATAACTTAAATTGTGTACAATTAAAAATTATAAAAAGTTCATATTATAAAACTACAAGTTTAGACGAATCTAACAAGATCTCACTTGACTATGTTTTTTTCTTCCATAACCATGATAAAAGTTTGAGACAAAGATAAATTATGAATAGTGCCAAAATCATCAATGTTGCAAACCGACAAAAACGGAGGAAGTATTTAATTAGGACATATAGTACAGTTTTTATCTTTATTTATTTTTAGGTACATATGTGGTTAAAATATAACTAATAAACAAAAAATATTTTCAATTAAATCTGACTATGGCTTTGGGTAAATAGAATATTTGAATCTAACCATGAAAATTATTTAATTTTGACCTCATAATAAATTTAATTTTTAATTAAAAATTGACTTTATCTAAATTTTTATAAAAGAACTCAACCAAAAAAAAAAGAACTAAACTAATGAATTGTGTGGGTCGAAAAGTTTACTTTGTCACATTTTTCTCAATAATATGTGGCCCGAATATAGATATAACCCAATTAAGAGATAGTAATTAAATTTGGGCACGAGAAGTAGGTCCTTCTACTTTCTTCTCACCATATTTTGATTTAGAGAAATAGACCATTAGAAGGAACTTTTGCCCGAATTCAGGTCTTTTGGTCGGAATTCGGGCCGTGTGATATGCACTCACTACGCGATGACCTAAAAGTGAAAAATGCCTCATTATGGTGGCATATTTTAATTTTTTTAATTATTTTTTATTTTATGTAATTGAAATAAAAAGTGCGATATAAATAATGACACAAAATGGATATTATTTATTTTGATTATATAAAATAGGAAATAATTAAAAAAAGTAAAACAGACCACCAGAACGAACATTCTCACTTTTAGGCCATTGTGTAGCGCATGCCCATCACACGGCCCAAATTCCAGCCAAATGGCCTAAATTTGGGCCGAAAATTTTTCTATTAGTAATAACTCATTTCCCTAAATCAAAATATTGTATCCCAAAAATGGAATGACCTCCTTCTTGTGGCATATTTAAGTTATTATCTCCCCAATTAAATTTAATAAAATATTTGTATTTTTAAATATTACGCTATTTTTTTAATAAATGTATAAAAATTTAGTTCCGCGCAGTTGTGCTAGTTACCACATAATAATAGTAAAGTCAAACACGCTAACTAAATGAGAATTTCAGATCAACTTAGATTGAGCCAATTCTCATTTCTGCCCTCTTGCAGTTTAATTCATTACAAATCAAACAACAAACAAACAAAACACAGCCGTCATTAGCATTTGCATAAACCCTAAATCAATATCAAACACCAATCTCCTCTTCATCACTGTCGCGCACCCCTTGGTGTTCGGGCAATCCACATTCATGAAAACTCACATCCAGAAAATACAGCACAATAACCAAGCACCACGCAGCATGCCACCATAGGGACAGCCCCAAATATCCACAGAAACAATAGGAAATACAGGTAGAAAGCCCGCAGCCCCATCCACCAGAAAAGGTTCCCCCGATTCACAATCTTCCGTACACAATCAGATATCACGCTTGTACAAAGCCCCTCGCGGTCGCCGTTCAGTTATGGGACGGGTTCGTCTAATTCGATATTTGTGGGATGATTGAAAAAACTTATGGGACTAAATGAGTTTTTTTCCCCTAATCTAAACCCTGTATATGCAGAAAATAAATACTAACCAAGTTTCTTTGCGCTTTCTTGCTCGTGATTCCTAATAGCTCTTAGTGCATGTCCTCTCTTTCTGGATCTCCACAAATTTCTAGCTTTGGAAACTCAATTGGAATAAGAGAAGGGATGAATAGCAAACTTCTTCCATCAATTAGTGTATTTCTAAAACTAGTCACTTATTCAGGTACTTATGATAAAAACTATTAAGTTTAGGGGCATTTAGTTTGAAGAATATTAGGTCATCTCCAACCCACCCTGCAAATTTGCAATTTGCAGGGTGGGAATGCAGGGTGGGGGCTCCAACCCACCCTGCAAAAATGGGGAGGCACCCTCCCAAATGGGAGGGTGCTACAGTGTTCATCCCCCTGCATTTCATTTTTTTTTATAATTTCTGTGTATTTTATAATTAATAATAAAAATAAAAATATTGTTAATATTTTGTATAAAAGCATATTGGTATTTTTTATAAATTTTAAAAGGTGATATAAAATAGAATATGTAGAGAATATACCTTAATCCTGCAAAAATAGAGGGTTGGGTTGGAGATGAAATTACTGTAGCTATCCTGCAAAAATAGAGATTTGTACTGTAGCTCCTGTAAAAGTAGAGGGTGTGGTTGGAGATGGTAAGTGTTTGTCCTTTCAAATATTTCCGGTAATATCATCATCACTACTGGTAGTGTAATATTCTTCAAACTAAATGCCCCTAAACTTAATAGTTTTTATCATAAGTACCTGAATAAGTGACTAGTTTTAGAAATACACTAATTGATGGAAGAAGTTTGCAATTCATCCCTTCTCTTATTCCAATTGAGTTTCCAAAGCTAGATATTTGTGGAGATCCAGAAAGAGAGGACATGCACTAAGAGCTATTAGGAATCACGAGCAAGAAAGCGCAAAGAAACTTCGTTAGTATTTATTTTCTGCATATACAGAGTTTAGATTAGGGGAAAAAAACTCATTTAGTCCCATAAGTTTTTTCAATTTCCACAACCATCCCACAAATATCGAATTAGACGAACCCGTCCCATAACTGAACGGCAACCGCGAGGGGCTTTGTACAAGCGTGACATCTGATTGTGTGCGGTAGATTGTGAATCGGGGGAACCTTTTCTGGTGGACGGGGCTGCGGGCTTTCTACCTGTATTTCCCATTGTTTCTGTGGATATTTTAGGCTGTCCCTATGGTGGCATGCTGCGTGGTGCTTGGTTATTGTGCTGTATTTTCTGGATGTGAGTTTTCATGAATGTGGATTGCCCGAACACCAAGGGGTGCGCCATAGTGATGAAGAGGAGATTGGTGTTTGATATTGATTTAGGGTTTCATGCAAATGCTAATGACGGCTGTGTTTTGTTTGTTTGTTGTTTGATTTGTAATGAATTAAACTGCAAGAGGGCAGAAATGAGAATTGGCTCAATCTAAGTTGATCTGAAATTCTCATTTAGTTAGCGTGTTTGACTTTACTATTATTATGTGGTAACTAGCACAACTGTGCGGAACTAAATTTTTATACATTTATTAAAAAAATAGCGTAATATTTAAAAATGCAAATACTTTATTAAATTTAATTGGGGAGATAATAACTTAAATATGCCACGAGAAGGAGGTCATTCCATTTTTGGGACACAATATTTTGATTTAGGGAAATGAGTTATTACTAATTAGAAAAATTTTCGGCCCAAATTTAGGCCATTTGGCTGGAATTCGGGCCGTGTGATGGGCATGCGCTACACAATGGCCTAAAAGTGAGAATGTTCGTTCTGGTGGTCTGTTTTACTTTTTTTAATTATTTCCTATTTTATATAATCAAAATAAATAATATCCATTCTGTGTCATTATTTATATCCCACTTTTTATTTCAATTACATAAAATAAAAAATAATTAAAAAAAATTAAAATATGCCACCATAATGAGGTATTTTTCACTTTTAGGTCATCGCGTAGTGAGTGCATATCACACGGCCCGAATTCCGGCCAAAAGACCTGAATTCGGGCAAAAATTCCTTCTAATGGTCTATTTCTCTAAATCAAAATATCGTGAGAAGAAAGTAGAAGGACCTACTTCTCGTGCCCAAATTTAATTACTATCTCTTAATTGGGTTATATCTATATTCGGGCCACATATTATTGAGAAAAATGTGACAAAGTAAACTTTTCGACCCACACAATTCATTAGTTTAGTTCTTTTTTTTTGGTTTAGTTCTTTTATAAAAATTTAGATAAAGTCAATTTTTAAGTAAAAATTAAATTTATTATGAGGTCAAAATTAAATAATTTTCATGGTTAGATTCAAATATTCTATTTACCCAAAGCCATAGTCAGATTTAATTGAAAATATTTTTTGTTTATTAGTTATATTTTAACCACATATGTACCTAAAAATAAATAAAGATAAAAACAGTACTATATGTCCTAATTAAATACTTCCTCCGTTTTTATCGGTTTGCAACATTGATGATTTTGGCACTATTCATAATTTATCTCTGTCTCAAACTTTTATCATGGTTATGGAAGAAAAAACATAGTCAAGTGAGATCTTGTTAGATTCGTCTAAACTTGTAGTTTTATAATATCAACTTTTTTTAATTTTTAATTGTATACAATTTAAGTTATTAATCATTGAAAATGTGCATCAGCAAATGTGCCCATTCCCAACGGTGCAAACTCAAATAAACGGAGGGAGTACTATAATAATATTGTAATACATTTTTATACCATACGTGATTTGGCTTCTGTTAGGGTGCGATTGATCCTTTTCTTGATGCACTGCGGTTCATCGCAGCCACTGATTCATTTTATGAATTGATGGTTGAGATTAACATAAAGGTTAAAATAGTAAATTTGTTACATTTAGTTTTGTTAACATACAATTGCTCGTCAATTTTCTATGCCCGTCTATGCATTCAATACAATCACTCAATCTTCCCTTATCCTCCAATTCGCTTATTTATGCTGCTATATAATATACATATATGTTCATGAAAACGTACCTCAAATGTTCCTATTTTTGAGTCGCTTAATTGTTGATGAAAACTTCAATGAATAGTTCATAGAAAGGTCGTTGAATCGTTCTCGGTTGTGTCGCTGAATTGTTCATGAAAACGTCGCTGAATTGTATATGGTAGCATCGCTGAATTCTTCTTGGTTGTGTCGCTGAACTCTTCTTGTTGGAGTCGCTGGAATATGTTCGGTAGCATCACTGATTTGTTTTTGGTAATATCATTGAATTGGGTAGCATCGCTGAATTCTTCTTTGTATTGTCGTTGAGTTTGTAACACCCCGGATTTGATAACCCAGGCCGGGATGTCACCGCCACATCTCCCTAGCAAGACACGGCTTCCCGAGTTCACTAAGGAAATGCAAGGCTTATGGGTACGTAAAAGATTTAAAAAATTTCAAGATTTAGTCCGGAAATTTATAATACTTAATTTCAAATACGATAGTAATAATCATCATGCGCGAAAATAGAGTAAATGCAGCGGAAAGTATTCACGGCCAACATGGCCAAATCCTTGGGATTAACAGACCCGGTAACTAACAATTTAAGGGGTTACATGTGTTTAAATCCAAAGATTTCACTTTTCATGCATTAATTTAAAAATCCACATTTTATTTGCAGCGGAAAAACATGATTAATTTATTCAGGGCGTGAATACATAATTAAAGGACTTAATTTAAAAGCGGAATTTAAAAGCATAATTTAAGAACGTAATTTAAATGCATAATTTAAAAACATGGTAAATTTAAGCATAATTAAACACTCACACAAGTCTTTTATATTTTATCCCGCAAACTAAGAAGAGGACACCATACCGGGAGATCACTAACGAGGCAATCTCAACATAGGACCACTAACGAGGCAGTCCACAATAATGGGAGACCACTAACGAGGCAGTCTCAAAAGATAGTAGGACCACTAACGAGGCGATCCAAAACACAGCGCGCGAGATCACTAACGAGGCAATCTCAGATAGTAAGGAGACCACTAACGAGGCAGTCTCAAAGATAATGATTAGCATGAAGATCGGCTCAGCCTAGTGAACGGGATTTTTCGAAAGTTCGTATTTCAAGTGATCAAAATATTCGATATCGCGTTTCATAGTTCGAGTTTTCTCAAGTTCGGAAAATCCGATTCGACGCAGTTTACGCCTTTCTTAATTAAAAATTCATTTTTACACCAAAAATTCTGAAATTTACACAGTAGCTCTAAAACACATACACGAACAACTTTCACGTTTTAAGTTTTCGGAAATAAGGTTTCGAAGTGAGTCAAAATTTGAGTTCTTTACAAAAGATAATTTCTGTCTCAAAAACGGATTTCGTCATAGGTTCGTGCGACGCCGATTAAAAATTCATTTCAAAACCAATTGATCCAAAATTTTTACAGGAGATACACAACACATTAATGAACAACTTTCATGTTTTAAGATTTTGGGAATAATGAATTTTAGATGTTCAAAAATCGACCACAACACGCTGTACACGCACGGACTCAAAAGATCGCTTAAAACAGGTTCTGAAATTCGGCCGTTTGACATATCAAATTAACTCCAAAATCCATGAAATTTTATATGCATAATCTAGACACATTTATCTACAACTTTTGTTTAGAAATACAAAGTTGAATCATTCTAAAAATGGGTGAAACATATGCAACAAGTCGAATAAGAAAATCTGTCAACAATTTAAAAACGTTCGGTTTGTCACAGAAAGTTTATGGCGTGATTTGGGATAGCAAATCTTAATGTCAACGGCTGAAATTTGGGCAAAAGATAGATTAAAGTCTTAGGAACAAAATCTATGTTGAAAAGTTTTCGGTTTGAATTCCGAAGGTCGAGTTTTAGGCGAGTTTTTGAAATTGGACGAAAATAGGATATTTGAAAATCGATTTTTGTTACGGGTCTAGATCTCGAGTTTTAAACAACAATAAACCACAAAAATTTATGAGTAAGGTCTTAACTTACTTAGTTAGAGATTAGAGTCGCTGGAATGGGTTTCCGGACGTCCTAGGGTCGCGACAAATGGCCAACTTCTCCGATCGCTTTTTGTTCGTTTTCCGACGTGAAATCGTAGTAAAGGAAAATGGTTAGATTTCGAGTTTCTAAGTTGTATGGACGAACTAAAACATTATACCATAGCTTACCAAGAGTCTAGAAGGCAGGGCTTGGTTCCTTTCGCCTCGTCGTCGCCGGAATGCTCGCCGGAAAGTGGATTCGGAGGGATTTTGAACTTGGAGAGAAAATTGAGAGTGTTTAGGGAGTGGTTTCTGAAAGCTTAGGGTTTGGGGCGCCCCTAGGGTGTTCTTAAGCCTTCCCTAAGGCTGGGATTCGGTTGGCATCGAAGGAGGTGTTGTTTTTGGCAAGAAAATCTCCATGGAAGGAAAGTTTACACTTTCTGCACCACTGGCGCGCTGGTGACGCGCACCTATAGCCTTTGCCGCGCGGAGCACGCGCGACCAGCCTGGAGTCGAGACTCCGCCTTCCGCGCGGTGGCCGCGCGGCGGCGCGCGGCGAGCGCGGGCCGGCCGGACCGGCCGGTTCGGCGGTCCGCGTGTTCCGTCGGGTCTTCTCTTCCTTTCCTCTATCGGTTTTCTACCCTCTACGTGTTAGCTCGACTCCTCAGGTCGTCTCCAGTTCAGAATCTTTACCTTAAACTTGTTACGATTTCGGCTTATTGCTCGTAACATTTCTGTGCCCTAATTAGTCTAGTCTAAATTAGTTCCAACTCCTCCTATCGTCCTTGCGATTGATCTTGTGATTTATTTTGTGATTTATTTTATGATTTATTTTATGACTGAACTTAGAAATTGGTTTCAAGCTGCCTACGTACCCCGGGAAGGGATCAAGTCATGACGTAGTTCAAAACAATTTGAATTTGTTTTTCTCGGGTGTTACATCCTCCCCCCCGTAAGAATACAGTTATGTCCCCATAACTGTGGCCGGCTCATCTTTGTAGAGGGTAGGATAACGTTGTTTCATGTCGGCCTCCAACTCCCACGTTGCCGTCTCCGTCTCGTGGTTGGACCAAAGGACCTTGACCATTCTCACGGTCTTATTCCTCATTACTCTCTCCTTCGTGTCGAGTATTCGCACCGGAACTTCCTCGTAACTCAAGTCATCCTCACATTCAACTTCTTCCGGTTGGAGTACATGGGTCGGATCATGCACATACTTCTTCAATTGAGAGACGTGGAACACGTCGTGAACACGAGCAAATTGTGGTGGCAACGCTAGCCGATACGCGAGATTTCCCACTCTTTCCAGGATTTCATATGGTCCTATGTACCGTGGGCTCAGTTTTCCTCGCTTGCCGAAGCGCATCACACCCTTCATTGGTGATACCTTCAGCATGACTTTATCGCCGACTTGGAATTCCAAGTATTTCTGTCTCACGTCCGCGTAACTCTTTTGCCGGTCCTGAGCGGCTTTCATCTTTCCTTGGATGACCTTGATTTGTTGAGCCATGTCCTCAACAAGTTGTGGTCCCACTATTACTGCCTTGTCGTTCTCTTCCCAGCTTAATGGACTTCGGCACCTACGTCCATACAGTGCCTCGAAGGGTGCCATGCCGATGCTAGCATGGTAACTGTTGTTGTAGGAAAACTCTATCAAAGGTAGATGATTCTCCCAATTCCCCTTAAATTCTAGCACACAGGCCCGCAGCATGTCTCCAGCGTTTGGATTGTTCGCTCTGTCTGCCCATCCATCATGGGATGGAACGCGGTACTCATCTTTATTTGCGTACCAAGAGCTTCCTGCAGTTTGGTCCAGAACTGAGAGACGAATCTACTGTCTCTATCTAAGATGATGTCGTGTGGTACTCCATGCCGGCGTACCACATTGTCGACATACGCTCTTGCCAATTGGTCCATCGACCAAGTATCCTTCATTGGGACAAATATGACGGCTTTTGTCAATCTATCCACGATCACCCAGATTTTATTCATTCCCTTCGGTGAGCGTGGTAACCCCGAAACAAAATCCATTGAGATGCTATCCCATTTCCAGCTTGGGATCTCCAATGGTTGCATTAGTCCTAGGGGTTTGTGTCGTACTGCCTTGATCTTCTGGCAGGTGAGGCATCTTGCCACAAACTCGGCTACCTCTCTCTTCATGTTCGGCCACCAGTAGTTCCTCTTCAAGTCCTTGTACAGCTTGTCCCCTCCGGGGTGAACCGAGTAGGGGGTGTTATGGCCCTCCTCCATCACCTTTTTCTTCAGATCCGTGGATTCCCGTTGTATACACCACCTTCCCTTGAAGCGGATACTTCCGTCCTCATGAATTTTGAAATCCATTGCCTTTCCTTCGGCAATGCCCCTCCTTATTTCTTCCAACTTTCCGTCACCCGGTTGGGCGAGCCGTATCTCGTCGAATATGGTCGGTCCCACTACCATCGCAGTGACGACCTCGGTTACCGTGCCAGGATGCACCAGCTCTAGACTCAATTTCGCCAAGTCCTTGTACAATTCGGCTGGTATCACAAGTGGGTTCGCGACATGTTGAGTCTTTCGACTCAAGGCGTCGGCCACGACGTTGGCCTTCCCTTCGTGATACGCGATCTTCAAGTCATAATCCTTAATCAGTTCTAACCATCTCCTCTGCCTCAAATTCAGCTCTTTTTGCGTGAATATATACTTGAGGCTCTTATGGTCGGTGAACATTCGACACCTCCGCCCATAGAGATAGTGTCTCAAAATCTTTAAGGCGAACACGACCGCGGCCAACTCCAGGTCGTGCGTCGGGTAGTTTTCCTTGTGTGGTTTTAGTTGGCGCGATGCGTACGCTATAACCTTTTGTTCTTGCATTAGCACGCATCCTAGTCCCTCCTTCGAGGCATCACTGTACACCTCGAAGTCTCCATCCTCTGATGGTAATGTCAATACTGGTGCTGTGGTAAGTCTTTTCTTCAGTTCCTGGAATGCGGCTTCACACTCACTGGTCCAGTCGTACTTCGTCCCTTTCTTCAACAGTTGAGTCAACGGGCGTGCGATTTTCGAGAAATCCTTTACAAATCGCCTATAGTAACCCGCCGGTCCATGAAAGCTTCTTATCTCCGTTGGATTCTTCGGCGGCACCCACTCGGTCACTGCCGAGATCTTTGCTGGGTCTGCTGCCACTCCGTTGGCGGATACTATATGCCCGAGAAACGCCACTTCCCTTAACCAGAAGTCGCACTTAGACAGTTTACCATACAGTTGGTTCACTCGTAAGATCCCTAGCACTTTGTGTAAGTGCTCGGAATGTTCCTCTTCACTTTTTGAGTAGATCAAGATGTCATCTATGAACACCAGCACGCATTGATCTAACAATTCTCGAAATACGTTATTCATGAGATTCATGAACATTGCTGGGGCGTTCGTTAGCCCAAAGGATAGCACCGTGAACTCGTAGTGTCCATAGCGAGTCCTGAACGCCGTCTTTGGGATGTCCTTTTCGGCGATACTCAATTGGTGATATCCCGAGCGTAATTCGATCTTTGAGAATACCGTAGCTCCCTTTAGTTGGTCGAACAAATCTTCGATCCGGGGCAACGGGTACTTGTTCTCGACGGTGACTTGATTGAGTCCTTTATAGTCGATGCACAGTCGTAACCCTCCGTCCTTCTTCTTGACGAACAAGACCGGTGCTCCCCATGGGGACGTGCTCGGTCTGATGTATCCCTTCTCTAGCAACTCCTCGAGTTGCTCCTTTAGTTACTTCATTTCCAGTGGCGCCATGCGGTAAGGAGCTTTCGAAACAGGCTCCGTCCCCGGAATGAGGTCTATTGTGAATTCAAGGTCTCTTTTGGGTGGCATACCGGGAACGTCTTCAGGGAACACATCTGGGTATTCCCTCACCACTGGGATGTCGTCTATCTTGACTCCCTCAGCTTCCAGGTTGTGAATGTAGCATGCGTATAGCGCGTAACCCTTCCGCACTAAGCTACATAACTTGAGGGCGTTGACTATTTTGTTAGACTTCTTAGCGGTTGGGAGTAGAAGATAACTTTCCTCCCCCTACTCTTTGATAGCGTGATCTTTTGCTTTTGGCATTCGATCACGGCCTTATAACGGGTTAGCCAATCCATCCCTAGTATGACGTCGAAGTCTCTGACGTCGAACTCTACCAAGTTTGCGAAAAATTCTACGTTTTTTATTACCACAGGTATTCCGTTATAACGCTTAGAGCAGACTATTACTTCTCCCGAAGGCAGTTGGATTTCTAAGCTAATCATTTCGCACTTAGGTAGATCTAGTTCAGCTACAACTCTCGAAGATAATATGGAACAACTGGCTCCGGAATCAAATAAAACTCTAAGCGGAGTACTTAGGACATGAAAGGTACCTGCCACCACATCACTCTGCGCAGGTATGTCAGCCTGGTTGATCACGTTCAACCTTCCCATCGGCCTCCCTTGATTGGCCGGCTGGTTCTGATTCGGATTTGCGTTTTGTTGCTGGTTCGGGTTTGGAGGGGGCCGATATCCTTGATTGTTGCCGTTCCTGCCTCCTTGATTGAACGGCTCATTGGGTCCAATGACCAAATCTTCTCTCTTTGTGATGTTCTAGAGTCGGGTTCGACATTCCTCCCTCCTATGGCCCATGCGGCCGCACCGGAAACATTCGCCCACCTGAGGACATCTCCTCACCAGGTGCGGTCTGCCGCACCTCAGACAGGGTGGCACTCGTCCTCCTTGGTTGAAATTCCGACCATTGTTGTTCTGAACATTCCCGTTCGGCTCTCGCCAAAAGTTGTCCCCACCAGTAGTATTGCCCGTCCTATTGTCCCGGTTTCTTATGTCTGGTCCTTGTACCCCTCGGCTAGATTCCCCTGCAGTCTTTCTCTTTAGCTGTTGTACTCGTGCGACTGCCACCGCACGGTCATAGACAGCTTGTAAGTCTAGGTAGTTAACCCCGGTGATCACCTCCTGAATTGACAAATTCAACCCCATTTCGAATTTCTGCTCATTCTCCCCGTCTGTGGGTACCATCCGAGGCGCAAATCTCACCAGCTCCTTAAACCGAGCATAGTATTCTTGAACAGATTTTTTCCCTTGTTTCAGGGATGAGAACTCTTCGTACAGTGCTGCCTTAGTACTCATTGGGTAGAAGCGCTACCGGAGTAACTCCATGAACTCGTTCCACGAGTACGGTTCGTCGTCTTCGCCAAGTTTCCCCTGAGTAGCTTGCCACCATTCGTCAGCCTCGCCACCCAGGTAGTACGAAGCCACGTGAACCTTCTCCCCTTCCGGGTATCCCACCGCATTCAGTAACTTGTCGAAGGTTCTCAACCATTCCTCGAGCTTAGATGGATCTTCCTCCCCTACATAGTAGGGAGGTCGGTAGGGGTTTACCGAAGCCAAGTAATTGATCCTTGCTTCCGGCGGGGGTGCCGCGGCAGCTCCGCCCTGGTTAACGTAAGCATTGCCCAGTGCGATCAGTAGTTCCTCTATGTTCCTCATTCGCCCTTCCGCAGGGTTGGGCATCGGGCCTGCTGGGTTCGGCGCCTCAACGTTAGGTGCCTGCTCATTGGGTTGTTCTGGCGTGTCGTGGGTGTTGGGGGTGGTAGGGAAGGTCCTTGCTCGTCCTCTGGGTGCCATCTTGTTATCACCATACGAGCACAAGTAGGTTTAGAGTTCTGGGGATTTGATGGAGTGTTGGGAGAAAATGTTTTGCTAAATTGAGTGATGCCTACTAATAGTTGGTTAAGATTTGTATTGATTCGTTCAGTCATTTATGTTAAGGGTGTAAAGGTTGAAACGTTGAGACCCTGAGTTTTAGGATTCAGGGTTCTAGGTACTTTGCCGATTTGTTGTGCATATGATGCTTGTTTATTGTTGTCTTGTTCCCTTGTATTGTTGAGTTTCAATGAAATAAAACATAAAGACTGCACATAGAATAGATGCTTGTGAACTTTATTGCTTAATAGGGAACTTTATTCGGTACAAGCGATAGGAATCAAAATGCTAAGAATAGTTCGGGAAAATAGAAAAGGAGAACAATAGGAATAACGCAGCAAAGATCTCTAAGCCTGGGGAGGATAGGTGGTCGGGTCCTCCATGGGGTCATCCTCATCACTCGAATCCTCGACGGTGCCCGTGCCAAGGGGCCCATGGAACACTGGGCTTGCTGGCCAATTGGGCCCAGCAGCCGGGGCAGGATCAATGACAACAGCTGGAGTTTGGACGGCTGTAGGGACAGCGACAGGATCAAAAACGGGGCTAGCTACAGGAGGAGTTCCCGGGTCAAGAGGGGTAGGTGGAAGCAGATCATCCTTCAGATGATGCAGTTGATTTCCCAAGACCCCTGCTTGGGTCTCTACGTCGTCAATCTGGGTCCGAAGCTCAGTCTCGCGGGTCTGGAGTTCGTTGATTTGAATTTGTAGTTGGGTTATATCTTGATGCCCTGCTTGGCCCAGATTAGTTAGGTGGCCCATGTTAGCTTGCATTTGTTCTACCCTTAGTCAGAAGTTGTTCACGTTTTGAGGGGATTCGAGGTATGCTTCAATCAACCTCATTAGTAGGTTGATCATGTTCACGTTTGGGGCAGCCATCTATTGTTAACAAGGTAGGTTAAGGTTAGAATATGTTTTAGGCAAGATTAGTTATGCACGAATTTAAATCTATATGCAACATGCAAGTGCAAGTCCCCCTTTCCCCATTTAAAAATGTAATCTATCCATGTATTTTAAAATAAATCTACTACATGGGTAAGAATAAAAGTTGGGCCTCTATAGTGGGCCAAAAATTTAATATTTCTTTTGGCTAAGATTTTGGGCTATGTAAAAATAAGCTTTTGGCCTAAAATAATACTAGTAGTCAAAATAAATAATTTAAAAATAATACTTGGGTTTTTAAAAATAATGGTTTAAAATAATAGTAGTAACTTTAAAAATTTTCCGGGCTCTGATACCAACTTGTAACACCCCATATTTGATAACCCAGGCCGGGATGTCACCGCCACATCTCCCTAGCAAGACACGGCTTCCCGAGCTCACTAAGGAAATGCAAGGCTTATGGGTACGTAAAAGATTTAAAACATTTCAAGATTTAGTCCTGAAATTTATAATAAATTTCAAATACGATAGTAATAATCATCATGCGCGAAAATAGAGTAAATGCAGCGGAAAGTATTCACGGCCAACATGGCCAAATCCTCGGGTTTAACAGACCCGATAAAAACAGTACGATGCAGAATTTAAAATGTCCATAAATGGTTTCCCCCAAGTGCATATGCATGCGTCACTCGACATACTCTGTAAAAGAAAAATGACAACGGTTTATCAGTATAAAAATATACCGAGTAAGTTAATCCCTAACTAACAATTTAAGGGTTACATGTGTTTAATCCAAAGATTTCACTTTTCATGCATTAATTTAAAAATCCACATTTTATTCGCAGCGGAAAACATGATTAATTTATTCAGGGCGTGAATACATAATTAAAGGACTTAATTTAAAAGCGGAATTTAAAAGCATAATTTAAGAACGTAATTGTAACACCTCGGTTTTTGGTCACCCAGGTCGGGATGTCACCGCCACATCCCCCTAGTAAGACACGGGTTCTCCGAGCTTACTAAAGAGATGCAAGGCTAGGTATTGCAGTATTTAAAACATTTAAAGCATTCAAAACAGCCCATATAATATAGTTCGAAAATAATAATGTCATAGCGCAGCAGAAATAATATTTAAGTATAGTAGTGCAGCGGAAAATGTAAATAGGGCCGACATGGCCAAAACACGGGTTAAACAGGCCCGTTCATAATGTAGTCTAGTGTACGAATTTAAAAACAGAACAATGTTTTCCCAAAGATAAAGTTCCCATGCATGAAGTGCTCATGTTCACTCTACATACTCTGTAAGAAAAGAAAATAAAAAGAAATGTTTTGGTCAGCACAACTTGCTGAGTAAGTTAACACATGCATGATCGTAGGGTTTAAAAGCCATCAATTTAATAATTAAATAAAAGCATGATAATAACATAATATTCGATTTAATATAATCAACTATCCAATTGCATAATTTATTTCAGGGCTTTATTTAACAACACATTTCGCATGACAAAAAACAATAGCCATAATTTAAATAAAGCATTTAAATAATTTAATTGGACAACAAACATAATTTAATTTAATTTAATATCCCCATTACATCCCAGATTTAGTATTTCAAGTATTTCACGATTGCATCGCAATCTCAACAAGTTTAGCCGGTAGCCCGGCGGCCGCAACCGTATCAGCCATACCCAGTACCACTCCGGAGCCTCGGGAAACCCATGTGGATATTCTCGAGAGTGTAGGCTCTATATCTCATGCCGTTTTGGCAATAACATATCTCAAGTTTAGCGCGCGGGGTCACCATCGTCCATTAAGGCACGAAGTGAATCGTTAGGGGGCACCCTGCAGAGCACTCACCCCTAATTTTAATTTATCAAGTTTGTGAGGGGATTTAATTTCAAAAATCTGATTTCAATTTAGTCTTATTTAAAAATCATATTTCAACTCATTTCAACCCTAAAGGTTAATTTCGTTTCAATCAGATTTCAAGATTTGATTTCCGATAAACTACAGTTTACTCTAAAATTCGTCTAAAATCAGATTTAATTTCAAAAATTCCAAAGTTTCAAGACTGATTCAGAAACGTTGAGATCTACAACTTTCGTGTTTTAACTTTTTCAATCCAAGACACTGAAATAGGTCAAAAACACCAATTTTCAGAGAAGCACAATTCTGTCCGAATTTCATATGTCACAGTTTAAAGATTTCGAATTCTACCATAGCAATTCAATTCCAAATTTGATGAAATTTTATAGAGACCATCTTAATACATTTATCTACAACTTTCATGTTCGGCCAAAGATCTAAATCAGTCTGGAACCTATGTCAAAAACGTGATCAAGATCAGACCTAAGTTCTGTCAAGAATTTCAAGATCTAGATTCAAGCAGTTCGGTTTCGGTTGGTTTTCACATATCAAATCGTCTTTAAAAATTCTGAAAATTTTACAGTAGATAGATCTAAGCCTTAGAAACGTTTTTCGTGTTTTAAGTTTTTCCGTTTGGAGTGGTTTTAAGGTTCGGACAAATTCGTCAAAACTTCTGCGTCGGTAGAAACATAAGTTGGCAGATTTACGATTTCTTGTTAAATCTTTTAGTTTCGAACATTTTAATTCCTCCCAAAACCATGTAAGAGTTAACTTACTGATTAATCGTCGCCCGGGGTCGTCTATTTCGAAGGCGTGGCTTCCAGTCCACCGTTTCTCCTCTCCGTTCGTCGGGTTCCTCGTTCTAGATCCGATTCGGGGTGTAAAGAGAAGAGAAACAAGGTTAGAATCCGTTTTCGGATTGAAACGAACAAGGATTATTCAGACTAGGGCTTACCACACATTGGAGATCTCCCGATTTTCGTCCAACAGCCGCTGTCTCGGTCTTTTGGTGCCTCCGTTGACTCCGGGATTACGACTTGGAGGCCTCCTTTCGCCTAAAACCCGTGCGGCCAGCGCGCGACTTACGCCTGGACTTCGGTCCGGGCGGGTCGTGCGATCCGTCGTGCTTTTCCGCCTCTCTTTTGGGTTTTTATCCCTCCATGCTCTCGGATTCCAATTTCCGGACTCTCTTTGGGTTCCTATTTTGTATCGTCATTTCCTTTGGCTCTAAATTTACGTTTTGGCTCGAATTCTCGAGTTCATTTATATCGGGTACCCGTGTAACGACTTATTTAACTTTATTTAATTTCTTTTGTTTAATTAAATTCCTTTAATTTCATTTCTCATTTCCTCTATATTTATTTATTTAATGTATTTACTGATTTATTTATTTATTTATTTATTTATTTATTTATTGTATTTATTTATTTATTTATGTTGTAAAATTCTCGGGTATTACAGTAATTTAAATGCATAATTTAAAAACATGGTAAATAAGATTTAAGCATAATTAAACACCCACAGAAGTCTTTTATATTTTATCCCTCAAACTAAGAAGAGGACACCATACCGGGAGATCACTAACGAGGCAATCTCTACATAGGACCACTAACGAGGCAGTCCACAATAATGGGAGACCACTAACGAGGCAGTCTCAAAAGATAGTAGGACCACTAACGAGGCGATCCAAAACACAGCGCGCAAGATAACTAACGAGGCAATCTCAGATAGTAAGGAGACCACTAACGAGGCAGTCTCAAAGATAATGATTAGCATGAAGATCGGCTCAGCCTAGTGAACGAGATTTTTCGAAAGTTCGTATTTCAAGTGATCAAAATATTCGATATCGCGTTTCATAGTTCGAGTTTTCTCAAGTTCGAAAAATCCGATTCGACGTAGTTTACGCCTTTCTTAATTAAAAATTCATTTTTACACCAAAAATTCTGAAATTTACACAGTAGCTCAAAAACATACACACGAACAACTTTCACGTTTTAAGTTTTCGGAAATAAGGTTTCGAAGTGAGTCAAAATTTGAGTTCTTTACAAAAGATAATTTCTGTCTCAAAAACTGATTTCGTCACAGGTTCGTGCGACGCCGATTAAAAATTCATTTCAAAGCCAATTGATCCAAAATTTTTACAGGAGATACACAACACATTAATGAACAACTTTCATGTTTTCGGAATTTAGACATAATGAATTTTAGATGTTCAAAAATCGACCACAACACGCTGTACACGCGCGGACTCAAAAGATCGCTTAAAACAGGTTCTGAAATTCGGCCGTTTGACATACCAAATGAACTCCAAAATCCATGAAATTTTATATGCATAATCTAGATACATTTATCTACAACTTTTGTTTAGAAATGCAAAGTTGAATCATTCTAAAAACGGGTGAAAAATATGCAACAAGTCGAATAAGAAAATCTGTCAACAATTTAAAAACGTTCGGTTTGTCACAGAAAGTTTACGGCGTGATTTCGGATAGCAAATCTTAATGTCAACGGCTGAAATTTGGGCAAACGATAGATTAAAGTCTTAGGAACAAAATCTATGTTGAAAAGTTTTCGGTTTGAATTCCCGAAGATCGAGTTTTAGGCGAGTTTTTGAAATTGGATGAAAATAGGGTATTTGAAAATCGATTTTTGTTACGGGTCTAGATCTCGAGTTTTAAACAACAATAAACCACAAAAATTTATGAGTAAGGTCTTAACTTACTTAGTTAGAGATTAGAGTCGCTGGAATGGGTTTTCGGACATCCTAGGGTCGCGACGAACGGCCAACTTCTTCGATCGCTTTTTCTTCATTTTCCGACGTGAAATCGTAGTAAAGGAAAAGGGTTAGATTTCGAGATTCTAAGTTGTATGGATGAACTAAAACATTATACCATAGCTTACCAAGAGTCTAGAAGGCAGGGCTTGGTTCCTTTCGCCTCGTCGTCGCCGGAATGCTCGCCGGAAAGTGGATTCGGAGGGATTTTGAACTTGGAGAGAAAATTGAGAGTGTTTAGGGAGTGGTTTCTGAAAGCTTAGGGTTTGGGGCGCCCCTAGGGTGTTCTTATGCCTTCCCTAAGGCTGGGATTCGGTTGCCATCGAAGGAGGTGTTGTTTTTGGCAAGAAAATCGCCATGGAAGGAAAGTTTACACTTTCTGCACCTCTGGCGCGCTGGTGACGCGCACCTATAGCCTTTGCCGCGCGGAGCACGCGCGACCAGCCTGGAGTCGCGACTCCGCCTTCCGCGCGGTGGCCTCGCGGCGGCGCCCGGCGAGCGCGGGCCGGCCGGACCGGCCGGTTCGGCGGTCCGCGTGTTCCGTCGGGTCTTCTCTTCCTTTCCTCTATCGGTTTTCTACTCTCTACGTGTTAGCTCGACTCCTCGGGTCATCTCCGGTTCAGAATCTTTACCTTAAACTTGTTACGAGTTCGGCTTATCGCTCGTAAAATTTCCGTGCCCTAATTAGTCTAGTCTAAATTAGTTCCAACTCCTCCTATCGTCCTTGCGATTGATCTTGTGATTTATTTTGTGATTTATTTTATGATTTATTTTATGACTGAACTTAGAAATTACTTCGAAACTGCCTACGTACCTGTGAAGGGATCAAGTCATGACGTAGTTCAAAACAATTTGAATTTGTTTTTCTCGGGTGTTACAGAGTTCTTCTTTGAGTAGTCGCTGAATTCCTTTAGGTGGGGTTGCTGAAATATTTTTTGGTAGCATCACTGAATTGTTTTTCGTAACATCGCTGAATGATAGCATCGCTGAATTCTATGAGATGGTGTCGCTGAATTCTTCAAGATAATGTCGTTGAATTCTTCAATGTTGGGTTGCTGAAATTATTTTTTTGATAGCATCACATAATTATATGGGTAGGATCGTTGAAATTATATACGTAATTAATTTGTTACCTTATTTAATAAGATTGCTGATTATAGATATATATTACCAAATATTTGATATGATTTACCAAATATTATATATGATTTACCAAATATTAGATTGATAACATACCAAATATAAGATTATATGACAATTATACCCTTTTTACTTTATAGCCATTGGATTAAAATGAACGGTTTTGATGATCTGCCTTGATGTACTGCCAAATGACCCGCAGTACCGTAACTACTCCCAATTATTAATACTATAAGTAATTTACTTCTACATAATTTACCTTTCATTTATACCAAAAATACAAAGGTTTTATAGGATGGAGTGTATAATTAACATTCATAAATAGATAAATCTATATCTTTAAATTAAAAACTCTTTAAATTTCCTCAATAGCTCACTCCAACATACTATCTTTAAATCTATTCAATTTCCTCAATTTCCTCAATAGTTCACTCCACCATACGAACTCTTTAAATTAAAAACTCATTAGTCATTCCTACTCAAACTTAGCGAAGAGTGGAAGAAATATGGGCAGGAAAGGAAAAATGAATCTTTTAAACAAATAAATAACTGAACAACCCTTTAAATGGAATCCCTTTTCTCCAACTTGCAGCAGTGCGAGATGGGAGCAGCACAGGAAGATAGGATGACGGCGTGGCTGTCGTGAGGAAGAGGAGCCCAAGCGCAGGCGAATGGAGACTGCGCGTGTTCTTCCAAATCTGCTCTCTAAATCTGTTCTCCATGGATCCCCTTTCTCTTTCTCTTCATTATGTCGTTCCCAAAATCAAATTGGAAATTTGAATCTTTGGCATTTTCTTGATCTCTCTTTCTCAGCATTTTGTTCCAAAAAATAATTGTAGAAATGCTTGGAATGCTGCGTTCTCTCCCCACTTTCTCTCTCAAAAACCTTCTTCCTCCTCCTGGGTATTTGCAATTCAAATTTTGAATAATTTTAAATTTGAGGAGAAAGACTTTTAAAAACCCTATTCAAAGTGGGATTTTGCTGAGTACACTGTTCACAAGAAATTACTTCCTCCGTTCTTGAATATTTTTTACAAATACGTTTTTCACGCAGTTCAATGCATATTTTAAATCATTAATAACTGAAGTTCGGTACAAGTAAAAATTCTAGAAGTTCGATATTTAAAAACTACACGACGAGACGAATCTAACAAGATTTCACTTGACTATATTTTAACTTATATAACTATGTTAAAACTTTAGGTGAAAGTATATTTGTGAATAGTAACATGTTTCCAAGTGTAAAGATCATTCAAAAACGGAGGTAGTATGTGTCTATGCACCGTTCATTTGGGATATCATCTTTTATATATGATATGATATGATATAGATATAAGATAATTTTTTAATTTATATATTTTGATATATTAATGATTGAAAATATTTTATTGAATTATGTGTGGAAATCAAATAAAACATGTTAAATGGGACAGAGGGAGTACTTGTAAGTACCCTAACGCCTTCCCAAATGCTACTGACATGTTGGCGTACATGGAGATTCGAGCATAACGGAAAAAAAAATCCATATTGTCTCATAATTTAAAAAAAATTGCAAAACAGTCCTAAAAATATCGAATTAGACGAATCCATCTCATAACTACCCTAATCATAGCCGAACCCGTCTATGAACCCGGTTTTATCGCTAATCATTGCCGAACCCGTCCCATAACTACCCTAATCATCGCCGGACCCATCCCTCCTTTAGGAAAGTTATGGGACGGGTTCGGTGATAATTAGCAAAAAAACCGGTTCATGGACGCGTTCGGCGATGATTATGGTAGTCAGGGGCGGACCTATGGTGGGGCGATGATTATACTCCCTCCGTTTTCAAAAAATTGAAACGGACCTACAATGCACGCGTCTTATACAAATTTTAAATCATTAATAACTCAATTTCGGTACAAGTAGAAATTCTAAAAGTTCAATATTTAAAAGCTACTCGACGAGACGAATCAAACAAGATCCCACTTGGCTATATTTAAACTTATATAACTATGATAAAACTTTAAGTAAAAGTGCGTGTGTGAATCGTATCAAATTTTCAAATGTTTCATTATTTTGAAACGGAGGGAGTATATAGTATTAAATTATATATCTATAAATTTATTTATTTTCTTATTCTATCCTAAATTTTAAGGTTATTATTTTCAAAATTTCTCAATCTTATGTAAATTCTCATTTTTAAAATTCATTTTCGCCAATTTTGAGTTTAAAATTCATTTTCGCCAATTTTGAGAATTATTGGTTGTCTACTCATTTTTCGGTGGCCCATTTTTTTTTAATAAAGATGCGCCCTTATCTTATTCTAAAAGTAATTATAATTTTTAATTTATTTATAAAACATAATACTATAATAAAAAATTTAAAACACAAATAAATTATAATTTTTATTTATTTTTAAGCAATAATGCTCCAAAATATTGTCTATATGTTCAAAAGAATCTACACGACAGCCCCTATATAGTTCTTTACAAACGACTAAAAAATTGAAAACTAAATTAAGATTAAAATTCTTCATAGACAAGAGCAACGTTACACCTTGCTACTATAACAATAGGAATATTAAAAGAAAAAAATAGGGATCGGAATATAGAAAAAATGCTAAAACAAATTAAAATTAAATCAGTTTAAAAAAATTAGTGCTCAAAACATTAGAAACACCGTACAAGAACAAGTACACGGATTGCATGACCTATTAGCAGGTCATGGAATTAGGACCTGGGTCCACCTCTGATTGTTGGTTATGGGACGGATTCATCTAATTCGATATTTGTGGGACTGTTTTGAAAATTGAAAAAATTTATAGGATTTGTTTGTCCCAGTCTAATCTGTTCTTATGAGCAAATGTAGTTTTTGCGTTGTATTAACTACGCGGAATTAACAAAAGCAGTAAACAAACCAACACAACAAGTTGTTTACCCAGTTCGATCATACGATCTACGTCTGGGGGCATACCAAGCCAGGTTCATCTTACTAATCACCAAAACCCAATAAACCAATGGACAGCCAAAGCACAAGAGCAATCAAACCTCAACACAAGTTAAACTTGGTTACTGGAACACGATCGGTAGTCCGGCAAGTGTATCAACCACACTTCAACCGCTGCGACTCACTTTATTCAACCTGAGAGTGATTCTACTTGTTGCATCTGCTTCCATTCGGTCTACAGCTTCTTCGATCATCTCGACGAACCTTCTCCAGTAAAGAGCATCGCAATGCTTCCGATGAAGATGAAGAGCATCTCAATGCCTCTTCATTTACAAGAAATTCAAATACAAAATTACATAGAAATTACTCTCATCAAGTAACCACTATGCAACACATGAAGAATGACATATGTGAAATCTGTGAATAAACTCTCTAAACTAAGTACAAATGATGATCTCACATATATATAACAATGTAAAGCATGTGAGATGGTTGTTCCATCAGAATGCACGGGAATCTTCTAGAAAGATTCGCAAATAACCGTCCACTAATAAGTTGTAACAAACTCCAGCTGGCACCTGCTCAGATTAGCTTCGTTGTTGATGAATAGTCTGAACAACAGTCAAACAACAACTCTGCACAAAATAACCCTAACAATCTCCCCCTTTTTGTGGAGAGGGCATACAAAGCTGTAGTTCAGAGGGTCAGAAAGCAACAAGCAAATAACAGTCATCAAAAGATAGTAGCATCAATAAAAACCATCAAGAGCAGTCATCGGCCAGCAGTAATCACCAAACCCCAACCACAGTTAAATGTTTACAGACCAGAAATACCATCATAGTAGTCAGTCATTCATAAAAACATCAAAACTCCCCCTCAACAAAACAATTCTGAACTTAGTACTTACTCCCCCTGTTTGTGTGCATCGACACAAAAATTAAGCATCATCATCATCAGTGTCAACCTGTTCATCAGGAACAACAACATCCGGATGAAAATTTCTCGGCAAAAGACCAAGAATTTAAGTGTGGGCACGATGAATGGCAATGGCATTGTCAACAACAATGGACACCTTGTCATTCAAGCCACGTAATATACCGCGCAGATGGACAACCAATTGTTCACCAGACATAGGCGGTCCTTTCTTGATGTCATTGTACATGCCAGTCAGAGTACCAGCGGGAGCATGATCCTTAATAAGCTCAATTGGTTCACCTTGTTTAGAATGAACACCTTGTTTCTCAAGGAGTGCAGTGATCAAAGCGGGATAGGGTAAGACAGCACCCTTCTTAATCTTTTCCGGTGTGTAACCTATCATCTTATCAAGCACAATCCATCCAAAGTTAAGAATCTCAAAATATTTATCAATTGAGAACAAAAGTTTACCCATAGCCGAACTCAATTGTGAAGCATTCTTGGTGGGAAACACATTGGACGAACAGAATTGAAACAAGCAGGTGAATTTCAGTGTGAGCTCATGTGGACTGAGCTGATTTCTTTCAAATGCAATACACTTCTCTCCAGAAATGGTCTGAGCAATCTTGATCGTTTCCTCATTCAAGTAGTTGAATGGATTAGTATCATCGTCGTTAGCAGGTACCTTCAACACCTGCTTGATCATAGTCGGTGTTAACTGAATAAACTTGCCACGAACAAAAACCTTCCCATACCATTGGCTAGTAGGATTCATCACATCCTCATGAAGATTGGCATAAAACTCATAAATCAAGTTAGGCGCATACTTTTTCAGTTTAGAAGCCCAATGCATCAAATGTTTAGACTCCAAATACTCCTTAAAACCAAGTTCATTGTAAAGTGGGTGAAAGAATACCTCCTCGGGTTTGATCTTTCTTTGACTAAGATCACGAGTTCCATAGCGCTTCATCTCCCTTGTATAATAAGTTGGACTATAAGCATCTTCCACCAGTAACTCCGCAGGTTTGGTTTTAGATCGCTTAGAACGAAGAGAGCCAGAGCCTTATGAACTCCTCTTAGTCCTTTTCTTCTTGTTGGGTTGTTTAGACGACTCCCCAACAACAGCTTCAGAGTTACCTCCTTCAGGATTTGCTTCAGTGTTCTCAGGCGTAACCTCCATTTGTGGGTTGTTGGTATCACCAACATTCTCCTCCTGAACTGGATAATCTTCTTGCCTCATGAAATCAGTAGCATTTCCTTCATACTCCCCCTCGCCTTGAGTCTCCTTCTCCTGAGATTGTTGATCACCAGCTCCATCAGGTTCTTGTTCAACTGATTCTCCAACATTTTCAGCAACACTAGTGGGTGCGGGTAGTGGCAATGCAGGTTCAACAGCCTGTAAGGGTATGGTTTCCTCCGAAACTTTTACATTTGCAACATTTTGATCACCCATACTTTCTTCAAACTTTTCAGAGATATGAACTTTCAAGAGTGAAGAGGAGAGTGTTTCAAAACCTTTCTGAATGCTCTCTTTTATCATGGTAAAAAACCGTCAAAAAGTGTAATATTGAACGACGTGATCTGCCGTGTCTCTGCAGTTTCTGTGCAATCATGACGTCGTGTAGGCTATAACTGTCCCATCAGTTATAAAACTCTATCCGAAAACAATTTGAAATTCGTAGAATCTTCTCCTTTTGGGCCAAATCTTCTCTAATCACCGGCCCATGTGATTTATGATCTTTAATTCTGATTAGAAAGGCCCAACTCCCTTCTGAGCCCTTCAAACTTGTCTGCCTCTAATGATTTAGTCAGGATGTCAGCCAGTTGTTCTGACGACCCAACATGTTCAATGTTACAAACTTCATCCTCCACTAAATCTCTTATGAAGTGATATCGAATATTAATGTGTTTACTACGACTGTGGTAAACTGGATTCTTGAGAGTGTTTAGGGAGTGGTTTCTGAAAGCTTAGGGTTTGGGACGCCCCTAGGGTGTTCTTAAGCCTTCCTTAAGGCTGGGATTCGGTTGCCATCGAAGGAGGTGTTGTTTTTGGCAAGAAAATCTCCATGGAAGGAAAGTTTACACTTTCTGCACCTCTGGCGCGCTGGTGACGCGCACCTATAGCCTTTGCCGCGCGGAGCACGCACAACCAGCCTGGAGTCGCGACTCCGCCTTCCGCGCGGTGGCCGCGCGGTGGCGCGCGGCGAGCGCGGGCCGGCCGGACCGGCCTGTTCGGCGGTCCGTGTGTTCCGTCGGGTCTTTTCTTCCTTTCCTCTATCGGTTTTCTACCCTCAACGTGTTAGCTTGATTCCTCGGGTCATCTCCGGTTCGGAATCTTTACCTTAAACTTGTTACGAGTTCGGCTTATCGCTCGTAACATTTCCGTTCCCTAATTAGTCTAGTCTAAATTAGTTCCAACTCCTCCTATCGTCCTTGCGATTGATCTTGTGATTTATTTGTGATTTATTTTATGATTTATTTTATGATTTATTTTATGATTTATTTTATAATTTATTTTATGGCTGAACTTAGAAATTAGCTCCAAGCTGCCTACGTACCCTGTGAAGGGATCAAGTCATGACGTAGTTCAAAACAATTTGAATTTGTTTTTTTCTCGGGTGTTACATCCTCCCCCCTTAAGAATACAGTTATGTCCCCATAACTGTGGCCGGTTCATCTTGGAAGAGGGTAGGGTAACGTTGTTTCATGTCGACCTCCAACTCCCACGTTGCCGTCTCCGTCTCGTGGTTGGACCAAAGGACCTTCACCATTCTCACGGTCTTATTCCTCGTTACTCTCTCCTTCGTGTCAAGTATTCGCACCGGAACTTCCTCGTAACTCAAGTCATCCTCAAATTCAACTTCTTCCGGTTGGAGTACATGGGCCGGATCGTGCACATACTTCTTCAATTGAGAGACGTGGAACACGTCGTGAACACGAGCAAATTGGGATGGCAACGCTAGCCGATACGCGAGATTTCCCACTCTTTCCAGGATTTCATATGGTCCTATGTACCGTGGGCTCAGTTTTCCTCGCTTGCCGAAGCGCATCACACCCTTCATTGGTGATACCTTTAGCATGACTTTATCGCCGACTTGAAATTCCAAGTCTTTCCGTCTCACGTCCGCGTAACTCTTTTGCCAGTCCTGAGCGGCTTTCATCTTTCCTTGGATGACCTTGATTTGTTGAGCCATGTCCTCAACAAGTTGTGGTCCCACTATTACCGCCTTATCTTTCTCTTCTCAGCTTAATGGACTTCGGCACCTACGTCCATACAGTGCCTCGAAGGGTGCCATGCCGATGCTAACATGGTAACTGTTGTTGTAGGAAAACTCTATCAAAGGTAGATGATTCTCCCAATTCCCCTTAAATTCTAGCACACAGGCCCGCAGCATGTCCTCCAGCGTTTGGATCGTTCGCTCCGTCCGCCCATCCGTCATGGGATGGAACGCGGTACTCATCTTTATTTGCGTACCGAGGGCTTCTTGCAGTTTGGTCCAGAACTAAGAAACGAATCTACTGTCTCTATCTGAGATGATGTCGTGTGGTACTCCATGCCGGCGTACCACATTGTCGACATACGCTCTTGCCAATTGGTCCATCGACCAAGTATCCTTCATTGGGACAAATATGGCGGCTTTTGTCAATCTATCCACGATCACCCAGATTTTATTCATTCCCTTTGGTGAGCTTGGTAACCCCGAAACAAAATCTATTGAGATGCTATCCTATTTCCAGCTTGGAATCTCCAATGGTTGCATTAGTCCTAGGGGTTTATGTCGTACTGCCTTGATCTTCTGGCAAGTAAGGCATCGCGCAACAAACTCGGCTACCTCTCTCTTCATGTTCGGCCACTAATAGTTCTTCTTCAAGTCCTTGTACAGCTTGTCCCCTCCGAGGTGAACCGAGTAGGGGGTGTTATGGCCCTCATCCATCACCTTTTTCTTCAGATCCGCGGATTCCCGTGGTATACACCACCTTCCCTTGAAGCGGATGTTTCCGTCCTCATGAATTTTGAAATCCATTGCCTTTCCTTCGGCAATGCCCCTCCTTATTTCTTCCAACTTCTCGTCACCCGGTTGGGCGAGCCGTATCTCGTCGAATATGGTCGGTCCCACTACCATCACAGTGATGACCTCGGTTATCGTGCCAGGATGCACCAGCTCTAGACTCAATTTCGCCAAGTCCTTGTACAATTCGGCCAGTATCACAAGTGGGTTTGCGATATGTTGAGTCTTTCGACTCAAGGCGTCGGCCACGACGTTGGCCTTCCCTTCGTGATACGCGATCTCCAAGTCATAATCCTTAATCAGTTCTAACCATCTCCCCTTCCTCAAATTCAGCTCTTTTTGCGTGAATATATACTTGAGGCTCTTATGGTCGGTGAACATTCGACACCTCCGCCCATAGAGATAGTGTCTCCAAATCGTTAAGGCGAACACGACCGCGGCCAACTCCAGGTCATTCGTCGGGTAGTTTTCCTTGTGTGGTTTTAGTTGGCGCGATGCGTACGCTATAACCTTTTGATCTTGCATTAGCACGCACCCTAGTCCCTCCTTCGAGGCGTCACTGTACACCTCGAAGTCTCCATCCTCTGATGGTAATGTCAATACTGGCGCTGTGGTGAGTCTTTTCTTCAGTTCCTGGAATGCGGCTTCACACTCGCTGGTCCAGTCATACTTCGTCCCTTTCTTCAACAGTTGAGTCAACGGACGGGCGATTTTCGAGAAATCCTTTACAAATCGCCTATAGTAACCCGCCAGTCCAAGAAAGCTTCTTATCTCCGTTGGATTCTTCGGCGGCACCCACTCGGTCACTGCCGAGATCTTTGCTGGGTCTACTGCCACTCCGTTGGCGGATACTATATGCCCGAGAAATGCCACTTCCCTTAACCAGAAGTCGCACTTGGACAATTTACCATACAGTTGGTTCACTCGTAAGATCCCTAGCACTTTGTGTAAGTGCTCGGAATGTTCCTCTTCACCTTTTGAGTAGATCAAGATGTCATCTATGAACACCACCACGCATTGATCTAACAATTCTCGAAATACGTTATTCATGAGATTCATGAACATTGCTGGGGCGTTCATTAGCCCAAAGGATAGCACCGTGAACTCGTAGTGTCCATAGCGAGTCCTGAACGCCGTCTTTCGGATGTCCTTTTCGGCGAACCTCAATTGATGATATCCCGAGCGTAAGTCGAACTTTGAGAATACCGTAGCTCCCTTTAGTTGGTCGAACAAATCTTCGATCCGGGGCAACGGGTACTTGTTCTTGACGGTGACTAGATTGAGTCCTCTATAGTCGATGCACAGTCGTAACCCCCCGTCCTTCTTCTTGACGAACAAGACCGGTGCTCCCCATGGGGACGTGCTTGGTCTGATGTATCCCTTCTCTAGCAACTCCTCGAGTTGCTCCTTTAGTTCCTTCATTTCCAGTGGCGCCATGCAGTAAGGAGCTTTCGAAACAGGCTCCGTCCCCGGAATGAGGTCTATTGTGAATTCAAGGTCCCTCTTGGGTGGCATACCGGGAACGTCTTCAGGGAACACATCTGGGTATTCCCTCACCACTGGGATGTCGTCTATCTTGACTCCCTCAGCTTCCAGGTTGTGAATGTAGCATGCGTATAGCGCGTAACCCTTCGGCACTAAGCTACATAACTTGAGGGCGTTAACTATTTTGTTAGACTTCTTAGGGGGTTGAGAGTAGAAGATAACTTTCCATCCCCTATTCTTTGACAGCGTGATCTTTTGCTTTTGGCATTCGATCACGGCCTTATAACGGGTTAGCCAATCCATCCCTAGTATGACGTCGAAGTCTCTGACGTCGAACTCTACCAAGTTTGCGAAAAATTCTACGTATTTGATTACCACAGGTATTCCGTTATAACACTTAGAGCAGGCTATTACTTCTCCCGAAGGCAGTTGGATTCCTAAGCTAATCATTTCGCACTTAGGTAGATCTAGTTCAGCTACAACTCTCGAAGATAATATGGAACAACTGGCTCCGGAATCAAATAAAACTCTAAGCGGGGTACTTAGGACATGAAAAGTACCTGCCACCACATCACCCTGCGCAGGTATGTCAGCCTGGTTGATCACGTTCAACCTTCCCATCGGCCTCCCTTGATTGGCCGGCTGGTTCTGATTCGGATTTGCGTTTTGTTGCTGGTTCGGAGGGCGCTGGTTCGGGTTTGGAGGGGGCCGATATCCTTGATTGCTGCCGTTCCTGCCTCCTTGATTGAATGGCTCATTGGGTCCAATGACCAAATCTTCTCTCTTTGTGAGTTCTCGAGTCGGGTTCGACATTCCTCCCTCCTATGGCCCATGCGGCCGCACCGGAAACATTCGCCCACCTGAGGACATCTCCTCACCAGGTGCGGCTTGCTGCACCTCGGACATGGTGGCACTCGTCCTCCTTGGTTGAAATTACGACCATTGTTGTTCTGAACATTCCCGTTCGGCCCTCGCCGAAAGTTGTCCCCACCAGTAGTGTTGCCCGTCCTATTTTTCTGGTTTCTTTTGTCTGGTCCTTGTACCCCTCGGCTAGATTCCCCTGCAGTCTTTCTCTTTAGCTGTTGTACTCGTGCGACTGCCACCGCACGGTCGTAGACAGCTTGTAAGTCTGGGTAGTTAACCCCGGTGATCACCTCCCGAATTGACAAATTCAACCCCATTTCGAATTTCTGCGCCTTCTCCCCATCTGTGGGTACCATCCGAGGCGCAAATCTCACCAGCTCCTTAAACCGAGCATAGTATTCTTGAACAGATTTTTCCCCTTGTTTCAGGGATGAGAACTCTTCGTACAGTGCTGCCTTAGT
This sequence comes from Hygrophila difformis, assembly GCA_030278955.1. NCBI lineage: Eukaryota > Viridiplantae > Streptophyta > Magnoliopsida > Lamiales > Acanthaceae > Hygrophila > Hygrophila difformis. The sequence continues at coordinate 75,964 of JAOANR010000268.1, read as the reverse complement.
ACTCATTGGGTAGAAGCGCTCCCGAAGTAACTCCATGAACTCGTTCCACGAGTACGGTTCGTCGTCTTCGCCAAGTCTCCCCTGAATAGCTTGCCACCATTCGTCGGCCTCGCCACCCAGTTAGTACGAAGCCACGTGAACTTTCTCCCCTTCCGGGCATCTCACCGCATTCAGTAACTTGTCGATGGTTCTCAACCATTCCTCGAGCTTAGATGGATCTTCCTCCCCTACATAGTAGGGAGGTCGGTAGGGGTTTACCGAAGCCAAGTAATTGATCCTTGCTTCCGGCGGGGGTGCCACGGCAGCTCCGCCCTGGTTAACGTAAGCATTGCCCAGTGTGATCAGTAGTTCCTCCATGTTCCTCATTCGCCCTTCCGCCGGGTTGGGCATTGGGCCTGCTGGGTTGGGCGCCTCAACGTTATGTGCCTGCTCATTGGGTTGTCCTGGCGTGTCGTGGGTGTTGGGGGTGGTAGGGAAGGTCCTTGCTCGTCTTCTGGGTGCCATCCTGTTATCACCATACGAGCACAAGTAGGTTTAGAGTTGTGGGGATTTGATGGAGTGTTGGGAGAAAATGTTTTGCTAAATTGAGCGATGCCTACTCATAGTTGGTTAAGATTTGTATTGATTCGTTTAGTCATTTATGTTAAGGGTGTAAAGGTTGAAACGTTGAGACCCTGAGTTTTAGGATTCAGGGTTCTAGGTACTTTGCCGATTCGTTGTGCATATGATGCTTGTTTATTGTTGTCTTGTTCCCTTGGTTTGTTGAGTTTCATTGAAATAAAACGTAAAGACTGCGGATAGAATAGATGCTTGTGAACTTTATTGCTTAATAGGGAACTTTATTCGGTACAAGCGATAGGAATCAAAATGCTAAGAATAGTTCGGGAAAATAGAAAAGGAGAACAATAGGAATAACGCAGCAAAGATCTCTAAGCCTGGGGAGGATAGGTGGTCGGGTCCTCCATGGGGTCATCCTCATCAATCGAATCCTCGACGGTGCCCGTGCCAAGGGGCCCATGGAACACTGGGCTTGCTGGCCAATTGGGCCCAGCAGCCGGGGCAGGATCAACGACAACCACTGGAGTTTGGACGGCTGTAGGGACAGCGACAGGATCAACAACGGGGCTAGGTACAGGAGAAGTTCCAGGGTCGAGAGGGGCAGGTGGAAGCAGATCATCCTTCAGATGATACAGTTGATGTCCCAAGACCCCTGCTTGGGTCTCTACGTCGTCAATCTGGGTCCGAAGCTCAGTCTCGTGGGTCTGGAGTTCGTTGATTTGAATTTGGAGTTGGGTTATATCTTGATGCCCTGCTTGGCCCAGATTAGTTAGGTGGCCCAGGTTAGCTTCCATTTGTTCTACCCTTAGTCTGAAGTTGTTCACGTTTTGAGGGGATTCGAGGTATGCTTCAATCAACCTCATTAGTAGGTTGATCATGTTCACGTTTGGGGCGGCCGTCTATTGTGAACAAGGTAGGTTAAGGTTAGAATATGTTTTAGGCAAGATTAGTTATGCACGAATCTATATGCAACATGCAAGTGCAAGTCCCCCTTTCCCCATTTAAAAACGTAATCTATCCATGTATTTTAAAATAAATCTACTACATGGGTAAGAATAAAAGTTGGGCCTCTATAGTGGGCCAAAAATTTAATATTTCTTTTGGCTAAGATTTTGGGCTATGTAAAAATAAGCTTTTGGGCTAAAATAATACTAGTAGTCAAAATAAATAATTTAAAAATAATACTTGGGTTTTAAAAATAATGGTTTAAAATAATAGTAGTAGCTTTAAAAATTTTCCGGGCTCTGATACCAACTTGTAACACCCCGGATTTGATAACCCAGGCCGGGATGTCATCGCCACATCTCCCTAGCAAGACACGGCTTCCCGAGCTCACTAATGAAATGCAAGGCTTGTGGGTACGTAAAAGATTTAAAACATTTCAAGATTTAGTCCGGAAATTTATAATACTTAATTCAAAATACGATAGTAATAATCATCATGCGCGAAAATAGAGTAAATGCAGCGGAAAGTAATCACGGCCAACATGGCCAAATCCTCGGGTTTAACAAACCCGGTAAAAACAGTACGATGCAGAATTTAAAATGTCCATAAATGGTTTCCCCCAAGTGCATATGTATGCGTCACTCGACATACTCTGTAAAAGAAAAATGACAACGGTTTATCAGTATAAAAATATACCGAGTAAGTTAACCCCTAACTAACAATTTAAGGGGTTACATGTGTTTAAATCCAAAGATTTCACTTTTCATGCATTAATTTAAAAATCCATATTTTATTCGCAGCGGAAAACATGATAATTTATTCAAGACGAAAATGCATAATTTAAAAGACATAATTTAAAAGCGAAATTTTAAAGCATAATTTAATGACGTAATTTAAATGCGTAATTTTTTAAAAAACATGGTAAATAAGATTTAAGCATAATTAACACTCACACAAGTCTTTTATATTTTATCCCGCAAACTAAGAAGAGGACACCATACCAGGAGATCACTAACGCGGCAATCTCAACATAGGACCACTAACGAGGCAGTCCACAACAATGGGAGACCAGTAACGAGGCAGTCTCAAAAGATAGTAGGACCACTAACGAGGCGATCCAAAACACAGCGCGCGAGATCACTAACGAGGGAATCTCAGATAATAAGGAGACCACTAACGAGGCAGTCTCAAAGATAATGATTAGCATGAAGATCGGCTCAGCCTAGTGAACGGGATTTTTCGAAAGTTCGTATTTCAAGTGATCAAAATATTCGATATCGCGTTTCATAGTTCGAGTTTTCTCAAGTTCGAAAAATCCGATTCGACGCAGTTTACGCCTTTCTTAATTAAAAATTCATTTTTACACCAAAAATTCTGAAATTTACATAGTAGCTCAAAAACACACACACGAACAACTTTCATGTTTTAAGTTTTTGGAAATGAGGTTTCGAAGTGAGTCAAAATTTGAGTTCTTTACAGAAGGTAATTTCTGTTTTAAAAAACTGATTTCGTCACAGGTTCGTGCGACGCCAATTAAAAATTCATTTCAAAGCCAATTGATCCAAAATTTTTAAAGGCGATACACAACACATTAATGAACAACTTTCATGTTTTCAGAATTTAGAAATAATGAATTTTAGATGTTCAAAAATCGACCACAACACGCTGTACACGCGCGGACTCAAAAGATCGCTTAAAACAGGTTCTGAAATTCGGCCGTTTGACATAATAAATGAACTCCAAAATCCATGAAATTTTATATGCATAATCTAGACACAATTATCTACAACTTTTGTTTAGAAATGCAAAGTTGAATCATTCTAAAAACGGGTGGAAAACATGCATCAAGTCGAATAAGAAAATCTGTCAACAGTTTGAAACGTTCGGTTTGTCACAGAAAGTTTACGGCGAAATTTGGGATAGCAAATCTTAATGTCAATGGCTGAAATTTGGACACAAGATAGATTAAAGTCTTAGGAACAAAATCTATGTTGAAAAGTTTCCGGTTTGAATTCCCGAAGGTCACGTTTTAGGCGAGTTTTTGAAATTTGACGAAAATAGAGTTTTTGAAAATCGATTTTTGTTACGGGTCTAGATCTCGAGTTTTAAACAACAATAAACCACAAAAATTTGTGAGTAAGGTTTTAACTTACTTAGTTAGAGATTAGAGCCGCTGGAATGGGTTTCCAAACGTCCTAGGGTCGCGACGAACGGCCAACTTCTCCGATCGCTTTTTGTTCGTTTTCCAACGTGAAATCGTAGTAAAGGAAAAGGGTTAGATTTCGAGTTTCCAAGTTGTATGGAAGAACTAAAACATTATACCATAGCTTACCAAGAGTCTAGGAGGCAGGGCTTGGTTCCTTCCGCCTCGTCGTCGCCGGAATGCTCGCCGGAAAGTGGATTCGGAGGGATTTTGAACTTTGAGAGAAAATTGAGAGTGTTTAGGGAGTGGTTTCTGAAAGCTTAGGGTTTGGGACGCCCCTAGGGTGTTCTTAAGCCTTCCCTAAGGCTGGGATTCGGTTGCCATCGAAGGAGGTGTTGTTTTTGGCAAGAAAATCACCATGGAAGGAAAGTTTACACTTTCTCCACCTCTGGCGCGCTGGTGACGCGCACCTATAGCCTTTGCCGTGCGGAGCACGCGCGACCAGCTTGGAGTCGCGACTCCGCCTTTCGCGCGGTGGCCGCGCGGCGAGCGCCGGCCGGCCGGACCGGCCGGTTCGGCGCTCCGCGTGTTCCGTCGGGTCTTTTCTTCCTTTCCTCTATCGGTTTTCTACCCTCTACGTGTTAGCTCGACTCCTCGGGTCGTCTCTGGTTCGGAATCTTTACCTTAAACTTGTTACGAGTTCGGCTTATTGCTCGTAACATTTCCGTGCCCTAATTAGTCTTGTCTAAATTAGTTCCAACTCCTCCTATCGTCCTTGCGATTGATCTTGTGATTTATTTTGTGATTTATTTTATGATTTATTTTATGATTTATTTTATGGATGAACTTAGAAATTAGCTCCAAGCTGCCTACGTACCCTGTGAAGGGATCAAGTCATGACGTAGTTCAAAACAATTTGAATTTGTTTTCTTCTCGGGTGTTACAAAAAAAAAACAGAGAACTTAAAAACATAATATAAGCAAACAAAACAGAATATAGAATTCATCAGATTCTTGCTAATATTACGGAATTACAAAGCATGATGGTTCTTATGACATGCAATCTGTTATTACAAATAAGGAGGCATCTCCCCATCAATTCCAAATCTGAGAAGCAGATTACAGTGCTCAGAGACTAAACACCTCATGCAGTAAATTGAGGTAACTCCATAAGAGTTCCTTGAAAAGCTGTGATTATTATCATAATAGTTCCTAAGATTGCAAAATCTCTTCTTAGGTTGTCCTTGAAAAGGTGAAAGAAATTCCTCATAATTTGATAGCCACCCTCTGACTTGAAGTCGGAGATCTTTGAGCCTTCGTCTATTCTTACATAGAGTAGCAAAGAGCCAAATTCCTTTCTCTTGTTCTTCAACTTCATCCTTACTCAAAAGCATAAGAGCTTTTAGGTAAATGGATGGGGGTGATTATCAGTAATTGCAGGTTTTAAGAGATCAAATGTTGCTTGTTCATTCTTAACTTGAACAAACAAACGCAGTGCCTCCCATAACTGGTACATCCAATTTCCTGCATTTCTACAGCTTTCAAGAAAATCTCTCTGTGTTTCTTCAAAAGTCCCCCATCACCATGCAGAAAATTCTTCAAGAGAAGCCCTTTTTAAGACTAAAGGATGATGGGTAGCTTCTTCAAACTCTTTGCAGACTAATTTACAATTAAAAACAGTCTCAAGGTGATCAAATGCCATTCTTGACATAATATTTCCAAGAATCTCATAAGGAAGATCTGTGATCTGAGTTTCCCTCGATCAAGATTTCTTTATTGAAGTCCTTGGTTGCTTTGAAGAGCCTCCAATTTCACAGCTGAGTAGGATTAAAAACAATAGCCAAATTAAAAGCTAAGGAATGAAATTCATTAATGCAAAAGGAATGTACAGATTAGGTCATCCAGAGAATTCACTGTTCAAGACAATAAGCACAAAGGATTACAAGCAAAAGAAAATATGAACTGCTTGGTTACTATTCTAGTCTAATTATAGCAATTCATCTTCATTTTGCTCTTCTTCTTCATTGTTCCACTGCTCCCAATCAAATAATATGCCTTGTTCTCCACTTGCTCTTCTGTATTGCTTGACATAGTCAAATAATTCACATGGAATGCACTCCATCCTTTCAATAAAGGGCAATTGTTGTCGCTCTACAAGGGAGTGATTCTTACAGAAACTCCTTTCCTCTTGATCAAGGAATGGATTTGGAAACTTCTCACAGTAAAGAAGCCAGTGCAGAACACTTATTTTAAGGAAAGCTAAATCAAAGGGATCCTGGGTTACAGATTCAATCAATTGAATTCCTTCCTCATCCAGTTGTTGATCTTGTTTGGAAAGCAATAGGAGACATCTTATGAAAGCAGTTGGTTTGTGTTTATCATCTAATCCGGGCTTTAAGAGTTCATTGGCTTTTTCTTCATTTTTATCATCCACAAAGGCTATCAGTGCAGGTTCGATATTAAACATATAGTTCCCTGCATCCTGACATTCTTTAATAAATTTGACCTGATTACTGAAATAAGAATTTCCTCTCCAAATAGCACAGGTTTCCAGATTAACTCTCTTTAGAGCTAATAATGATCTGCTTGCTGAGAAAAATTGCTTGGATGTCTCAGATGCTCTAAAAAGTATCTTTATGCTTTCCTTTCCTAGTCTGGACAGAATGTCTCCCAGTAACTCAGTTGGTAAATCAAATATTTGAGTTTCCAAGAGTTGAGGGATTCCGACATTTCTGAAAAGAAAAGGAGGAAAAACACAGAATTCAGAGTAAAACTTATTGTTTATGCAGTAATTAAGGAATAGAGATTAGATTTTATTAACAATACCAAGTTGCATTACAAAATACAAGAGACTTGGTTTGGTGACAATTCAAAATCTAATACTAGAAGACTTGTCACAAACATCAATCTCTTCCTTCTTCATCCAAGAATTCTTCAATAATGCTATGGTTATAAGAGTCTTCCTTTGCTGCCATCCTAAAATTAGCTATTGCTCTACTTGTATCACAACAAAGATAGTTGATCTAATCTGCTCTATGATTAAAATATGGTGGCCTATGAAAGATTTCCCAGTCATGATTATCAAGATTGCAGAATTCCCTCTTTTTCTGGCCTAAGAAAGGATTCGGGACATATTCGCATTCTGAGAGTAAAGTAAGAAAATCATATCTAAAATCATAGCTATTTAACCTATCATTTAATATAGGACTCATTAAACGAAGCCCTGTATCTATTTCCTTTCTAGAAACTCTACTTAAACAACATAAGGCTTTAAAATATTGAGAAAACCTGGAATTGTCATTAATTCCTTCTTCCAGGATTTGAAATGTCTTGTTTTCTTTACCCTGCGTGAACAGTTCCATAGCTTTATGTAGGTTCAGTATGTGATTTTTAGCCCGTCTGCAGGAGTGTAGAAACTCGGCTTTACCAGAGGATTTGTTATAAATTCTCTTAAAAGCCGGATCCTCTACATTGAATCTCCGGAAGACAGTGGGGTAGTTTGAAACCATTTTGAATGTTGAACATGTTCTTTTGCAATGGAGCAAGTCTTCGAAGCTGCTCTGCCCTACTCGTGACAAAATCTCTCCAATGATGTCCAGTGGAAGATCAGTCATTTGTAGTGCGGAGAACTCAAAAGCCTGCTCTTTACTGCTGTTTGAGCGAGTTTTAAAGAAGGAAAATCAGTTGTTTGCATTAATGAAATTATACTACCAAAATTCTACGATTTCTAAGAGAAATGTGAACGAGCGAAGATAGATTATGCGAAATACAGATATAAACCCTAATGTTACAAATCAAGCATATAGATGCGAAATGCAGAAGCAAAGTATGCAAAATTTAAACACCAAAAAGAAGAAAATGAAGTAAGAATGGAAGGCTTACGGATTGTTGCCTGCCATTTGAGTGAGTTCCTGGAAGTGAAAGTATTTCGAACGTTTCTCGATGAAAATTTCGCAAACGGAATGAGAGAAGCTTGACGATGGCGGTTTCTCCTTCGAGAGAAAATATATGGATAGATATGAAAGTGATTTGAAAAGATATGGAGATTATAAAAATGGGCTGGCCTAGTTTAAAAGCTGCAGAGTAGGATACTCAAGTGTTTTTCCCCTCTTAGATTATAATGATTAAGTCTAGGCCTGCCACATCAGCGAATTTGAATATTAACTCAAAATTTGAGTTAATAAACCTACGCAGGCAAAACTAATGGACGAAAATAGATTATTTTGAAAAACAACGCGAGGAGCATAAATTGAAAAAGATTAAGGCTACAAAAAATTATGCATTCAGTCTAATTAGATCCTAGATCAGACTCAAAGTCTAAATCCAGTTCACCTACATACTCATTAAAAGCTACCCTCAATTCCTTAATTAGGGTTACTAAACCTTTCCTTCATCCCCTGAATATACTCCTCTTTAGCCTAAAGGATGTTTGGGAGCCTCATTTAACATTTTACAAGTTGATTTGCAATTGAACACGGTCTAATGATGATCAACTACCAATCTTGACAAGATTTTCCCAAGAATCTCATAGGGAAATTCTGTGATCTGAGTTTCCCCTGATCCAAACTCCTTTGATGAAATTTTTGGTTCCTTAAAGGAGCTTCCAGCTTCAACAATGATTAATATTTGGAAAGGATAATGCAATTGAATTAAGAAAAGAAGCATAAAGGAATGAAAGTACAAGAATTGTAGGTTAACAAGTATAATAGAAATATATTAACAAGTGGTTCCAAATTACATCCCAAAATTACTGAAAACGCAAAGGTTAGCCATAGTATTTTCCTATTCTAGAAAATACTGGACTATTCAAGGATTAACAATTTCCTCTTCATCAGAATCAGTCCACAGCAATTCATCAGGAAACACCTCACCACAATACAATCTGAATTGCCTCACTATGTCAAAGAATTGACAAGGGATACAGTCCATCCTAACATATGGTGGTAAAAAGGCTCGTTCCGGCAATGTATGAGTCTTGCAATAACTCCTTTCTTCTTGACCTTGAAAAGGGTTAGGGATTCTCGGAAAGTGGATCAGCCAATGAAAAAGATAGAGCTTAATGAAAACAACATCTAGGACATTCGAAGCTGCTGTTTTGATCAACTCTAAACCCGCTTCATTTAGCTTGTCATCTTGTTTTGTCAAGAGAAGCATTGTTCTGAGAAGGATGGTGGGTTGATGTTCATCATCTAATCCTGACTTGAGGAGTTCAAAAGATTTCTTCTCATCCCGTTCATCAACAAATGCCATTAATGCAGGTTCGATATTAAACATATAATTCCCTGCATTCTGGCATTCTTGAATGAACCTACTCTGATTATCAGGATAGACATTTTCCCTCCATCTCATACATGATTCCAGGTTTGCTCTCTTGTACACAAGATGGGTTTTGCTCGCTTGATAGAATATTGGAGAGACTTCTGCTACCCTAAAGAGTTCCCTCACACTGTCTTTTCCAAGTCTCGACATGATATCTCCCAGCAACTCAGTAGGTAAGTGAGATATCTGAGTTCTAAGGAGTTGTGGATTCCTAGCATTTCTGTTTCCAGAAAAGAATACAATGAGGAATACAGAAGAGAACCTTTTATTGAGAATGATGGAACTATCAATTTGAAAATAGGATTTCATTTCTATTGCCAAGCTCCAATAACCTCATGTGGAAAATCCGTTAGTTATAATACAAAGATCCCAGAAAAATACTCTCCAATTTTAACATTGTTTAAGAGAGTTTAAAGAAAAGGCTTTTAGTTCTTCGATTTCTACAGCCAAAACAAACTCATCGAAAATTCAGAATCATAAACCCTAGGTCTAATGGCGTAATCCGGAAATAAACATTGCAGAAAGAACAACAATGTGAAAGATATGATAAACTAGATAGCTTACAGATTGTTCCCGGCCATTTTCTTCTTCGATTAGGTTTCTGAATGAACTTGCTACGAAAATGATTGAGAATGGAGCTATTGGTGTGTGACGATTTCTTCTCGGGAGAGAAAAAGAGAGAAAAACTGATGAAAAGTTTTGAAATGACAACTGAAAGGAATGATTGCAAGGATATAGCCGACCTATTTCTATCTAAGAAATGCAAGGGTCAAAATAGTAAATCTTGTTTCTGTAGGGAGTAATGATTAAGCCTAAAATAAGCCTATTTGAAAAACAAATTTATTTAAAATGACTAAGATAAAAATCTGGTGCAAAAGATAAGATCAAGTCATTATTCGACACAAGAAAATAAGGCGAGGAGTAAAGAAGACATATCATCAACAGAAAACTCAGAATTAAACAAAAATTAAGAGAATACATAATCAATTAATCAAAATCTGAATCAGTTTCTAATTCTGACTCAGATTCAATTACATGTTCATTGAAGACTTCTCTTAATTCTCTAATCAAATTGGTAACCTCACAACACAAACAATCAATGTTTGTGGCACCATAATTATAGTGTGGAGGCTCCCTAACTAAGTCTCTGCTGTGTGGAGCCATGTAATCACAGTAGTAACGATGCCCTTGTCCTAGGAAAAGGTTAGGCTCTTCTTCACTGTCGATAAAAACCCTACTGATCTTCTCCTTAATCTTGTGGATGTGCTCTTCCTCTTTAAGGATTGATCCAAGCAGATACAGTCCTTCATCAATCTCTTCAAGGCTCTCTGAACTCAGAAGAATGAAGGCCTTGATAAAGATTGAAGGGTGATGATTATCCTCAATTCCAGGCCTGAGGATTTCAAAAGCGGCTTCCATAAGCCCTGTGTTGCGGAAAGCCACGAGTGCAGGTTCAAGTTTGAGCATGAAATTCCCTGATTCTCTGCATTTTTCCATTATCTGTGCGTAGTGAGTATCATGCGTTCTCTCCGCAGTGATTCGCTTCACTACATTTGCTCTCCTCCATACTGCAGGTGCCTTGCTCTCAAGAATTTCTTGCAAGTTGGGGCTATTTTGGCTACATCTTTCATCTCTTCCTTTCCCAGTCTTGAAAGAATGTCTCCCAAAATTTCATCAGTGATATCTATAATGGAGATTCTGGCATTGGGAGCTGCTGCGGCCATTTTGATTTCTGATGAAGGTTGTAGGATAATCGTTCTAATGTGGGAAGGTTTGAGATGTAAGGAGAGAAAGATTCGACTAGATTTTATAGCAGAAAAACTGAATTCTGCCATAATTACAAGCGGTTGAAACGACGTGTGATAGTTAGTGTAGAGGAAGAAGAAGAGTCTGAAAAGGGGTATTTTAGTCTTAAGAAGTTTGAAAAATCTATCCGTTCAGTATTCCCAGGCTCTCGCTTTGTTACTTGTCATCGCGTGATTATATAAACTGTCTCTCGCTTTGTAAACTACAAAGCGAGAGAGAATTGTTGTACATTCTTCAAAGAAAATGGTCACGCTTTATGTTTCAACAAAGCGTAGACATCAAATTCTTTGGCATTTAGAAACAGATCAAATTTTTCATCAAAAAATGAGAACTTGAACTTATCACCTCGCTTTATAACTTTTACAAAGCGTGAGTGAGTATAGTTCATCTTTAATCACGCTTTGTCAAATTAGCAAAAGTGTGGCCTCAGAATTTGTTCATACTTTATTTCCAAACACTTAATACTCAAAAACCTGGTTGAAGATCTCCTTCTCATCCCTCTTCAATCCATCACAGCTTCATTTCCTGAAAATATAGAAAATAAGAATTAGAGATAAAACATATATCAAAAGAAAAAGGGAAATACTACTCAGTTAACATGGGTAGTATCCACCCCCTATTTTTTTTTTTTTTTGCAGGAAAACTAGGGTTTATCCAAATATTCAGTTTGGATATTTAAATCTTGTTGACCAATATATTCTTTAAGCCTGTGTCCATTTACAGTCTTTTCTCCTTCACTGAGCATGATTGTGACTGCTCCATTGTCATGAACAGCTACAATGGGGAATGGTCCTGTCCACCTCGATCTGAGCTTTCCTGGAAATAATTTCAAACGAGAATTATAAAGTAAAACCAATTGACCAACATAAAATTCCTTATGTTTAATTTTTGAATCATGAATTTTCTTGGTTCGATCTTTATAAATCTTGCTGCTTTCATATGCTTCCAGTCTCATCTCTTCCAACTTAGACAGATCAAATTTCCTCTTGTGTTGTCCTGACTGAACATCCATGTTAAGCATCTTAATGGCCCAATATGCTCTATGTTCTAGCTCAACTGGAAGATGACAAGCTTTTCCAAAAACTAATCTGTAGGGAGATATTCCTATATGAGTCTTGAAAGCAGTTCTGCATGCCATAAAGCATCATCCAGTTTCTTTGACCAGTCTTTTCTTGTAATATTCACAGAAGCTTGTAAAATATGCTTAATTTCCTTATTAGATACCTCCACCTGTCCACTTGTCTGAGGATGATATGGTGATCCAACCTTATGATGAACACCATACTGTTTCAGCAACTTCTCATAGAGTTTATTGACAAAGTGGGATCCTCCATCAGATATAATGGCGCGAGGGGCTCCAAACCTGGTAAAAATATTCTTTTGCAGAAATTCAGTAACTTGTTTAGCTTCATTATTGGGTAAAGCCACTGCTTCTACCCATTTTGAGACATAGTCAACAGCTACTAGAATGTAGTGATTACCAAATGATGGGGGAAATGGTCCCCTAAAATCAATTCCCTACACATCAAATATCTCTACTTCTAAAATTCCTTTTTGAGGCATTTCTTCTCTCATTGAAATGTTTCCCAATCTTTGGCATCTGTCACACATCTTTATAAGTTTCTGGCAATCCAAAAAGATAGTCGGCCAGAAGAAACCACAGTCTAGAACTTTTCTAGTAGTTCTAGCAGGACCATGATGGCTTCCTAAAGGATTCTCATGACACTTTCTAACAATTTGAAAACCTTCATTCTCATGAACACAGCGCCTAATAACCTGATCGGAACAAAACTTAAATAAAAAGGGGTCATCCCAATAGTATTTCTGAATTTCTCTGAAAAATCTTGACTTATGATGAGAGTCTTTAAACTTTGGAACAATCTTGCAGTCTAGATAATTAGCAAAATCTGAAAACCAAGGACAATCAAATTGATGCAACAGCAAAGCATACAATTGCTCATCTGGAAATTTATCATTTACAACTTCCTCATTTTCTGTTTTCTCTTCCAATCTAGAAAGATGATCTGCTACTCCATTGTCTTTTCCTTTTCTGTCTTTAATAATAATGTCAAACTCTTGTAAAAGTAAAACCCATCTTATCAGCCTAGGTTTGGCATCTTGCTTTGAGAAAAGATATCTTAATGCAGTATGATCTGTGTAAACTATAGTTTGAGCTCCAATAAGATACTGTCTGAACTTGTCAAAGGCAAAAACTACAGCATACATTTCCTTTTCTGTAGTGGTGTAGTTTATCTGGGCATCATTAAGAGTATGGCTAGCATAATAGGTAACATGATGTTTGCCTTCTTTATGTTGCCCCAAAACTGCTCCTACTGCATTCTCACTTCCATCACACATAAGTTCAAAAGGTAGACTCCAATCAGGAGACTGGACTATAGGTGCAGTGATAAGTTTCTCCTTCAAGGTCTTAAAAGCAGTCAAGCAATCTTCATCAAAGCTAAATACCACATCCTTATGAAGAAGATTACATAAAGGTCTTGCTATATTAGAAAAGTCCTTAATAAACCTTCTATAAAACCAGCATGACATAGAAAACTCCTTACTGCCTTAATCGTTTTAGGTGGTGGTAGATTTGCTATCACAGAAACCTTAGCTTTGTCTACTTCTATTCCTGCTCTAGATACTTTGTGTCCTAGGACAATTCCTTCCTGAACTATGAAATGACATTTTTCCCAGTTAAGAACCAAGTTAGTGTCCTCACATCTCTGCAAAATTTTTGACAGATTTTGTAAACAGTCTTCAAAGTCAGTTCCATAAACAGTAAAATCATCCATAAACACTTCAATGCATTTTTCAATAAAATCAGAGAAAATACTCATCATGCATCTTTGAAAAGTAGCAGGAGCATTACATAATCCAAAAGGCATTCTTCTGTAAGCAAATGTTCCATATGGGCAAGTAAAAGTTGTCTTCTCATGATCTTCACTAGCAATAACTATTTGATTATAACCAGAATAACCATCTAAGAAGCTGTAAAATGGTTTACCTGACAGTCTTTCTAACATTTGATCAATAAAGGGTAAAGGAAAATGATCTTTTCTTGTGGCAGTATTTAGTTTTCTATAATCAATGCAAACTCTCCAACCAGTTACTGGTCGTGTTGCTACTTCATCACCATGTTCATTAGTCACAATACAAATCCCACCCTTTTTGGGTACAACTTGTGTTGGACTTACCCATTTACTATCAGAAATAGGATAGATTATACCTGCATCAAGTAGTTTGATTACCTCCTTCTTGACAACTTCTTGCATTGGTGGATTTAGCCTCCTCTGTGGTTGTCTGGATGGTTTGTCTTCATCCTCCATCAGGATCCTATGCATACAAATGTGTGGAATGATGCCTTTGATATATGCTATAGTCCAAGCAATTGCCTGAATATGATTTTTAAGAGTACCTACTAGAGCTTGTTCTTGTTCTTTACTCAATTTAGATGAAATTATTACCGGAAGCTTCTTTTTGTCTGCCAAAAAGGCATACTTAAGATGTTCTGGTAATACTTTAAGTTCAAGCTCTGGTGGGTTTTCTATTGATGGAATTAATTTGCTTCGAGTTTGCACTTCCATCTTTAAATCAGATCCTTCTTTAGAAGGATCTGTTTTATCAATGTCATCCTCAGATTGTTCTGAAGATGTTATATCCTCACTTTCTGATCCATCCTTGATTTCACCAGTCTCAGGATCAGCGAATCTGACCGCGCACAAGTAAGCAAAAGTAGCATCTTCAGCATTTGTGAGTGGGGTGAGATTGTTCTCAATTACATCAGTGGTAAAGAGATTATAGTAATCAAAAAGATTTCCCCACTCCATAGTACTAGAATCTAATCCCTTTCCCGCTACATTGGTTTCAAAAGCATTAAAAGGATATGTTGCCATCTTCATCATGTCGAAAGTAACTTCCTGATCATCAACATGAAGTTTGACTATTCCATTCTTTGCATCAATCATGGCTCCTGCAGTCACCAGGAAAGGCCTTCCTAGTATGATATGAATTCTGACATTTTCATCGATATCAAAAATGACAAAGTCAGCTGGAAAACAAAGGCCTCCTTTCTTTACTAAAACATCTTCAATGATCCCTTCTGGTCTGGTGCTCGATTGGTCAGCAAAGAAGAGAGTCATATTCACTGGCCTCATCTTCCCCAAGTCCAATCGTCTGGCCATAGCAAGTGGCATTACATTGATGCTGCTTCCTAAGTCACAGAGCCCTCGCCCAGCTTCTTTACAGTTAATAATCGGGGTAAAGTAAAACTCCCTGGATCTTCAAGCTTTGGAGGAATCCGTTGTTGAAGAACCAAGCTGCAATTCTAATTTAAGACCACCATTTGCTGCTCTCCCGCACTTCGTTTCCCTGAAATCAATTCTTTCAGAAACTTAGCGTAAGTGGGCATATCAGCAATTAATTCAACCAAAGGGATTGATATTTCAATGGCCTTAATCTTTTCAAGAAATTTCTTAAATTTAATTTCTTGAAGATCATTTTTGAGTCTCCCAGGATATGGTATCCTGGGCATGTGTTCATCCAGTGAATCCTTTTTGTTACCTGTAGAGTTAGGGATATCATTACCTCCCTCTTTTTCCTTTGGAAAGGAGTGTCCTGAGACATTCTTTTCCAAACCTTTATCCTCAAGTATCTGTCTTTCTTCAAGCTGATCATCTTCTTCCATTGTCTGAACATCTTTGAACTTTTTCTGCTGTAGCAACCTATCTCGTTTCTTTTCAAATTCAGGATCAACAACTTCTTTCCCTCCCCTCAACGTAACTGCCTTACATTGTGGATTTGTTTCAGAGGAACTTGGTAGTTTTCCTTTTTCTCTTTGCTGTAATAACTTGGCCATCTCTGTTACTGAATTTTCAACATTCTTGATTGAAGCCTGCAGTTGGTTGTTCGTCTCTGTCTGCTTAATAATAAACTCCTTCAGAGCATTCTCCACCTTTAAAGAATAAGTGTTATCTTGAACAACAGGATAAGGGCCTGGTGGCACTGGTTGCATGGAAAATTTGCAGGCATTGGTGCAAACGGTCCATATGGTCTATTATGTTGATTCATTTGTTGAGGAGGTCTCTGAGGGTACATTTGCTGCTGAGGATAAAATTGTTGTTGAGGACGAAACTGCTGCTGGTTTTGTTGAGGCGGATTCAGGAGATGTGCATTCTGTGCATTTTGAGTGTTACCATAGCTCCAGTTTGGATGCTTGTTCTGGAATCCAGTGTAATTACAGCTTTCGTCTTGTTTTGGTGCTTCCTGAAGCTGCGGACATTGATCATTATGATGTGGTCCAGAACATATTCCACATTGATAAACTGGTTCCATGGGAGTAGGTTGAAGAATCATCATAGGTTGTTGTTGTTGATGCTGAACTTGTTGACTTGTTTGCTGAGCTAGCTGTAACTCAGCAATCTGTTTAGTGAGTGCTGCAAATTTTTCTTCATTTTTGTCTGTATGAATGACAAGACTCTTTCTTGTAGGAGATGGTGGGTCATCATCTTGCAGGACTGCTCTGCTAGCTGTCATGGTGTCTATTGTTGACCAAGCTCTATCAAGTGGCATCTGAAGTAATTGTTCCCCTCCAGTGGCATTAATCATCATCTGCCAAGTGTGAGTGAGTCCAGTGAAAAAGATCTTCAAAAGTCTTCTTTCTGTGATACCATGCTGCGGGCATCTTTTAAGCATATCAAAGAATCTGTCTCGAGCATCCTTCAAAGATTCTACTTTTCTCATCTTAAAGCTAGAAATCTTATCTACCCATTCATCTACTTTACTTTCTGGAAAATATTTGAGCAAGGAGTTTCTGACTAGTTCTGGCCACGTAGCCTTCTGTTGAGCATTCAATGAATCATACCATTCTTTCGCAGAACCATCCAAAGAAAATGGGAACATTGCTAGTTGAATGGTTTCTCTTGAGGCTCTTCCCTTCTTCACTGTCTTACTCAGTTCAACAAACTTTTTGAGATGTAAGTGTGGATCTTCAGCACTCAACCCATAAAAAGCTCTGGAAGATGCCAAGTTTAATATACCAGGTGGTATATCAACCTCTTCATCTGTTCCAGCCAAATACTGATCAACGTTTGGTTGCCATGGTTGATATTGTTTTTCTTGAGGATTTGGAGCAGGATTAGCAAAATTTGGTGGAAAGTAATGCTGATGATCAAATTGTGGTGCAGCAGCCCTCTGTGGTGCTTGAAAATGTCCTCGAAGTGGTACGTTTTGCTGATTTTCTGTCTGTCCATTTGGTAAGTTTCCAGGTCCGTCATTTTGTCCATTGTTAGCCATCCTAGTTATTGTTGAAAGATTCCCTTCTACAAGATCTCTTTGTCTCCTTCTAGCACTTGCTCTGATCAGCCTTGCTGTTCTTTCAAGTTAACAATTAAAAGGAAGCAAAGGTTGCCTTTGAAGATCGAGTTGTTCTCTCGCTCATAAACTGTTGAGACTGCTCTGTGAACAAAATGAAAGAATTAATGAATTTATTTAATATGATTAAAAGTAAATAATTACAATTAAACCAAAGAGTATCTATAGTTCTAAAATTCATAACGCTACACCCTCCCCGGCAACGGCGCCATGGCTTTGAGGTAAAACCTGCTGCAATGCCCCCGACAGCCTTTAAACTATAATCCTATAGGACTGTTAAAGAGCTTGCCTAATTTTTCCTACCGAAAGCGCACGGTATCAAGCTGCAGTATTTATTTTTATTGCCGGGATCGTTCATTAGAGAGTTACACGATAGAAGCGTTTTAATAGAATTATTTGTTCTAGAACTCGTTTCTACTCTTGGTTTAAGGATTGTGTAATGATGATGACTAAGAATTAAATGCTAAACTGTAAATGCATAAAACTGTAAACAACAATAAAGAAAACAATTGAAATGATGTTGAGTGTTATAATTATGTTCATGAGTTTACGGATAATGTGGACCAAAACAAACAAACGAAAGAAGAATATGATGAGAATATCGTACTTCAATGGTTAGAAACAGAATGAAAGCTCATTGAGATAGACAAATCCTCTATGCAACTTAATCAAATCTTCATGTCTTAAATCACTTCCCAAGACAGGTACTTGTGATTCAGTGTCACGACACTCTAAAGCATTGAAATCATGGGATACTCTCATCACAGGATGATCGGTCAGACTCATTCTGTGACAAAAGCTTTTAGAACTGTCACTTAATCTATCTCTTTCGGACTCAGATTAAGCCTTTGATAACTCAAGGTCACATCTAAATCATCTTATATTCATCTGAACTTGAAGTTGTTCTTTTCATTACTCTGAATCAAATTAAGCTCATAACCCTATATTGGATGTCCTCTACAAGAATTGAAAAAGCAAGTATTTAAATCTATCATCCAATGGTTTCATAAGACTTAACTCCTCACAGTAATTCCTTCAAGTAGTTGTAAGAAGTAATAGTCCTGTAAGTATATCAAGATGAAATTGCTATTCAAAATCCTTGACTTATCCAGACCATTCAGATTCATACAGATGCTTTAGCTTGAGAAATCTCTGTAAACAACTCTAAATACCCATGGCTTGACTCAGGATTAGTAAGACTTAGAAAGAATATTTAATCTCCTACCCATAGCATATAGTGGAAACTATAAAGCTATGAAGCCTGGAAATTAATCTTCTTAAAACTCCCACTAATTATTGGGACAAAAGATGGTTTTTGAAACATCTTTCCCTTTTTAAACGACAGGTACTAATGCCCAACTAAAGAACAAGTTTGTTCTTCATCATCCTGAGTAAATAATGATTGAGAAAATTTATATCATCATCTTTCTCAATGTACTAATGAAAATATTAATATGAATTACAGATATGAATTATGAGTCTATATTCAAGAAGTATGATTACTCATCATAGACAGGGAAATATCCCAAAATATCATATGTATAGGTAGTATTATATCTATAAAGAAACGATGAGGGTTCTGAATCCTCTTAATCAAAATGCTAGGGTGTTTCCAAGATATAAACTGGAAACTAGACAGAATTAGGAAATTACTTTCCTATGAAAAAGATTTGAGAAATAATTATGCAAAATAAATGTCCAAAATAGCTCGCAGTAACTATTTTGGGTTTCAGACAATGAACATTCCAATTTTCGGCACGCTATGTCTGTACAGCGTGGAGGGAGTTATTGTTCAAAGAATGTTCCTCAGATTTTGTTTATACAAAGAACTGAATGCCTCGCAGTAATATCTGTAAGAATGCGGCGAGGTATTCAATTCCTACTTATAGAATAGGGGTTATATATGTATAAGAAATGAGTAGTTGATATACCAAGAAATGGGAATCAATTCTGTTGCTATTTTGAGTTAGCTCTCTCGCTTTGTCAAAATGACATCGCGAGAGTATTGCAATAACCTCTCTTGAAACAAAGTTGTCAGGATAATTCCTCGCGTCATCTTTTACGATGGAGCGTGGTTTTATCCTTATATGAAGTAAATGATCAAGCCCTGTAATTATCATAACTACCTTCTGGAACTTTTATTCAGAAAACAATGAAAACAGAACTTTTCTTATCCAGATTCGAGAAATTTGAGTTTGTTAATTCTTAAAGATTATCATGCGATGATTAACACTGCAGGGGTCCTTAGGAACCTTTTAGAGTTCTGAACATTAATTTCTGCGGATTTCTTCCAAATTTGTGCTCGTGGTAAAATATCAACAGAAAATCGAATGAACTCATAATTCTATCAGTTTCATAACTAACTCGGTTACAATATCCAGACTTCTTGCGTAATTAGAACAAACAAATTACGAATTAAAGATATGAAAGTATCATGATCTCGAGAATCATATTATCGACGTGATACAAATTCCAAGAAGTGAATATTGTGTTCGAGGTCTATACTTCTCTAAAACAGAATTGAAGAACATCAGGTTTCTAATAAACCTTTGAAAATTGTAACCAGAAAGATAAGAAATGCACGATTTGATAACTGATCATTCTTCATATATCTTGAATAACAAAGAATTAAAAACGAATACACCTGGAAATCTGATTGCAATCAGAATAATGTGAATTTGAACGAAGAAGTCGGAAACTAGATGGTGATCGTCGTAATGGATGAACAAAGCATTCCGATAGCAATTCTTCTTCCAAGGTCTCAAACTAATCTACTAAAATATTCTGAAGAAATTCTTCTGCGAAATTGAATTACAAATCTAAAGAACTTGAAGTAAATTGCAGTGAAAAGTAAACCCTAGCTAACCTACCTACTCAATTCTAAAAGTGAACTGGAGAGTAAAATGAGCTATTCTCTTCAATCTCCCGCTACTTGAGCTGATCCCCCAAGGGTCTTATTTATAGATGGGCGTTCTAACTGCTTCAGCCTTGGATGATAACCGCTCGCATCAGAATAACTCTCCTCTCGCTTTGTCCAGTTCCTTCAAAGCGAGAGTCAAAAATGTAATTGTCTTTCTTGACAAGGCGAGATCTCACAGTCTCTTCAAACAGTTTGCTTCTCGCCATAACACTTAAGGCTTTCTGTCTTGCACAAACTTTCTTTCCTCGCGATGTCAAACAATCATCGCGTGGACTTCAGCTTCTGAACATTTTTCCTTAAATCTTTCCTGATTTCGTATTTAAGTCCTCGCATCATTCATTTCTTTCCTCGCTATGTCTTTTTCCATCTCCCGTTGCTTTTCAACTTAACTTCCTGCTGAATGACAAAGCGTGAGTCAGTTCAAATAAAAACATAGCGTGCGAGACTTGCAATGAAAAT
The DNA here is from genome assembly GCA_030278955.1 of Hygrophila difformis. Classification (NCBI taxonomy): domain Eukaryota; kingdom Viridiplantae; phylum Streptophyta; class Magnoliopsida; order Lamiales; family Acanthaceae; genus Hygrophila; species Hygrophila difformis. The sequence goes on along the minus strand of JAOANR010000268.1, from coordinate 55,443 downwards.
TTAGAATTTCAAGCCATTTTCAATGTAATTCCAGCTTCTTCACAATCTTGGTTCTTCTTCCATCTTTTCACATCTTCGATGATTATTCATTAAAAACTAATGGAATTAAGAACAAAAGATAATCATTAAGTGTAATACCCGAGAATTTTACAACATAAATAAATATAATAAACACAATAAATCAATAAATAAATAAATAAAATAAATAAATAAGTAAACAAATAAATCAGTAAATACATTAAATAAATAAATATAGAAGAAATGAGAAATGAAATTAATTAAAAGAGATTGAATTAAACAAAAGAAATTAAATAAGGTTAAATAAGTCGTTACACGGGTATCCGATATAAATGAACTCGAGAGCTCGAGTCCAAATATAAATTATACGGGGTTCCTATTTCGTAAACCCGGAGAGAGTCCGGAAATTGGCATCCGGGAGCATAGAGGGATAGAAACCCGAAAGAGAGGCGGAAAAGCACGACGGATCGCATGACCCGCCCGGACCGGAGTCCAGGCGCTAGCCGCGCGCTGACCGCGCACTAATCATGGGAAACGCGCGCCAACCCCCGCGCCACATGACAGATTCGCCCGTTGCGTGAATCTCTCGCCCGAAGGCGGATTTTTCAACTTTCGGTTGAACGTCTCTCGACTCAAGACCCTTAGGGTCAGATTTTGGACGCCCTAGGACCTAGACATCTATAAATAAACCCCCTCGGAAGCTTAAACTCTTTTACAAAATCCTACGATACTCTCTATACACACAAGTCGAAATCCCGGAGTCAACGGAGGCACCAAACGGAGGCAGCATCTTTGGACGAAAATCCAAGGATCTCCAACGTTGTGGTAAGCTCTAGTCCGATAAATCTTTTCACGTTTCAGTCCGAAAACGGATTCTAACCTCGTTTCTTTTCTCTCTACACCCCGTATCGGATCTAGAACGGAGAACCCGACGAACGGAGAGGAGAAACGGTGATCTAGAAGCCACGCCTCCGAAATAGACATCCCGGACGTTCACAAATCAGTAAGTTAACTCTTACATGGTTTTGGGAGATTTTAAAACATTCGAAACTAAAAGATTTAACAAGAAACCGTAAATCTGTCAACTTTTGTTTTCGACCGACGCAACAGATTTGACGAATTTTTCCGAACCTTAAAACGACTTCAAACGGAGAAACGTAAAACACAAAAAATGTTCCTAAGGCCTAGATCTATCTACTGTAAAATTTTGAGAATTTTTAGAGACGATTTGTTATGTGAAAACCAACCGAAACTGAACTGCTTGAAACTAGATCTTGAAATTCTTGACAGAACTTAGGTCCGATCTTGATCACATTTTTGACATAGGTTCCAGACCGATTTAGATCTTTGGCCGAACATGAAAGTTGTAGATAATTGTCTTAAAATGATCACTGTCAAATTTCATCAAATTTGGAGTTGAATTGCTATGGTAGAATTCGAAATCTTTAAACTGTGATACGTTAAATTCGGACAGAATTGTTCTTCTGCGAAAATTGGTGACTTTGACCTGTTTAGGTATCTCGGAATGAAAAGGTTAAAACACAAAAGTTGTAGATCTTGACGTTTCCGAGTCAGTTGTGAAATTTTGGAATTTTTGGGATTAAATCTGATTTTAGACGAATTTTAGAGTGAACTGTGGTTTACCGGGAACAAATCTTGAAATCTTGTTGAAACATGGAATTAACCTTTAGGGTTGAAATGAGTTGAGAAATTATTTTTAAATAAAGATAATTGAGATCAGATTTTTAAAATTAAATCCCCTTACAAACTTGATAAATTAAAATTAGGGGTGAGTGCTCTGCAGGGTGCCCCCTAACGATTCACTTCGTGCCTTAACGGACGATGGTGACCCCCCGCGCTAAACTTGAAATATGATATTGCAAAAACAGCGAAATATAGAGCCTACACTCTCGAGAATATCCACATGGGTTTCCCGAGGCTCCGGAGTGGTACTGGGTATGGCTGATACGGTTGCGGCCGCCGGGCTACTGGCTAAACTTGTTGATATCGCGATGCTATCGTGAAACTTTGAAATACCAAATCTGGGATGTAATGGGGATATGAAATTAAATTAAATTAAATTAAATTACATTTATTGTCCAATTAAATTATTTAAATGCTTTATCTAAATTATGGCTATCAATTCTAAACCATGCGAAATGTGTTGTTAAATAGGGCTTTGAAATATACTCCCTCTGTCCTATTTAAGATGTCTTGTTTCATTTCTGCACACAATCCAATGCACTTTTTCAATCCTTAATATCTCAAAATATATACAACAAAAAATTATTTAAAATATATATTATAAAACTATATGATTATACGATTCTAACAAGATCCAATGTAATACCCGTGAATTTTCCATCATAAAATAAAACGATAATTAAATAGATAAATAATAAATAAAATAAATACCATAAATAAATAAATGAGTCCAGCAAATAAATAAATAAAGATAAGGAAATGAGAAATGAGATTTTAACTTAAAAAGGAATTAAAGGAATTTAATTAAATAGAAAAAAGGTAAATAAATTGCACACCGAAACCCGACACTAATGAACTCGAGGATTCGAGTCCAAAACATCCAATTAGACCCGAGAATAAATTTAGAGAGAATGTATGAACCCGAATATACCCCGGGAATCGGAATTCGGGAGCATAGAGGGATAGAAACCCGAAAGAGAGGCGGAAAAGCACGACGGATCGCACGACCCGCCCGGACCGAAGTCCAGGCGAGTGTCGCGCGGTGGCCGCGCGGTGAAACAAGGAACAGCACGCCACGACCGCGCCAAATGACAGATTCGCCCGTTGCGTGAATCTCTCGCCCGAACGCGGATTTTTCGACTTTCGGTTGAACATCTCTCGACCCAAGACCTTTAGGTCAGATGTTGGACGCCCTAGGGCTTGGGAAATCTATAAATAAAGCCCTTGGGAGCCCCAAACAAGTTTACAAAACCCTACAACCTTCCATATGTTCGAAACCCTAAATCCGGAGTCGTCGGAGGCACGAAACCAAGACGAACGCTGTTGGACGAGTTTCTCTCTCCATAGTCGTGGTACGTCTCGATCCAATCTTTATTCAATAAACGATTCGAAAACGAATCCTAATCATCTCCTTTTTCTTTCTACACCCCGTATTGGATCTAGATCGTAGAACCCGACGAACGGAGAGGAGAAACGGTGGACGGGAAGCCACGCCTTCGAATAGACGGTCCCGGACGTTCATAAACTCCGTAAGTTAACTCTTACATGGTTTTGGGATGAATTAAAACATTCAAAACTAAAAGATTAACAAGAAATCGAAATTCTGTCAATTATTACTTTCCACCGACGCAACAGATTTGATGAATTTTTTCGAACCTTAAAACGAACTCAAACGGAAAAACTTAAAACACGAAAAACGTTCCTAAGACTTTGATCTAGCTACTGTAAATTGTTGAGAATTTTTGGAGTCGATTTGATATGTGAAAACCCACCAAAACCGAGCTGTTTGAATCTAGATCTTGAAATCTTGGACAGAACTTAGGAATGATCTTGATCACGTTTTTTACATAGGATCTAGGCTGTTATAGATCTTTGGCCGAACATGAAAGTTGTAGATAAATGTCTTAAGATGATCCATGTCAAATTTCATTAAATTTAAACTGTGACACATTAAACTCGGACAGAATTATTCTTATGCGAAAATTGGTGATTTTGACCTACTTAGGTGAAACGGATCGAAAAAGTTAAAACACGAAAGTTGTAGATATTGATGTTTCCGAGTCAGATATGAAATTTTGGAATTTTTGGAATTAAATCTGATTTTAGACGAATTTTAGAGTAAACTGTAGTTTACCGAAACGAAATCTTGAAATCTTGTTGAAACATGGAATTAACCTTTAGGGTTAAAACGAGTTGAGATATTATTTTTAAATAAATACAATTGAAGTCAGATTTTTAAAATTAAATCCCCTTGCAAACTTGATAAATTAAAATTAGGGGTGAGTGCTCTGCAGGGTGCCCCCTAACGAGTCACTTCGTGCCGTAATGGACGATGGTGACCCCGCGCGCTAAACTTGAGATATGGATTGCCTAAACGGCGAAATATAGAGCCTACACTCTCGTGAATATCCGTATGGGTTTCCCGAGGCTCCGGAGTGGTACTGGGTATGGCTGATACGGTTGCGGCCGCCGGGCTACCGGCTAAACTTGTTGACATCGCGATGCTATCGTGAAACTTTGAAATACCAAATCGGGGATGTAATGGGGATTTTAAATTAAATTAAATTAGATTAAATTATGGTGTTGTCCAATTAAATTATTTAAATGCTTTATTTAAATTATGGCTTTTATGTTAAACCATGTGATATGTCTTATTAAGTAGAGCCCTGAGATAAATTATGCTATTGGATAGTGATTAGATTAAATTAAATATTATGTTATTATCATGCTTTTGTTAAATTATTAAATTTATGGCTTTTAAACCCTACGATCATGCATGTGTTAACTTACTCAGCAATTTTGCTGACCAAAACCATTTTTATTCATTTCCTTACAGAATATGTGGAATGAGCATGTGTGAGCACGATTCATGCATGGGATTTTGGGGAACACTTATTTTGCTTTTAAATTTCGTACTTAGACTATATTATGAACGGGCCTGTTTAACCCGTGTTTTGGCCATGTCGGCGCTTTTTATACTTTCCGCTGCGATACTGTACTAAACCAAATATTTCCGCTGCGCTATGCTATTGTTATTTTCGAATTATATTGTATGGGCTATTTTGAATGATTTAAATGTTTTTAAATACTGCAATACCTAGCCTTGCATCTCTTTAGTAAGCTCGGAGAAACCGTGTCTTACTAGGGAGATGTGGCGGTGACATCCCGACCTGGGTGACCAAAAACCGGGGTATTACAAGTTGGTATCAGAGCCCGGCTATTTTTAAACTATTATTTTTAAACCATTATTATTTTTAAACTATTATTAGTATTTTGACTATTATTTTAAATTTTAAATTATTATTTCCATGGAAAAAAAAAACAAATTTTTTTAAAACCCATGGAAAAATATATATATGTGGTGCATTAAATTATTATTGGGGGGAAATATCATTTGCATTTGCATGTTGCATCTCTGTTATGAACTTAGAATCTTGGAAACTTGAACTTAGAATCTTGGAAACTTGAACTTAGAATCTTGGCAAAACTTAAACTTAGAATTTTGGCGAATTGAACCTAGAATCTTGGCGAATTGAACTTAGAATCTTGGCGAATATTAACTTAGGTCTCTTGCTTGCGCTAGATGGCTAGTCAAGACATGATGCAGTTGATGGTCAGGATGATGAGTGTACATCTCGATTCCCACCAAACCCCTAGAGCAAATGAAGTACCGTATGGCTCAATTGGAGGCCAATTTACATCACATGGGCAACTTGAGAGAGGCGGATCATCACCGCATAAACCAACTCGAGCGCCAAGTCCAAACCCTCACTACGCAAAACTTAATACTAAAAGAATACATCGATTCCCACAGGCAGGACTTAAACACTATCTTTGACGAGTTGATGCCGCCGAGTTCGGAGGAGGAAGATCCAGAGGAAGATCCTGCTACCCTACCGGAGGATGTCATGAGACACTAGAGCTTCTATTGTTAGATACTATTTTGCTAGGAAAATATCGCTACTTTTGTACTAAAATTTCTTTTGAGGAAATAAAATGCCCGATTTATTTATTTTTTTTAAATCGGAAGGGAAATTTTAAAATAAAACCCCCGAGGCGTCGTATGCTTCTTAATTCGAACGAAGCACCACGTGCTAAATTGCTACACACATAAACATTTATAGAAATTGCTTAAACTATATGCTAAATTCACTGGTCCTAATCTATCCCATTTGTACCAGAATGGCACCCAGAGGAAGAGGAAGAGGCAGAACCCAACCCGCTCCCCAAACCACCACTGAAACACCTACTGAAACACCACCAAACGTCACTGAACCGATTCAACCTGATGAGGAACAGCCCCAAGGTGCGCAGGACGCCCCCGCACCGAACAATGTGGGCGATCGTCTTAGGACGATAGAGGAAGTGTTGATTGCGCTCGGAAACGCGCAAGTCAACCAGGGTCAAGCTGCGGCGGTACCTCTGCCCCAAGCTCGCCCTAACTACCTGGCGATGGTGAATCCTTACCAGCCACCCCACTATGCTGGTGAGGAGGATCCAGCTAAACTGGAAGAGTGGATCCGGACCTTCGACAAGCTGCTGGGAGCAGTTAAATGTCCGGAAGGAGAAAGAGTGCACGTCGCTTCGTACTACCTGGGAGGCGAAGCCGACGACTGGTGGCAGGCCACTCAAGCTAAACTGACTGAAGATGACGAGCCCTACTCGTGGATGGAGATGATGGAACTACTCAGGGATCGATTCTATCCCTTGAGTACTAAAGCTGCCATGTACGAAGAGTTCCTGTCGCTGAAGCAAGGAAGCCAAACGGTGCAGGAATACTACACACGCTTCAAGGAGCTGGTGAGGTTCGCACCAAGGCTAGTGCCTACTGATGCAGAAAAGGCACAGAAATTCGAGATGGGACTGAACCTGACCGTGCGCGAGGTGATCGCGGGGGTACACTACCCCGATTTGCAAGCAGTGTATGACCGCGCTGTGGCGGTAGCACGCGTGCAGCAGCTGAAAAGGAGGGTGAGTGGGGAGTCCAGTAGGGGTCCTCAAGACAAGAGAAGCCGAGACTCAAGAAACGAGAACAACACTGGAAGGAACGAGCAACGCAGAGGGTCGAATAGGCCCCAACAAAACAACACTGGGAGGAGGTTCAACCAAGAAGATCCGGTACCACCTTGCCCGAGATGTGAACGACCCCATCTGGCAAGGGGATGCCCGCAACAAGGCGCCTGTTACCGATGCGGTCGAATGGGTCACGTTCGACGGGATTGCCGAACTAGGCTCGAGAACATAACGAAGAGGGACGATTTGGTCGCGGGGCAAGAACAGCCTCAAAATCAAAACGGGCGAAACGGGAACAACCAAGGGTACAGACCCCCTCAAAATAGACCGCAGAACCAGAACCAGAACCAACGACCTCCGCCCCCGCAGAATCAAAACCAACAGCAAAACAAGCAGCAGAACGCGAATCAGCAGGGCAACCAAGGACGCCCTGTGGAGAGGCTCAATGTGGTAAACCAAGCGGACTTGCCTGTGCAAGGAGAAGTGATGGCAGGTACATTTTATGTGTTGAATACGCCCCTTAGAATTCTATTTGATTCTGGAGCTAGTTGCTCAATTATAGCATCAAGGATAGTGCCTGAGTTAGATCTACCTAAGTGCGAGAGAATTAGCTTAGGAATTCAATTGCCTTCTGGAGAAGTAGTGTCTTGCTCTAAACGATATAACGGAATTCCTATAGTGATAAAGAACGTAGAATTCTTCGCGAACTTAGTAGAATTTAACTTAAGAGACTTTGACATCATACTGGGGATGGATTGGCTATCCCAGTATAAAGCGGTGATCGAATGCCAAAAGCAAAAGATCACCTTGTCAAAAAGTAGGGGAAAGAGAGTTATCTTTTACTCTCAGCCCCCTAAGAAAAGTAACAAAATCGTTAGTGCACTTAAACTAAGTAACTTGATGTGTAAGGGGTATGAACTATATGCGTGCTATGTGCACAACCTTGAGGCGGAAGAAAACAAGGTTGATAGCATACCAGTGGTAAGAGAATACCCGGACGTGTTCCCTGAGGACGTTCCGGGCATGCCACCTGAGAGAGATCTTGAATTCACTATAGATCTCATCCCGGGGACAGAGCCTGTCTCGAAAGCTCTGTACCGGATGGCACCACTGGAAATGAAGGAGTTAAAGGAACAACTCGAGGAACTATTGGGAAAAGGCTACATAAGACCGAGTACGTCCCCTTGGGGAGCACCGGTTTTATTTGTTAAGAAGAAAGACGGAGGACTACGTCTTTGCATAGATTACCGAGGACTAAACCAAGTGACCATTAAGAATAAATACCCCCTACCGAGAATAGAGGATCTATTTGATCAACTGAAGGGAGCTTCAGTATTCTCGAAGATCGATTTGCGATCTGGGTATCATCAATTGAGGATCGCCGAGAAGGACATTCCGAAGACGCATTTCGAACGCGATATGGCCATTACGAGTTCACAGTGTTATCCTTCGGGTTAACAAATGCTCCGGCCATGTTCATGAATCTCATGAACAACGTGTTCCGAGAATTGTTAGATCAGTGCGTCGTAGTGTTCATCGACGACATCCTGATCTACTCAAAGAGCGAGGAAGAACATGCAAAACACTTACATCAAGTGTTGGAAATCTTGCGAAGAAATCAGCTATACGGCAAGCTGTCGAAATGCGATTTCTGGTTGAAAGAAGTGGCATTTCTCGGACACGTAGTATCCGCTGATGGAGTATCAGTGGATCCGGCCAAAGTTTCTGCCGTGACGGAGTGGGCAACTCCGAAGAGTCCAACGGAAATAAGGAGTTTCCTTGGATTAGCCGGGTATTATAGACGATTTGTGAAGGACTTTTCAAGGATTGCACGTCCTTTGACCCAGCTACTAAAGAAAGGAGCAAAATACGAGTGGACCGAAGCGTGTGAGACTGCGTTTCAAGAGCTGAAGAAACGACTCACAACCACACCCGTATTAACATTACCATCAGAGAATGTTGACTTCGAAGTATATAGCGATGCTTCGAAGGAAGGTTTAGGTTGTGTCTTGATGCAAGACTCGAGAGTCGTAGCCTATGCATCACGCCAACTAAAACCTCACGAGGAAAATTATCCGACACATGACATGGAGTTGGCAGCGGTCGTTTTCGCTCTAAAGATATGGAGACATTATCTTTATGGGCGGAAGTGTCGAATGTTCACCGACCACAAGAGCTTGAAATATATATTCACTCAGAAGGAGTTGAATTTGAGACATCGAAGGTGGTTGGAACTTATTAAAGACTACGATTTAGAGATAGCATACCACGAGGGGAAGGCGAATGTGGTAGCCGATGCCCTAAGTCGGAAAACCCAACACGTGACAAACTCGTTGGTAATTCCGCCGGCATTGTACTTGGAATTGGCAAGATTGGAGTTAGAACTTGTGCATCCTGGCACAGTGAGAGAAACAGTCAATGCCATGGTCGTAGAAACTCCAATATTGGACGAGATTCGACTCGCTCAACCGGGCGACCCGAAACTCGAGAAGATAAAAGGGTATATTGCCGAAGGAAAGGCAATAGGATATGCTGTCCACAAGGATGGAAGCATCCGTTTTAAAGGGAGATGGTGTGTGCCTCTTAAATGTGCCGAGTTGAAACTAAGGTTGATGGAGGAAGGGCACAACACGCCATATTCCGTACATCCCGGAGGTGACAAACTATACAAAGATCTGAAGAAGATCTATTGGTGGCCGGGAATGAAGAAGGAAGTGGCGAACTTCGTGGCGAGATGTCTCACCTGCCAAAAGGTTAAGGCAGTGCGACATAAACCCTTAGGATTGATGCAACCACTAGAGATTCCAAGTTGGAAGTGGGATAGCATCTCAATGGACTTTGTCTCGGGATTACCCCGATCACCTAAAGGCATGAACAAGATTTGGGTGATTGTGGATAGGCTAACGAAGACAGCCATATTTATCCCAATGAAGGAGACGTGGACTATGGACCAATTGGCCCGAGCCTACATTGATAATGTGGTACGACGACATGGAGTACCACATGATATCATTTCCGATAGAGACAGTAGATTTGTCTCTCATTTCTGGACGGAGTTACAAAAAGCTCTCGGTACTCAAATCAAAATGAGCACCGCATTCCACCCGATGACGGATGGTCAAACCGAGGGAACAATCCAAACACTAGAAGACATGCTGAGAGCATGTGTGTTGGAATTCAAAGGAAATTGGGAATCTCATTTACCCTTGATTGAGTTTTCCTATAATAATAGTTACCATGCTAGTATCGGCATGGCACCTTTCGAGGCGTTGTATGGACGAAAGTGCCGAAGCCCATTGAGCTGGGAAAAAAACGATAAGTCCGTGGTAGTGGGACCACAACTTATCGAAGACATGGCTCAACAAATCAAAGTGATTCAAGGGAAGATGAAAGCCGCACAAGACCGTCAAAAGAGTTATGCCGACGTGAGACGACGAGACCTAGAATTTCAAGTGGGAGATAGAGTCATGCTAAAGATATCACCCATGAAGGGGGTGATGCGCTTTGGCAAGCGAGGAAAGTTAAGTCCTCGATATATAGGACCTTACGAAATTCTAGAACGAGTCGGAACTCTAGCCTACCGATTGGCTTTACCGCCACACTTAGATCGAGTTCATAATGTCTTCCATGTCTCGCAACTAAAGAAGTATGTGCCGGACCCGACACATGTACTTCAACCGGAGATAATTGAGCTCGATGAAGATTTGACTTACGAAGAAGTCCCAGTGCGTATTCTCGACACTAAGGAACGAGTAACAAGGAATAAGACCGTCAAAATGATCAAGGTTCTTTGGTCAAACCACGAAGGTGAGACGGCAACTTGGGAAGTAGAATCCGACATGAGAGAACGATACCCGACATTGTTCCAAACCGATACCGACACAGTTATGGGGACATAACTGCAATCTTAAGGGGGAGAGGATGTCATACGACCTACTTTTCGTGCATTTTTGTAAATTGTTGAACTACGTTATGGCTTGATCCCTTTACCGGGTATGTAGGCAGCTTAGAAGTTTTAATTCTAAGTTCAGTCACAACACATGAAACAAACACAAGACCTTTAGCACGAGAAAAGCCGAAACACAACTTCGAGGACGAAGTTGATTCTTAAGGAGGGTAGACTGTAATACCCGTGAATTTTCCATCATAAAATAAAACGATAATTAAATAGAAAAATAATAAATAAAATAAATACCATAAATAAATAAATGAGTCCAGCAAATAAATAAATAAAGATAAGGAAATGAGAAATGAGATTTTAACTTAAAAAGGAATTAAAGGAATTTAATTAAATAGAAAAAAGGTAAATAAATTGCACACCGAAACCCGACACTAATGAACTCGAGGATTCGAGTCCAAAACATCCAATTAGACCCGAGAATAAATTTAAAGAGAATGTATGAACCCGAATATACCCCGGGAATCGGAATTCGGGAGCATAGAGGGATAGAAACCCGAAAGAGAGGCGGAAAAGCACGACGGATCGCACGACCCGCCCGGACCGAAGTCCAGGCGAGTGTCACGCGGTGAAACAAGGAACAGCGCGCCACGACCGCGCCAAATGACAGATTCGCCCGTTGCGTGAATCTCTCGCCCGAACGCGGATTTTTCGACTTTCGGTTGAACATCTCTCGACCCAAGACCTTTAGGTCAGATGTTGGATGCCCTAGGGCTTGGGAAATCTATAAATAAAGCCCTTGGGAGCCCCAAACAAGTTTACAAAACCCTACAACCTTCCATACGTTCGAAACCCTAAATCCGGAGTCGTCGGAGGCACGAAACCAAGACGAACGCTGTTGGACGAGTTTTTCTACAGATCTCCATAGTCGTGGTACGTCTCGATCCAATCTTTATTCAATAAACGATTCGAAAATGAATCCTAATCATCTCCTTTTTCTTTCTACACCCCGTATTGGATCTAGATCGTAGAACCCGACGAACGGAGAGGAGAAACGGTGGACGGGAAGCCACGCCTTCGAATAGACGGTCCCGGACGTTCATAAACTCTGTAAGTTAACTCTTACATGGTTTTGGGATGAATTAAAACATTCAAAACTAAAAGATTAACAAGAAATCGAAATTCTGTCAATTATTACTTTCCACCGACGCAACAGATTTGATGAATTTTTCCGAACCTCAAAACGAACTCAAACGGAAAAACTTAAAACACGAAAAACATTCCTAAGACTTAGATCTAGCAACTGTAAATTTTTGAGAATTTTTCGAGTCGATTGGTATGTGAAAACCCACCAAAACCGAGCTGTTTGAATCTAGATCTTGAAATCTTGGACAGAACTTAGGAATGATCTTGATCACGTTTTTGACATAGGATCTAGGCTGTTTTAGATCTTTGGCCAAACATGAAAGTTGTAGATAAATGTCTTAAGATGATCCTTGTCAAATTTCATTAAATTTGGAGCTGAATTGCTATGGTAGAATTCGAAATCTTTAAACTGTGACACATTAAACTCGGACAGAATTATTCTTATGCGAAAATTGGTGATTTTGACCTACTTAGGTATCCCGGATAGAAAAAGTTAAAACACGAAAGTTGTAGATCTTGATGTTTCCAAGTCAGATATAAAATTTTGGAATTTTTGGAATTAAATCTGATTTTAGACGAATTTTAGAGTAAACTGTGGTTTACAGAAACGAAATCTTGAAATCTTGTTGAAACATGGAATTAACTTTTAGGGTTAAAACGAGTTGAGATATTATTTTTAAATAAATACAATTGAAGTCAGATTTTTAAAATTAAATCCCCTTGCAAACTTGATAAATTAAAATTAGGGGTGAGTGCTCTGCAGGGTGCCCCCTAACGAGTCACTTCGTGCCGTAATGGACGATGGTGACCCCGCGCGCTAAACTTGAGATATGGATTGCCTAAACGGCGAAATATAGATCCTACACTCTGGTGAATATCCGTATGGGTTTCCCGAGGCTCCGAAGTGGTACTGGGTAAGGCTGATACGGTTGCGGCCGCCGGGCTACCGGCTAAACTTGTTGACATCGCGATGCTATCGTGAAACTTTGAAATACCAAATCGGGGATGTAATGGGGATTTTAAATTAAATTAAATTAGATTAAATTATGGTGTTGTCCAATTAAATTATTTAAATGCTTTATTTAAATTATGGCTTTTATGTTAAACCATGTGATATGTCTTATTAAGTAGAGCCCTGAGATAAATTATGCTATTGGATAGTGATTAGATTAAATTAAATATTATGTTATTATCATGCTTTTGTTAAATTATTAAATTTATGGCTTTTAAACCCTACGATCATGCATGTGTTAACTTACTCAGCAATTTTGCTGACCAAAACCATTTTTATTCCTTTCCTTACAGAATATGTGGAATGAGCATGTGTGAGCACGATTCATGCATGGGATTTTGGGGAACACTTATTTTGCTTTTAAATTTCGTACTTAGACTATATTATGAACGGGCCTGTTTAACCCGTGTTTTGGCCATGTCGGCCCTTTTTATACTTTCCGCTGCGATACTGTACTAAACCAAATATTTCCGCTGCGCTATGCTATTGTTATTTTCGAATTATATTGTATGGGCTATTTTGAATGATTTAAATGTTTTTAAATACTGCAATACCTAGCCTTGCATCTCTTTAGTAAGCTCGGAGAAACCGTGTCTTACTAGGGAGATGTGGCGGTGACATCCCGACCTGGGTGACCAAAAACCGGGGTGTTACATCCAACTCGACTATTTTTTTCAAACATATACATTGAATAATGTTGGGTCAAACTTAAACAATGAACAGTGCCAAAAAGTCAAACCAGACATCTTGCCTGGGACGGAGGGAGTATTATGCTATTGGATAAGTTGATTAGATTAAATTGAGTATTATGTTATTATCATGGTTTTTAGTTAATTATTAAATTAATGGCTTTTAAACCCTACGATCATGCATGTGTTAACTTACTCAGCAAGTTGTGCTGACCCAAAACATTTTTATTCATTTTCTTACAGAGTATGTGGAATGAGCATGTGTGAGCACGAACCATGCATGGGGTTTTTGGGAAATGTTATTTTACTTTTAAATCCGTACTTTAGACTATATTATGAACGTGTCTGTTTACCCCGTGTTTTGGCCATGTCGGCCCTATTTATATTTTCCGCTGCGATACTGTACTAAACCAATTATTTCCGCTGCGCTATGCTATTATTATTTTCAAATTATATTGTATGGGCTATTTTGAATGATTTAAATGTTTTTAAATACTGCAATACCTAGCCTTGCATCTCTTTAGTAAGCTCGGAGAAACCATGTCTTACTAGGGAGATGTGGCGGTGACATCCCGACCTGGGTGACCAAAAACCGGGGTGTTACAAGTTGGTATCAGAGCCCGGCTATTTTTAAACTATTATTTTTAAACCATTATTGTTTTTAAACTACTATTAATATTTTGACTACTATTTTAAAGTATTACTTCCATGGAAAACTTTTATTTTAAAACCCATGGGAAAAAATATATATATATAGTGTATTAAATTATTCTTGGGGGGATCATAATTTGCATTCGCATATTGCATCTCTTCTATGAACTTAGAATCTTGGCAAAATTTGAACTTAGAATCTTGGCGAATTGAACTTAGAATCTTGGCGAATTGAACTTAGAATCTTGGCGAATATTAACTTAGATCTCTTGCTTGCGCTAAATGGCTAGTCAAGACATGATGCAGTTGATGATCAAGATGATGAACGTTCATCTTGATTCCCACCAAACCCTAGAGCAAATGAAGTACCGTATGGCTCAATTGGAGGCCAATTTACATCACATGGGCAACTTGAGAGAGGCGGATCATCACCGCATAAACCAACACGAACGCCAAGTCCAAACCCCCACTACACAAAACTTAATACTAGAGGAATACATCGATGCCCACGGGCAAGACTTACACTATCTTTGACGAGCTACTGCCGCCGAGTTCGGAGGAGGAAGACCCGGAGGAGGATCCTGCTACCCCACCGGAGGACGTCTTGAGACGCTAGAGATTTTATTTTTAGATACTATTTTGCTAGGAAAATATTTTGACACTTGTACTAAAATTTCTTTTGAAATAATAAAATGACCGATTTATTTATAATAAATTGAAGAAAAAAAAGAAAAAAAAACGGATAGACCTGTCCGTACAGCAAAAAAAAAAATTCGAAATAAAATAGATTAAAATAAAACCCCGAAGCGTACGACGCTTCTTAGTTCGATCGAGCGCCACGTGCTAAATCACAAAACACTATACATTATAGAAATTGTTTAGACTATATACTAAATTCACAAGTCCTAATCTGCCATATTTGTACCAGAGTGGCACCCAGAGGAAGAGGAAGGACTCAACCCGCTCCCCAAACCACTACTGAAACCCCTACTGAGACACTACCAAACGTCACGGAACCGATTCAACCTGAGGTGGAACAACTGAAACTTTTGACGAGTTTCATTAACACGAGTAATTTTCTGAAATCTCAGGTTTAGATTTATTAAATGAAAAGAGTTATGATGTAGGAAAGGGGTTTAGGAATATATTAAGATTCCCGCTTTTTATTACTCATGTGGGGTCTTTTGATTTCAAACGGCGCTGTGGTCCTTCCCGTCATGAAACTTTTGACAAATATCACGGTGCAACCGGGATTGACCTTCAGTCTGTCACCCTGAAAGTCCCTGGTATCTGCACCATGATGCTTCCCTTAATTTCATGTCAAGAAGATACCTGCCGGGGTAAACATTTCAATCTTACCAGACACCAGTGTTCAATACTTAATAAAGTATTATTTATTAAAACTGCGCTGCATCCTCCCCGGCAACGGCGCCATGAAACTTATGACGAGTTTCATTGCGCTGCCGGGGGGGTGAAGAACCGTCTAAATACAATTTCCAATTTCATGGTGCTCTTCCCACTACATGAGTATTTTCTAAAATACTGTGCTTTTATTTACTCGTGTCAAGAAACTGTGCATCCCGAAAGTGCACGGAGTCAAAAATTGCAGTAATTTATAGTAAGTACCGGATCGTTCACTGGAGGATGTGCGATGGAAGCAGGGCCCACATCGTTTACTAAGATTTTCCACTCGGTTACTCGTTTCAAGTTTTGCAAGGTTTTCTAACAACTACTTGACATAAATTAAACCAGATCATGAAAGCGGTAAAAATTATTCTACAAAGCATGGTAAACTAGATCGAGGAAAGCAATCAAATCTATACTACGAAAGCAATATAAAATTATGCTACGCTATCTAGAAAGCAAGTTTAAATATGACAGAAGGGACAGGGAGGAAATAACAAAGATTGGACAAGATTCAGATGAAACACAATTAAACTTCCGTTTTGTTACACAGATCTTAGCTTGGGATAATCCTCTAGTTAGCTAACTCTCATGCTTTCTACACCATGTTCCCTTTAACAGACAGGTACTTACGGTGAGAATTTACATGCTCTTAAGACAACAATTTCTAAGATACCACAGACTCATAACTCCCTTCACAGGCCTTGTGAAGTTACATTATTCATCTGTGGTGGATAAGCAACACCTAACATATCATTAGTTGACATGCCAAGTACTCCTATCATTCCCCCATGTCACACCCAAAGTTTCAAATCAAGCCCCAAACCATTCCATAACTCTCAAACCTTTTAACAGATGGACAGCCCCTAATTCTTCCGAGTGACCTCTATGAAAGCATTTTAAAGGAAATCAGTAAGAAAGCTGTAAAGAAAGCATTTAAATCTATCACTCGGAATTGTTAAAAACATCTCTTTCCGTTAGTATAAAAGAGCCCCGGGTCTTGGTGACCAGATGCAGATCAAGAACCCCCGAGATATCAATAAGCCACAGGGCTTACAACATCTGGGTAGTTATGAGATACAAACTAAATGAAACAGATCCATAAATGAACCTATTCCGGATGTACTCACTCAAGACTCAATTCTAGACTTTGGCAGAAGAAGGTAGTAGTCGAAGGAATACTCAACCCTACCTTAGAAATTCACCAAGGCCTATATGTTGTTCCTCTAGTATTATTTACCACATCTTATCTACACCCAAGTGGATATTGACTTAATGCAATATCTAATATCAGATTTCCAACACACAGCAATTTCGAGAAGCAAATGGATATTTGAAAATCGTTCCCTAGACAGGTACTAAACTCTCAATTAAAACACAGATCCTTTCAGTCTAGATGAGACCTAATCGCTGACTCTGCTTCTAAGCTCTCAAAATCAACCCCCAGTGGAATATGAATTAGTCATAACTGTTGAATTTATCCCTTACTCAGATCCGGATTTTATAAAGGAGTTTTTTGTTGGAAGTTTATTATGCAACATCAGATTTAAATCAAGACTTCTGTGTCCAAGGGGAAGGATCCCCAAAATAGCAATAAGACCAGAACATCTACATAATAGTATCATGCATACAAGTATATGAAAAGGAAAATAAAATACCCCAAAATATATGGTGGGGTTAGACAGAATGCGATACACAAAGATGAATTACCCTGAGATGAGAAGAAATTTGCTAAAAAGAGTGCCAGAGATAGTTGGGGTTTTCCGGACTGCAAACATCTGCTGTCCGGTTCCCAATTTTCCCAGATGACTGATTTTAGACAGAAAGAATTCCAAACGACGGTGACCGCCGTCATTTAGTTTTCTTTGTCTGTGAGTGGAAGAAAAACCCACATATTTCTTGCTGTAATATGTCTTAACTGATATTGGTCGGCATCAGTTAATACTATCGCAACTTGAATTCAGGTTGAGAAATTAAGATAAAGAAAATTAAAACTGTATCTGATTAGGAATTGGCTGAGTGACTAATCGAAACTCTTGGTGAAGAGAACGCTCGCCGAAGCTTCCACCAACCACTAACCAGATCATGCAAAATAACAGATAATGATTGACACACAGAAGACGGGTTAATCGATATCCCTGTGAAGGGACCTTTCACCAACATTAATCTGTGGTGTTTCTCATTATCCGTTCATACACACAATGAAAGAGAAAATCATAAAAGTAAGAAAATATTTTTGGTATTGTGTGGGTGTTAAGCACACAATAAATAGACACTAATGGGTTGAAATGTGTAATGGATAAAAGTTAGGTGAAATGGGCCTAGGCCCAATACACCCATGCAACTTACACAAACCATGAAAGAAAATATTTTTTGGAGTTTTCAAAATAGAAGGGATAGTTCAATTCGAATTATTGGGGTAATTCGAATTGAGAATGCATGAAGGATGAAGTATGATCCTACCCAATTAATCCTTGCAAAGGAATGAGATATCATCTAATTCGAATTGTTGAGCAATTCGAATTAATTTGAATTGGGCAACTCGAATTGATGAAGTCCTTTTCTTGCTCAAAATTGACTAAGGCATATACCTCAAGAGGAAGGTGACTTCGAATTGTTCAGCAATTCGAATTAATTCGAATTGCACAATTCGAACTAGTAAGAGATGGAAAATAAACTAAGGCAAGAATGGATGATATGCAATACAATGTGGTTTTCCTTGCCAATTCGAATTGTTGAACCAATTCGAATTAATTCGAATTAGAGAATTCGAATTGGCTAGAAACCACATGAAGGCAATTTTTGGTTGTGCAATTCGAATTTCTGAGGCAATTCGAGATAATTCGAATTGCCTCAATTCGAATTACACATTTTTGAACCACAACAATTTTTGTTCTCACAAGTATGGGTTAGGTGAACACTGTGCTGTAATGATGGGTTTAGATTTACTAAATCCCTCATCTCACATCAATGTCACTTCACAGCCACCCTAGTGAAATTTTCAAGAAATAAACAAATACATGTCCAGTGGGTATTGGCAAGATTTAAACCCTATTTCTACAAACAAAGGATCAAAGATCAAAGAACCTAAAACATCTAGTTATCTAAAAACTGCTTGAATAAACTAAGAACACTCAGGTTATCTAAGGAAGCATGAAATAAGATCAAGGCAAAAAAAAATAAAGCATAAAAATAGATTCTAACAAACCCTAAAACATCTAAAACCTA
Organism: Hygrophila difformis; assembly: GCA_030278955.1. NCBI lineage: Eukaryota > Viridiplantae > Streptophyta > Magnoliopsida > Lamiales > Acanthaceae > Hygrophila > Hygrophila difformis. The sequence continues at coordinate 36,680 of JAOANR010000268.1, read as the reverse complement.
AGAACACTTATTTGAAGCTCTAAGGCACAAAATCAAGCCAAAAACCCACCAAACATGCATTTATTAAGTTTGAATGTCAACTAGGACATAATAAATGTAACCTAGTTGAAACAAACAAACATACTAAGCATTTATTTCTAGGGAAGACATTAAAGAGTGCCAAAACACATGAATAACACCATTTTCTGGAAATTTTCTTGTATTGGCACTTTGAGAGCAAAATAAAGAACCCAAAACCATCATTAACTTGAAGGCAGGGTTTATTCTAACTAGAAAGCTTGTAAAACTCTGGAAATGGCTACTCTAAGGGTTACACAAACTGCTTCTACACTAAACTAAGATCAAAGCATGTAAAGATTACACTACTTGCAAGAAAAATAGACTAAACTAAACTAACTACCTACCTAACCCTTAAGGGGTGTGGAACCTCCTGCTGTTCTTTTTGTCCCAAGCTGCTTTTTGGCAAAATTCTTGATCTTTTGATTCTGTTGTGGAAGGTCTGCTTTTATAGATAAATTTCGAAACCTTAGGCCCACCAATGTTGTGCTCATGTTCCCCAGCTTTCTTTGGATGAAGTGTTGAGTGAAGTTCGAATTATCTCAACCAATTCGAACTAATTCGAATTGTGAGATCTCTTCCTTGAGCTGGAATTGTGGCCTTCAGTAGTCAATTCGAATTGTTGTGAAGAATTCGAATTGGTCTTTTCTCGAATTGGATGAGGGTTTCTGCTTGGCCTCCTTGCACCTATGGCAATTCGAATTGTTTGTGCTAATTCGAATTAATTCGAACTAGACAATTCGAATTGCATCTTCCTCTTGCCTTTGGGTTTCTTCTCTCTTCCTTCCCTAATTCGAATTAATTCGAACTTGAACAATTCGAATTAGGCTTCTGCATCCCTTCCAACACTACCATTTCTTTGTTCTCTTTAGCAATTCGAATTGTTGGTGCCAATTCGAATTAATTCGAATTGCACAATTCGAATTGTGCTTCAACACTTAACCAAATTTCAGTTGTGGGATTTTCAATCTTTTTCCCATCTTTTTGGATTTTTGTGGGCTCTTTTATTCTTTTGCCCATCTTTTCATTCCTTTTTCTTTTCTTTTTTCCTTTTTTCATGTTTTTGGATTTTTCTAACACAAATACAATTTAAAATTGCATATTTTGTGTCTTTTTATTACCGGCTCGATGTTTTTACAAACTCGCATTAATCTGTCAAATTCAACTGCTTTCTTATTACAATAAGATGGAAACACGATCAAAATGTCCGTCTCAGACACGGAAATGGATTGAAAATAATGGACAATTTTGGCCATTATCAACATCCTCACATTTAATACTGATCGTCCCCGAGCAGTCAGAGTCAGTGCTCCTAGGAGCTTGGACTCTGCATATTCAATCCATTTGCGTGGCCTCAGAAATTTCATTCTTCTTATATTGGGATAAGACAATCAAAATTACAGGTATTAAACTCTCTTAGTTGCAGTGTTTAATGGAATGATACTTCTCACTTGAGTGAAAATACAAACCAATCATTATTGTTAATTCTTCTTGAATATGTGTTTAGAAAATCACATTGGCTTAATTCTTGAATTCAGGCATGACATGATCATTGATTAATAGAAACAGAACCTCTCATATAGTAGAATCGGAAAATTCACTCACCCTCAAGATTGGCTTTTATCATCAACGCTCAAAATCAAATTCAATTAAATTCTCCCATAGGCTTGCAACTGGACCAACTCGCCACCGGCTCATTTCTTCAAACCAAGATCCCGAGGTCTTATTCAAGGTTATAACGGGGCATACGGTTGTAACATTTGGTAGGAAAGGGGATTATTGGGCTAAAAAGTGACATGGCACCATTCCACCATAACTTGGCATGTTGTAGAATCTATGATCATCATTATTTCTATCTTTCTTTTGTTTTTCTTTTCTTTTCTATTGCATGACATTAGACTTTGTCTAATTTGCTTTGTCATTTGCAATTTATTCTTGTTGAATAGATCTCAACCCCCTTTTTTTTTTTTTTTTTTTTTGAATCGGTTTATAGCATACCGATTGATACATATGTGATGACCAAAAATTACAATGCCTTGATGGGATGGCTCATGTACACTTGGGTTTGATTTTCTTGGTCTTTTGTAAGGCTAGGAATAATATAGTGGCTTCAAAGAAAAATTAGGCTTTAAAGGCTCAGATTGGTTAATCCTAAAGGGAAAATATTTTTGGGTTTGGAATTCAAACGAAAGCCAAAATTTTGGGTTTTTCTTAGTGCCTCGATCATATGCTCAATTTCGGGAATATGGCATGGTCTTGAATCGGTCCCAATTGCAAGTTCTAGTGCCCTTTAATCGAATTGATTCACACAATCAAAGAAGTATTGAGTAAAAATGACTCGGCTCAGATCTCACTAGGGACGGTTTGATCATGTCATACATTTATTCTCAAATTTAACCTTTGAAAAAATTCTTGCAACTTATTCAATCAAATTCTCAACATGAGAGTTTTGTTAGTCTTTCAAGTGATCATATCATTGGATTTTTATAGCTCAAAACTTCAAGAATTCATGTCATGCATATATTTAATTGTTTTATCCCAATGTAATAGTCTGAAGATTTCATCATCAGCCTAAATCAACATGTGAATTTAGGTGACAGATTTATGCTTGTTTTATGCCGGTTTGTTTAATTGAAAGCAGTAAAAAGACACTGTGATCATGCAAGCATGTCACAGCTTGTTTTTGGTGTGACAGTCACTTATTCATCTTGGACTGCCACACATCTTTTTTTTTTTTTTTCAAATAATAGAGAACTCAAGACGAAATTCTCTTTTGGAAAGCAGTAAATGTACATCAGTTACACTAAATTTCCATGGTGAGGATTGAAGGTGCTCTGAATGAATGGAAAATCTAATGCATGATGTTTACAATGGAGCTCGCATGAATGTGATCATTTAGCTTAGTCCTTCTTCTCCGTAGGCTGTGTGGAGGATCCGGTGGCATCTCCTGGAGGTGATGGGAACTTGCTGAGGATGGTCTTCATCATTTCGGCTTGATTGTCGAACATCCTGGCTTGACTGGCGAACACTGCTTCGAACATTTTTCTATTCTTTTCTTCATTCTCAATCCTTTCTTGATGCTGCCTGGCCGCTTCCCTTCTGAACTCCTCTTCTCTCTCAAACATTCTCAGCCTAAACTCTTCCTCTTTCTGCATTTGTTTCTCGTGAGTCGAAACAATGGCATCGGCCAAAGATCTGACACTCTGCATCATTGACTCCCCTATTCTGCTCACTGCTTCTAGAGTTTGAGAATCAGCTGGATATTGAGACACATTTGGGCTTCTGCGCGAGGGTCGGACTGGATGTCTTCGTGATAAGCTTGGAGTGGAAACATCAGTTACAGGATGAGTGGGAGCAGGTTCTGTTGGTGTGACTGCAGCTTCTTCTGTTGAAGGTACCGCTTCAGTACGGTCCTTCTTCTTGTGCCCTTTGCGTCCGGCTGTTGGTGTCCTAGGAGTGTATCTGGATTGAGCGTCTGATTCTTCCGGCATAATGTATGTAACTGGTCTAGTTATCCTTGTCTTTGGGACTGGGATTGGCCGGCTCATATCAATAAGATCGCTCTCTGCAAAAACCGTTAGATCTACTCCTTGGGCTTCACAAATTCTCCTGATGAGGTTGGGATAGCACAAAGCAGCAGCTCTGGTGCCTGTGACTTTTGTAGTCATGACATGGAAAATCTGCTCCCCCACGTTGATCTTCAGTCCACGCCAAATCTTGGCAAAACCCTTCAACATTCGACCATATGTTTCATGTGCATGAGGGTTTGGCCTAATCTTCGACATGTAGAAGTCATAGGAGGGTTGAAACTCCAGCTTCAGGTGCTTTGCTTTGAAGGGGATTTCACCAGTGTAGCTCTCATCAGTAAGTGACCTAGTGATGTTGTCGTGATATTGCCTGTCAGCTGCCCTGCTTGCTCCCTTCTCAAAATGCTCAGATGTCGGGATTTCTGACCTCCAGTTGGGTGTACCAAGGAAGTTGTTCAAGTATTCTCCAGAGATGTGTACGTCAACTCCTCGCACCCAACTTGTCTTTTGTGTGGCATTGATGTTGCAGTAGAATTCCCGAACCAATTCTGCTATCCCGGGTTCAGCGTGATGCTTAAGGAACTCAGTCCATCCGTGATTTTCTTTCAATGTGAGTAGCATTGGATGATCAATCAATTCTGGACTGAACCCTTTATCAGGGACGAATACTCCACTTAGTGCCATGTATCGTCCCGCATTCTGCTCATTCCCGTTGAACCTCCTCATTATGTCAGCATCATCCGTGATGCGGAATTTTCTGAACTTCTTAGTGGATACACCCAGTCTGCCCCTTGAAGTTGAGTTGGCCCAATAACCAGCCGATCGCACTGATCCGGTCGATTCTTGGGTTCCTTCAGTTCCTGCTTGTTCTCCATCAGAGTCAGAATTCTCCCTTGGCTGTTCCCTCTGTTCAGTTTGCTCGTGCTGTTCTGATTCAGCCTGTGTATTCGGTTGTGGCTCTTCCTCAGTTTGTCTCAACTCAGTTTCTTCACCTCCTTGAGTTGCTCCCTGCTCGTGTGCATTACAAGGGTCTTCATGGAACACCGAATTTAAGAAATCCTCGGAAAGATAGGGATCGGCAACATGCTGGTATTCTTGTTGTGATGCCTCAACTTCCTTCCCGATGTTAAGGTCTCCCAATTGTTCTTCCATGTCGTCTCCTTGTTCCACAGGAATGTTGAGATCGTATTGGAGTATTTGCTAAAATGACTTGTCCTTAAAGTAGTTTTCTATGGCTTCCAAGTCCGTTTGCTTGTCACCACCACTACTTTCAGTTCTCGCTGTTTCTTGCACTGTGGGTTGCGGTTGAGTAACGGCTGCCGCTAGAGTTTGTGCCGTTATGTCGTTCAAGTCACTTGCAAGTTCGGCGAACTTCTTCTTTGATTCCTCAAATCTGGCATTGCCCTCGTGCACCATTTCCTCTATCTCCTCTGTGGGCCTCATTGCCTCCATTGCTTTCTCAACATCCGCCTTTTTGTCATTTCTGCGAGCAGTAGATCTCTTTACTTGTTCTTCCTTCTCCCTGGCCCATTCTGCTGGCTCAGCTTTCACCTTGACAGGAATAATGTCGGTCCCGCTGATTATCTGACAATCATCGTCCCCAACCTCAACCTGTGTTTCATTGTCAGCTTTCTTCTGCTTCTCCAGCTCAGCCTGCAATTTTTCAGCAGCTTTTCTATTCTGCTCTTCCTCTCGGGCTTTTCTAATATTTTCTCCCATTTCTGCCTTCTTGGCGTCTTCTCCTGCTTTCTTGGCCTCATCTTTAGCTGCCTTGGCCATTTGTTCTTTCCAGAGTCGATTTTTCTCGGCCCTTGCAGCTTCCATTTTCTGCTTCCACTCCTCCGTCTCTTTTGCCATTTCGATCTCAGCCTGCTCCTTCTCCCTTCTTGCTCTTTCAGCTTGTCGGGCCTCGTACTCGGCTTTCCTCTGTGCCTCAATCCTATCCATCTCAGCCTCTTCTTGAGCTATCCTTGCTGCTTCTGCGTCAGCTTCTTCCTGAGCCTTCTTTGCCAATTCTGCATCGGCTTGCTCTTGGGCCTTACGCTGTTGTTCTTTCTTGGATAACTCAATGGATTGATCCTTGCCTCTGTCTTTTCGCTTGGGAGGCTTATCATAGAATTTGGGCACAGGGGGAATGATCATTGGCTGATTCGGAGGTTCTTGGATTCTGATCTGAGGCTCAGCAGACTTTTCAGACCTTTCTTTATCTGCCAACCTTATCAGTTTTCTCTTCTTTTTAGGTGGCTCTGGCTCGGATTCAGTTTGAGAGGGTTCATGTTCGGCAGGTTCAGATTGCTCGGAGGTCGGATCAACATAATCGTCAATGATCTGTTCTTCGTCCTCAATATTCAATCCAAGTTCCGGTCCTTTGATCTTCAGAAATTTTTGGATGAATTTAGGCTCAGACATGGCTGTGAGTTGCGCAGTCCACTTTAATGTAAAATATTTGCCTAGGACACCTTGGAATCCCGTGTTATACTGCAAACGAGGTCGGTGTTCTTGATAGTGCCTTAGACCTTCTACATCCATTTCACGTAGCAGGTCGAAGAACCTCTTTTTCATCTCTGTATACAAGGTGTCCATGATGTCCGCCTCTTTTTCCTTTAGATGTCCTAGGTCTCGGACTGGTGGAATGTTGAGAAACTCCAAACACTTGTTTTTGCCCATGACTGAGATCTGTTTCTTCTTGCGTCCCATTCTGTCCCATGATCTGTTTCGAATCATCGCGATGCACTCAGCCCTCATTAGCTCGAAATTGGGCATCCCCTTCATTGTATTCTCTCGGGGCTCAACTGCCGGAATCCTTTGTGGTAAGAAGACTGGCATAATCTCCACATTCCCCGGAGGTATTACTAATCCCGGTCTCAGTACAGACTGCCTGATGTCCTTTTCCCATTTTCCCCATGCAATCATGTATTCCCCCCACAGTTTCCTGACTGCTTTTGTTTTCTCAATAATCGAATCCAGCATGGGATTGTGATGGGCTTGTCCGTAGTTCAGCACTGCTTGGAGAGAGTCCCGGAAGTTGCATGTCATTTCAGTATGACGCTCTTTTGCACGCAATGTCAGCCACAGCTGCTCCTCCGGTCCGCAAATGGTCCCATTGTCGAATAATTCCTTTTTGTACGTAAATGGAAAAGCCTCTGTCATGGAGAGTACACCAGTTGACGCAACTAGGTACGGTGGAGCCGTCTTGGGGGCATACTGCATTTTTACTTCGCTTGTAATGGGTGGTTGGATGAGGACTGGTTCAAAGGCTGAGGCTCTCCTATCTCCGAAGTGGATTTCAAGCATTCTGTTCCAATAAGCCTTCTGTCGTTTCATCCTCCAGACCATCCGCTCATAGTGAACTTTTGGCTCCTCAAACCGTTGATCGTATCTTGCCTCATCGAACTCTTGATTCCAGAAGTTATATACATGTTGGCAAAAGTCTCTCTCGAGGCCTGTTGCTCTATCATTTCTTTCTTCTTCCGGAATAGCATTCCACCAATGGTCCTTTATTTCGAACCTCCATTCAATCTGGTGGTCCATATTCAAGTTATGCTCATTCCTTATAGCCACCCTATTTTCTTCTGCCTCTTTCTTCAGCTTCTCAATTTCCAAGAAGGCACGATCTGGAGTTGTCTTTGGAAGACCCATCAAGGAATCTATGATGAACTGATCCCTGGAGAGAAAAGGAGTTGGAACAAATTTTTGATAAGTGGATCCGAGTTGAAACCCAACATCCTCACATTTTGAGCTAAGCTCTAAATGTGAGTTAATTGGTTTCTAATCGAATTTATAGAAAGAAAAACATAGAGCTGGATTGTTAAATCTAACTCTTATTACAACAAAAATTAAGGAAAGCAAGAGAGAGATAAGGATCTTGGATCCTTAAGGTTTTTCTTGGACTATAAATAGTCTAAGATGTTTTTGGGTGGTCGAAGGACCAAAAAGAGAATATTTCGTAGGTTATTGAGCCTACGAAAGGATTTTTGATTTTTCTCATCACTTAACAAGTGATTGAAATCATGTGAGATAGGGAAGATAGGAGATTAATGATGAAAAGCGAATGCAAGCGACAAATTATGCAATTACCAGTATGCAACAATGGACCATGGCTAAAAATAAGAAATAAAAATAAAAGTAGACATGCATACATCCAAAAGGTGATTTTTGGATTTTTATGGAAAAGTGTTGACTTATTTATTTAATGAAATTGGGGGTGTAAGTGGTCCCCCATTTGGATGTTGTTTTGGGAAGTGGGTTTTTAAGGAATAAAAACAAGCATTCCTTGTGAACATTCCCCACTTGTCCCAAGTTGACAAAGATCAAACACTTTTAATGCAAAGAACAATCTACTATTTTGTCTTTTTATAAATAAATGCTATCCCAAAGATGTTGGAAAAATTTTGTCATGGTTTCGTCTGTACCATGTGTCCCGGATGTGCAAACATCAACTTCTAGAGTTGAGTTTGCAAAGTGTGGGCAACATGTACCCGACAAAAGCATTTATTACCAATTTACTCAGATAATAGTATACATGCAAACACCAAATCAAACAGACAAAATTGGTCCATCTATACTACTGTAATGTGCTAATGTTACCGACAAAACTCATGCTTTAAAAACATAAATTTTGCAGATATTATCAACATGCATTTTCAGTCATCATCAACAATTATCTACTGAAAACAGCACAGTGGCTAGAGAAAGCATGACCACAGTGTTATCCCTACTCAAAAGTTACCAAAATCACAAAGCAGATAACACAGATACACACATAGACACAAATGGAACAACAATACTACAGTATGAACAAAAATCAAATTTTTAAGGGTCTTGAGACCCTCATTTTTTAAAATAAGAACACCCCCTAAATCACAGAAGATTTCGAACCCTTAAATGGCAGTTATGAACACAAAACCTAGAACCCTAAGCTCTGCCTAGTCGGTTTCTACCCCACACACTCCGACCACTTTCCGACTCTTCCCGTCATGAGAAACAAAAGCATTCCCCTTCCCACCCTCGATTTCGCAAGGAAGATGAAAAGACAAAACTCTAAACTTGAAACCGAGCGCGAAAACAAAACAGAGATACTTACCCCCGACTCCCACTAGGGTTTGACGACGACGAAGCCATTTCCGAGTGATGTGGCCGGAGGAAAGCTTGAAATGAGTGACTGGTTTCGCGAGGAAGAAGGGTTTCGCGAGAGAGAGAACGGGGGGTTTTGGAAATGTGGAAAGTGAAAGTGAGGGAAATGAGAGGGAAAGAAGGGTATAAAAAAAAGATTCGGAAGGGGAGTTCGAATTATTGCATCAATTCGAATTAATTCGAATTGGTGCATTCTGTGAGAGATGCGAGTTATTCAGGCCAATTCGAATTAATTCGAATTGGCTTGAAAGAAAATTACACACACAAGTTCGAATTCTGAATCAATTCGAATTAATTCGAATTGACTCATAATTCGAACCTGGTGGTGGAGACCAACTTCGCATAGGAATGCTTTTGTGAGCTAATTCGAATTATTGGTGTGGTTCGAATTAATTCGAACTTCCCCACAATTCGAATTGTTCACTTGCACAAGAGAATGCCTTTTGTATGCTAATTCGAATTAGTCAGGCAATTCGAATTAATTCGAATTGCCTTATAATTCGAATTGCATTACTTTGCCAAATAAAACGTCCGAAAATTCTGCCTTGGGTGCCAATTCGAATTTGCATAGCAATTCGAATTAATTCGAATTGCCTGCATAATTCGAATTAACTTATCCGAAAATGAAAATTTCCAAGGCAAAGTGTCTCACATGGTTTGTTCCAAGCAATTCGAATTAATTCGAATTTTCTTGAAATGAAAAAAAATAAAAAAAATAAACCACATTCAAGACTTAGGAAAAATTTGGATTTTCAATTTATGTTCATCAAGATGAACTCAATAGCAAACATATCTACACAGAATTAGAATCTAAAACATATTGCTTGCATAAATTAGGTTGGGTTAACAATTTTATTTAATGAAGTTATTCTGGATTTTAGATTTCTCTAAATTCCAAAATTAACCTTCATTAAATATAATGTTAACCCAACCGGGAACCTGGTTTTTGGAAGCTTTATCTTTCTTTTTGGTTGGTTCCTCGAATTCCTGCAACACAATTATATAAGAGTATTAGGTTTTCTCCAACTATCAACATCCTCACATTTAGAGTCTTAGTACTCTAAATGTTCAATTGATTTTTGGATTCTTCATCCCCAAAAAAAAATAGGTGGAGTAAGTAATAAATAAGTAAGTAAATATAATATTTATTGAGCATAAGCCGGTTCTGTTGTCATTTGAGCTTCTTTTTCGGGGTCGAACTGCCCAAGATACTCCTTCAATCTGTGTCCATTCACTACCAACTCTCCTTTGTCAGTTCGGAACCTGACAGCTCCACTTTCAAACACGTGCATCACTTCGTATGGCCCTTCCCATCTGGATTTAAGCTTTCCGGGGAACAGCTTCAACCTAGAATTAAATAACAAGACATTCTGGCCAACATAGAAGTGTTTAGATTTAATACGACGATCGTGTAACTTCTGGGTCCGCTCTTTATAAATCCTCGAGCCTTCATAAGCTTGCGCACGTATTTCCTCAATTTCATTGAGGTCCAACTTGCGCTTACTCTGAGCAACTCGTGAGTCAAAATTGAGCATTCGTACGGCCCAGTAAGCCTTATGCTCTAGTTTACGGGCAAATGACAGGCCTTTCCAAAGATGAGTCTGTATGGAGACATCCCAATGGGAGTCTTGAATGCAGTGCGGTATGCCCATAAAGCATCATTGAGCTTACGTGACCAATCCTTGCGAGTTGTCCCCACAGTGGCCTCGAGTATGTGTTTGATTTCGCGGTTTGAGACCTCGACTTGACCACTGGTTTGGGGATGATAGGGCGTGCCGATCTTGTGGAGAATCCCATTTTTACTCATAAGATTTGCAAATGCTTTATTAACAAAATGGGTTCCTCCATCTGATATGATCACCCTGGGTACACCAAATCTATTGAAAATGTTATTTTTCAAAAATTTGACGACCTGGTTGCCATCATTGGTTGGCAGTGCAACGGCCTCAACCCACTTGGAAACGTAATCGACAACTACCAAGATGTAATGGTTCCCATCAGATGTCGGGAATGGTCCCATGAAGTCAATACCCCATACATCGAAAATCTCGAGAGTGAGAATTCCTTGTTGAGGCATCTCATCCCTCTTGGAGATATTCCCTAGTCTTTGGCATCTGTCGCAAGCTTTAACAAACGCTTTGCAATCCTCGTAAATGGTAGGCCAATAAAAACCGCACTCGAGCACCTTATGAGCTGTTCGAGTGGGGCCATGGTGACCTCCGTATTCCGACTCATGACATTTCTTAGCGATTTGATAAGCTTCGTGCTCAGTTACACATCGTCTAATAATCGAATCTGCACAATGCTTAAAGAGATAAGGATCTTCCCAGAAGTAGTTAACTACATCTCGGTTGAACCTTGCTTTGTGGCCCCTGCTTTGAAATGGTGGAATTATTCCGCATGCTAAAAAGTTAGCAATATCGGAAAACCACGGACAAGCTTGATCATGAAGATGCAAGGCAAACAGTTGCTCGTCCGGAAAATTCTCATTTACGGCTAGCTCATTTTTATCATTTTCTAATCGAGACAAATGGTCAGCAGCACCATTGTCTCTGCCTTTTCTATCTTTTATTATAATGTTGAATTCTTGCAACAAAAGTACCCACCTGATTAATCGAGGTTTGGCGTCTTGTTTGCTAAACAAGTATCTCAGTGCAGAGTGATCTGTGTACACTGTGGTTTTCGTACCAATAAGATATTGTCTGAATTTGTCAAACACAAAAACCACAGCATACATCTCCTTCTCCATGGTGGTGTAGTTAATTTGGGCCTCATTCAGGGCATGACTTGCGTAATGAATTACACAATGCTTCCCTTCCTTATGTTGCCCAAGAACTGCACCCACGGCGAGATCACTTGCATCACACATTACCTCGAAAGGCATTGACCAATCGGGTGGTTGCACTATTGGAGCAGAAATCAACATTTCTTTGAGCGTGTCAAAGGCTTGAACACACGCTTCATTTATTACAAAAGGATTTTCTTTATAGAGCAAGTTAGTGAGCGGCTTGGCAATTTTAGAAAAGTCTTTTATGAATTCCGGTAGAAACCGGCATGCCCTAAGAAACTCCTATATGCTTTTATTGAATTAGGCAATGGTAGGTTTGAGATGACTGAGACCTTAGCTCTGTCGACTTCGATGCATGCGCGCGAGATGCGGTGACCCAACACTATTCCTTCGGTGACCATGAAATGGCACTTCTCCCAGTTCAAAACTAGGTTGGTGTCCTCACATCTTTTCACAATTTGTGCAAGATTAGTCAAGCATTCATCAAAAGTATCTCCATACACAGAGAAGTCATCCATGAAAACTTCAATGCATTTTTCGATAAATTCTGTGAAAATTGACATCATGCATCTTTGAAATGTGGCAGGCGCATTACAAAGTCCAAAAGGCATGCGCCTGTACGCAAAAGTTCCATAAGGGCACGTGAATGTGGTCTTGTCATGATCCTCGCTAGCTATTACAATCTGATTGTAGCCAGAGTACCCATCCAAAAAGCAGTAGTACTCCCTCCCAGCCAACCGCTCTAGCATCTGATCAATGAATGGCAAGGGGAAATGGTCCTTCCTGGTAGCGGTATTGAGCTTCCGGTAGTCGATGCAAACTCTCCAACCGGTCACTGGACGCGTCGCCACTTCTTCTCCTTGCTCATTAGTCGTTACACAGATCCCCCCACGTTTCGGTACGACCTGCACTGGGCTAACCCATTTGCTATCAGAGATAGGATAGATGATACCAGCATCTAAGAGCTTGATAACTTCTTTCCTTACCACTTCCTGCATATGGGGGTTCAGACGCCTTTGTGGTTGCCTTGAGGGCTTGTACTCCTCTTCCATTAAAATTCTGTGCATGCAAACAGAGGGGCTTATTCCTTTTATATCAGAAATGGTCCATCCGATTGCATGTACAGATTTCTTTAGAATGTCTACCAGAGCTTTTTCTTGTTCTTGTGTCAGCTTGGCAGACACAATCACCGGTAATCTTTTATGTTCAGCGAGAAAGACGTACTTAAGATGATCCGGAAGTATTTTAAGTTCAAGCTCTGGTGGGCATTCAACGGAAGGTAGTAGTTTTCGAGAAATGGATGGGACAGAGAGATCAGATTTACCTTCAGGATCCTGTGTCAGTACAGGATCCATTTCCTCCTCAGCGGTGCTTTCTTCTTCCTCCGGGATGAACTCAACCCCATCGAATTCTTCAAGGTCCCCCGAGATAGGGTCCTCGAAGTGGACAGCGTTGCAGCTCTTTGGTTACTCCGCACCTTCAGGCTTCAGTACCTGTTTTGAAACTTTGTTTGGCTCATCAGTCACAGAGTCTATGCTCTCATCCTCACTCCTACTATCTATTACATCAAATTTGGAACAAGTTTCCTCAGACGGAAACTTCTGCAGCTTTCCCATGTTGAAATCCAATTCTTCTTCTCCGACTCGGAGCTTGATTTGATTTGATCGCGCGTCTATAAGTGCACCACCGGTTGAGAGAAAGGGGCGGCCTAAGATCAGTGGCATCTCGTAGTCCTCCTCTATATCCAGAATAATGAAGTCGACGGGAAAGAGGGTCCCTCCCGTTTTGACAATTACATCATTCAGGATTCCGACTGGATGTGCAATCGACCGGTCTGCCAGCTGTAGTTTCATTTGTAACTGGCTCAATTACACCCAAGTGAAGACGTTTTGCCATGGCGAGTGGCATAACATTGATGCTTGAGCCCAAGTCGCACAACCCTTTTCCAACATTGGTTTTCCCGATATGGACTTGCAGTGTAATACAGCCTGGATCCTCTCTCTTCTCCGGCAGCACTCTCTGGATGATGGCGCTGCAGCTGCTGTTCAAAATCACCACTTCATCCTGCTCAACTTTTCTCCTCCATGAAATCATTTCTTTAAGAAATTTAGCATAGACGGGCATTTCTGAAATCATTTCGACCAATGGAATAGTGATCTCGACAGCTTTCAGTCTTTCTAGAAACTTTTTAAATTTTTCATCTTGTTCCTTATTTTTAAGACGTGCAGGGTACGACACCCTTGGCATGTACTTATTATTGTTTGTTTTTGGTGGTAAAGAGAAGGAAGTTGTACTTTCAACCCTACCCTTTTCAGCTCCCTTTGCAGCTTCAGCCTGCGGAATAGCTGTTTCTGATTTGTCCTCGACCAGTCCAATACCATCTCCTCCTTCAATCCTTTCACTTTCTGTTTCACCCTCCACTGGATCCTTTTCCTCCTCGGCCGTCTCTTTTCCATGTCCAACAATTCCTTTTAGAGTCTTGCCTCCCCGCAATGTGATTGCTTTACACTGCGGGTTAGCTTCAGTACTGCTTGGAAGTGTTCATTTCCCCCTGTTCTGCAGTTCCTTGGCCAATTGGGTGACTTGCGTCCCCACATTCTTGATTGATGACTGCAGTTGTTGGTTTATATCCTTCTGGTTGGCTATAAACTCAGTCATCAGATTCTCCAAATGAGATGGTGGCCTTTGGTTATATTGTTGATTCTGATCAGGTTGGGACTGGAAATTCTGGAGATTCTGGCCTTGATTCTGATTAGGCCTCTGTTGGATCTGAGGTTGGAAGTTCTGATTCTGATTTTGAAAGTTCTGCACTCTTTGCTGGACGAATCCTTGATTCTGGGGTCTGAAGTTTTGCTGTGGGTTTTGATTTGCGAACTGGTTGGGCTGGTTTGGCTGCAACAAATGCGCATTAAGTGCATTGTTGTTGGAATAGGAGAGATTGGGATGGCGATTTTGGAAATTCCCGGCATAGTTACAACTTTCCGTAGCTATCTGTTGGCATGTATCAGTTGGATGAGGTCCCTGACACAGCCCACAGACAACTCCCGATTGCTGTGTTTGAGCTTGGTCTGATGAGGTTCCTGCCTGAGAAGCGTCTATTCCCTTTCCTTTATCCTGGCTCAGCTGTATCGCAGCTACCTGTTCTTGCAATTTTTCAAAATCTGTTTTCCCTTCACTTACAGCAAAGACTTTTCTAGGAGGATCCTCCTTCCTATCGTCTGTGTTTAGGATGGATCTGTTGACAGACATTGTCTCAATCTTTTCCCAAGCTTGGTCCATAGGCAAGTGGAGCAAATGTCGTCCGCCAGCAGCGTCTAACATTGTTCTCCATGGATGGGTGAGTCCTCCGTAGAATTTCCTCAATTGCTCCCATGGTGCGTACCCGTGTTGGGGACATCGCCTGATGACGCCCAAGAATCTTTCTTTCGCATCATATAATGATTCGTCTGGCTTCATTTTAAAATCTCCAATCTTAGCTCGTCCTTCCTCAATCTTTGATTCTGGAAAATACTTCAGCAGAATGCTCCTCACCAAGTCTGCCCAAGTGCTCCTCTGATTGATAGGCAATGACTTATACCAGTAGACCTGTCAAAACGGGCTTAGCCCGTTGGGCCGGCCCGCCCCGCAAGGTAAAAAATGCGGGGCGGGCTCAACTTTTAGAGGCACGTTTAAATGCGGGCCTCAACGGGCCCAACCCGCGGTGGGGCGGGCTTTTGCGGGTTAGGCCCGCGGCGGGGCGGGCCTACCCGCGGGCTTTCAGTTTTTTTTTTTTTTTTTTTTTTTTTTTTTGTTTTACGTTGTGCATCGATTGAATTTATTATTCTTTAATATAAATGTTTAGCATAATGTCATCAAACATTTAGATTATTGAATTGATTGCATATTGAATTGTCTGTCTCTTCTAATATTTCCATGTTCATTTAATTTATGAGTATCAAGTTTTTAAGTTTTAAATTCTTTATTATTCTATTTATTAAAAATTATGTGGGCAGACAAATATTTATTTTTTTAAATATAAATTAATAAATTATGCCCATACAATCTTACCTAATAAAATACTAAATTTAGTGAATTATGTCCAGACAATCTTACCTAATAAAATATAGAATTAATGAATTATGCTCAGACAGTCTTACCTAATACAACTCTATCAAAGACTTCATTTGTGAGACCTAAAATTTTAATCAATTCAATCATTAATTGTAAAACTTTTGTCACACATATTATATTTTGCAAAATATTATATACTCCTTTAGTATTAAAAATTAAATAATCATAAATTCTTTTAAATAATTATTCAACAAACCCACATAAAAATAAATAGTGCCAATAAATACACACTTACTTATTTATAATCATAAATAGTAATTATAAATCTCTTTATTTTATTTTTAATATATACATTAAAAAATATATCCAAATTTTATTTTTTTTACAAATAAAAAAATAATACTATTATTTAAATAAAAAGCCCGCGGGCCGACCCGCATAACCCGCGGCCCGCATGTGGGGCGGGTCGGGCCTAGATATTTTGAGCCCGCCCCATTTAGGCCCGCCCCGTTCAAGCCCGCAAAAATGCGGGGGCCCGCGCGGGCCGGCCCGTGTCGCCCCGCGGGCCCGTTTCGACACCTCTATATACCAGTCCCTGGCACCACTATACAAAAAAATGGAAACAACATTAGTCTTATAGCATCAGAAGAGACTCCCTGATTTTTGATCGTGTCGCAGAGCTCCAGGAAGGTCTGGAGATGATCATGAGGGTCCTCATGATTTGCACCGCAGAACTGATTGTTTTGCACCAAATTAATGAGTGCGGGTTTGAGCTCGAAATTGCGTGCAGGAAAGTGTGCTCTCCCAGGTCCATCCAGATAGGGCTCTACTATTGGTTGCATGAAGTCTGCTGCTGCTTGCTGCTGTTGTTGATTTCCTTGTTCAGCTTGGTTCTGGTACTGTTGGTGATAATTGGGAAATTGCTGGAAGTTATGTGGATCTTGTGGGTTGTTCTGAAACTGATCTGGATTGAAAGCTTGGTTTTGGTACTGTTGGTTTGGTATGTTTTGGTTTTGGTGAAATTGGTTTAAAGGTGGTGGCGGTTGTTGGTGGAATTGTTGGTATTGTTGCTGATTAGGATTTGGTAGATTCTCCTCTTCGTTGGCACGATTAGGATGCTCTACCATTCCTCCGTCAGCTCCATTACCAGGGTTATTTTGTGGTTGGTTTATGGGTAAGATCGGGGGAATGTTCTGGTTTTCTGCCATGTCTGATAGATCGCTGCTCGATGTTTCAGGTGAAGTGCGGGTCCGATGCTCCTGCTCTTTCCTTCTTCTGGCTTCTGCCCTCAGTTGGCGAGCGGTCCTTTCTATTTCTAGATCGAACGGTAACTCCGGAAATGTGCTCCTCCTCCGTTGCATAAGCAGTTGGTATCAAGATTTTGACAGTACCTGTACAATCCCCAAGTTAGTGATGGTTTGATAGTAAATACAAAGACTATCTATGAGTAAATCAGGAGTGTAGTTCCCCTAGTAAACGGCGCTGCATCCTCCCCGGCAACGGCGCCATGAAACTTTTGACGAGTTTCATTAACACGAGTAATTTTCTGAAATCTCAGGTTTAGATTTATTAAATGAAAAGAGTTATGATGTAGGAAAGGGGTTTAGGAATATATTAAGATTCCCACTTTTTATTACTCATGTGGGGTCTTTTGATTTCAAACGGCGCTGTGGTCCTTCCCGTCATGAAACTTTTGACAAATATCACGGTGCAACCGGGATTGACCTTCAGTCTGTCACCCTGAAAGTCCCTGGTATCTGCACCATGATGCTTCCCTTAATTTCATGTCAAGAAGATACCTGCCGGGGTAAACATTTCAATCTTACCAGACACCAGTGTTCAATACTTAATAAAGTATTATTTATTAAAACTGCGCTGCATCCTCCCCGGCAACGGCGCCATGAAACTTTTGACGAGTTTCATTGCGCTGCCGGGGGGGTGAAGAACCGTCTAAATACAATTTCCAATTTCATGGTGCTCTTCCCACTACATGAGTATTTTCTAAAATACTGTGTTTTTATTTACTCGTGTCAAGAAACTGTGCATCCCGAAAGCGCACGGAGTAAAAAATTGCAGTAATTTATAGTAAGTACCGGATCGTTCACTGGAGGATGTGCGATGGAAGCAGGGCCCACGTCGTTTACTAAGATTTTCCACTCGGTTACTCGTTTCAAGTTTTGCAAGGTTTTCTAACAACTACTTGACATAAATTAATCCAGATCATGAAAGCGGTAAAAATTATTCTACAAAGCATGGTAAACTAGATCGAGGAAAGCAATCAAATCTATACTACGAAAGCAATATAAAATTATGCTACGCTATCTAGAAAGCAAGTTTAAATATGACAGAAGGGACAGGGAGGAAATAACAAAGATTGGACAAGATTCAGATGAAACACAATTAAACTTCCGTTTTGTTACACAGATCTTAGCTTGGGATAATCCTCTAGTTAGCTAACTCTCATGCTTTCTACACCATGTTCCCTTTAACAGACAGGTACTTACGGTGAGAATTTACATGCTCTTAAGACAACAATTTCTAAGATACCACAGACTCATAACTCCCTTCACAGGCCTTGTGAAGTTACATTATTCATCTGTGGTGGATAAGCAACACCTAACATATCATTAGTTGACATGCCAAGTACTCCTATCATTCCCCCATGTCACACCCAAAGTTTCAAATCAAGCCCCAAACCATTCCATAACTCTCAAACCTTTTAACAGATGGACAGCCCCTAATTCTTCCGAGTGACCTCTATGAAAGCATTTTAAATGAAAGCAGTAAGAAAGCTGTAAAGAAAGCATTTAAATATATCACTCGAAATTGTTAAAAACGTCTCTTTCCGTTAGTATAAAAGAGCCCCTGGTCTTGGTGACCAGATGCAGATCAAGAACCCCCGAGATATCAATAAGCCACAGGGCTTACAACATCTGGGTAGTTATGAGATACAAACTAAATGAAACAGATCCATAAATGAACCTATTCCGGATGTACTCACTCAAGACTCAATTCTAGACTTTGGCAGAAGAAGGTAGTAGTCGAAGGAATACTCAACCCTACCTTAGAAATTCACCAAGGCCTATATGTTGTTCCTCTAATATTATTTACCACATCTTATCTACACCCAAGTGGATATTGACTTAATGCAATATCTAATATCAGATTTCCAACACACAGCAATTTCGAGAAGCAAATGGATATTTAAAAATCGTTCCCTAGACAGGTACTAAACTCTCAATTAAAACACAGATCCTTTCAGTCTAGATGAGACCTAATCGCTGACTCTGCTTCTAAGCTCTCAAAATCAACCCCCAGTGGAATATGAATTAGTCATAACTGTTGAATTTATCCCTTACTCAGATCCGGATTTTATAAAGGAGTTTTTTGTTGGAAGTTTATTATGCAACATCAGATTTAAATCAAGACTTCTGTGTCCAAGGGGAAGGATCCCCAAAATAGCAATAAGACCAGAACATCTACATAATAGTTCATGCATACAAGTATATGAAAAGGAAAATAAAATACCCCAAAATATATGGTGGGGTTAGACAGAATGCAATACACAAAGATGAATTAGTCTGAGATGAGAAGAAATTGGCTAAAAAGAGTGCCAGAGATAGTTGGGGTTTTCCGGACTGCAAACATCTGCTGTCCGGTTCCCAATTTTCCCAGATGACTGATTTTAGACAGAAAGAATTCCAAACGACGGTGACCGCCGTCATTTAGTTTTCTTTTGTCTGTGAGTGGAAGAAAAACCCACATATTTCTTGTTGTAATATGTCTAACTGATATTGGTCGGCATCAGTTAATACTATCGCAACTTGAATTCAGGTTGAGAAATTAAGATAAAGAAAATTAAAACTGTATCTGATTAGGAATTGGCTGAGTGACTAATCGAAACTCTTGGTGAAGAGAACGCTCGCCGAAGCTTCCACCAACCACTAACCAGATCATGCAAAATAACAGATAATGATTGACACACAGAAGACGGGTTAATCGATATCCCTGTGAAGGGACCTTTCACCAACATTAATCTGTGGTGTTTCTCATTATCCGTTCATACACACAATGAAAGAGAAAATCATAAAAGTAAGAAAATATTTTTGGTATTGTGTGGGTGTTAAGCACACAATAAATAGACACTAATGGGTTGAAATGTGTAATGGATAAAAGTTAGGTGAAATGGGCCTAGGCCCAATACACCCATGCAACTTACACAAACCATGAAAGAAAATATTTTTTGGAGTTTTCAAAATAGAAGGGATAGTTCAATTCGAATTATTGGGGTAATTCGAATTGAGAATGCATGAAGGATGAAGTATGATCCTACCCAATTAATCATTGCAAAGGAATGAGATATCATCTAATTCGAATTGTTGAGCAATTCGAATTAATTCGAATTGGGCAACTCGAATTGATGAAGTCCTTTTCTTGCTCAAAATTGACTAAGGCATATACCTCAAGAGGAAGGTGAGTTCGAATTGTTCAGCAATTCGAATTAATTCGAATTGCACAATTCGAACTAGTAAGAGATGGAAAATAAACTAAGGCAAGAATGGATGATATGCAATACAATGTGGTTTTCCTTGCCAATTCGAATTGTTGAACCAATTCGAATTAATTCGAATTAGAGAATTCGAATTGGCTAGAAACCACATGAAGGCAATTTTTGGTTGTGCAATTCGAATTTCTGAGGCAATTCGAGATAATTCGAATTGCCTCAATTCGAATTACACATTTTTGAACCACAACAATTTTTGTTCTCACAAGTATGGGTTAGGTGAACACTGTGCTGTAATGATGGGTTTAGATTTACTAAATCCCTCATCTCACATCAATGTCACTTCGCAGCCACCCTAGTGAAATTTTCAAGAAATAAACAAATACATGTCCAGTGGGTATTGGCAAGATTTAAACCCTATTTCTACAAACAAAGGATCAAAGATCAAAGAACCTAAAACATCTAGTTATCTAAAAACTGCTTGAATAAACTAAGAACACTCAGGTTATCTAAGGAAGCATGAAATAAGATCAAGGCAAAAAAAAATAAAGCATAAAAATAGATTCTAACAAACCCTAAAACATCTAAAACCTAAGAACACTTATTTGAAGCTCTAAGGCACAAAATCAAGCCAAAAACCCACCAAACATGCATTTATTAAGTTTGAATGTCAACTAGGACATAATAAATGTAACCTAGTTGAAACAAACAAACATACTAAGCATTTATTTCTAGGGAAAACATTAAAGAGTGCCAAAACACATGAATAACACCATTTCTGGAAATTTTCTTGTATTGGCACTTTGAGAGCAAAATAAAAACCCAAAACCATCAACTTGAAGGTAGGGTTTATTCTAACTAGAAAGCTTGTAAAACTCTGGAAATGGCTACTCTAAGGGTTACACAAACTGCTTCTACACTAAACTAAGATCAAAGCATGTAAAGATTACACTACTTGCAAGAAAAATAGACTAAACTAAACTAACTACCTACCTAACCCTTAAGGGGTGTGGAACCTCCTGCTGTTCTTTTTGTCC
Source organism: Hygrophila difformis (assembly GCA_030278955.1). Classification (NCBI taxonomy): domain Eukaryota; kingdom Viridiplantae; phylum Streptophyta; class Magnoliopsida; order Lamiales; family Acanthaceae; genus Hygrophila; species Hygrophila difformis. The sequence continues at coordinate 15,584 of JAOANR010000268.1, read as the reverse complement.
CAAGCTGCTTTTTGGCAAAATTCTTGATCTTTTGATTCTGTTGTGGAAGGTCTGCTTTTATAGATAAATTTCGAAACCTTAGGCCCACCAATATTGTGCTCATGGTCCCCAGCTTTCTTTAGATGAATTGTTGAGTGAAGTTCGAATTATCTCAACCAATTCGAATTAATTCGAATTGTGAGATCTCTTCCTTGAGCTGGAATTGTGGCCTTCAGTAGTCAATTCGAATTGTTGTGGAATTCGAATTGGTCTTTTCTTGAATTGGATGAGGGTTTCTGCTTGGCCTCCTTGCACCTATGGCAATTCGAATTGTTTGTGCTAATTCGAATTAATTCGAACTAGACAATTCGAATTGCATCTTCCTCTTGCCTTTGGGTTTCTTCTCTCTTCCTTCCCTAATTCGAATTAATTCGAACTTGAACAATTCGAATTAGGCTTCTGCATCCCTTCCAACACTACCATTTCTTTGTTCTCTTTAGCAATTCGAATTGTTGGTGCCAATTCGAATTAATTCGAATTGCACAATTCGAATTGTGCTTCAACACTTAACCAAATTTTAGTTGTGGGATTTTCAATCTTTTTCCCATCTTTTTGGATTTTTGTGGGCTCTTTTATTCTTTTGCCCATCTTTTCATTCCTTTTTCTTTTCTTTTTTCCTTTTTTCATGTTTTTTGATTTTTCTAACACAAATACAATTTAAAATTGCATATTTTGTGTCTTTTTATTACCGGCTCGATGTTTTTACAAACTCGCATTAATCTGTCAAATTCCACTGCTTTCTTATTACAATAAGATGGAAACACGATCAAAATGTCCGTCTCAGACACGGAAATGGATTGGAAATAATGGACAATTTTGGCCATTATCAACAACCCCAAGGTGCGCAGGACGCCCCCGCACCGAACAATGTGGGCGATCGTCTTAGGACGATAGAGGAGGTGTTGATTGCGCTCGGAAACGCGCAAGTCAACCAGGGTCAAGCTGCGGCGGTACCTCCGCCCCAAGCTCGCCCTAACTACCTGGCGATGGTGAATCCTTACCAGCCGCCCCACTACGCTGGTGAGAAGGATCCAGCTAAACTGGAAGAGTGGATCCGGACCTTCGACAAGCTGCTGGGAGCAGTTAAATGTCCGGAGGGAGAAAGAGTACATGTCGCCTCATACTACTTGGGAGGCGAAGCTGACGACTGGTGGCAGGCGACGCAAGCCAAACTGACTGAAGATGACGAGCCCTACTCGTGGATGGAGATGATGGAACTACTCAGGGATTGATTCTATCCCTTGAGTACTAAAGCTGCCATGTATGAAGAGTTCCTGTCGCTGAAGCAAGGAGGCCAAACGGTGCAGGAATACTACACACGTTTCAAGGAGCTGGTGAGGTTCGCACCAAGGCTAGTGCCTACTGATGCGGAAAAGGCACAGAAGTTCGAGATGGGACTGAACCAGTCTGTTCGCGAGGTGATCGCGGGGGTACATTACCCCGATTTGCAAGCCGTGTATGACCGCGCTGTGGCGGTAGCACGTGTAACACCCCGGATTTGATCACCCAGGCCAGGGCATTACCGCCACACCTTCCCAAGCAAGACGCGAACCATTTCGAGTTCACTTGAGAAGATGCTAAGGCTAAGTTGTACCAATACTTAAAAATAATTTAAAAACCATTCAATAAGTGCCCGAAGGTTTAAATCAGAGTTAAGTCAAACATACATAATTTAAAACAGTGCGGAAGCTAAGGGCCAAACACGGCCAAACATAAGTTTGGATTTCGTAAAAGAATTAAAAAAAACAAGTGCGACAAGTCTTCGGAAATTCCCGTCCCAAATGTAAATGCATGCGCTAATCTTCAACATCTGAAAAAAAAATTATAGACAACGTATCTATCAGTACAACGGTGCTGAGTAAGTTAATGTATAGCATAACAAATTTTAAAGTTTTTAGAAGAGAGATTTAAAGATAGAATTTGGAATTTTAAAAAGGAATGACGAGTAAAAAATAATTCCGGAAGAATCTTACACTTTACCATACGAATAATATATCATTATTCATTTTTGATCAAGAACAACCATTCTTGGGGAATCAAACCCACAAGAGCTCAAACATAATTCTTTTACCAATGTTTCCATATGATCGAGGATATCATTGTTTCCAGAACTCAAATACCTTCGTTTACCATTGTTCATTATGATCGAGGACATCCGTCCTTGGAGAATCGAACCCGCAAGAACCCAATATACATCCTAGGGAATCGAACCCATAGGAATCAACAATATCCTGGGGAATCGAACCCGCAGGAAAAAACATAAACCTTGGGGAATCGAACCCGCAAGGCAAGTGAAAGTAGCGGACCCTATACAGACACACTCCGGAGCCCTAGGTAACCCATACGGATACAACTAAGAGTATAGACTCATACAATCACGCAACATAATTTCCTTGGCGCCGTTTTGGCCACCAAAAAGAGGGGGCGGCCCAACGAGCTCACGCCAAGTGCACTTACCCTCCAAAAATTGGGCATCTAACTCGATCAAAACTCACAAAGTTTCAAAATCCACATTTTAATCATTACAACTCATGTTTACATTTCCAGAATTCATAAGATTCATAAAAGAGTAGCAATCGACTCAATAACCATCAAAACGTACGAAACCAAATTTTACCGGTAAGAACACACCGTAGCAGTTTTCAAATTCGTACAAGGAAATGTAGTAAAACTTTGTAGAAAATTCTGAAAATTTTACAGCTACTAGGAGACATCTAAATAAACGTTTTTCTCAGAAATAGGCCTTAGCAAATTCGGATTCTAAGTTGCTCAAAAAAAAGCATTTCAGAAACTCATTTTCAAAGAGGGTGTAGAGATCACTGTTCATCCGACCACAGTTTACTTAAAAATCCATAACAATTCGAAGGTTGATCCAAAAATTCTGATATTTCACAGGAATAAACTAGACACATAGATGAACAAGTTTCATGAAGAAACTAATCATCAAAAACGATCATAGCTAGGAGTAATATGGGCAACAACACTGACTATTTCTATGAAACGAATTCTGTCAACACAGACTCAGAAAATACCAGATCTGTTTTCGACGACCAAATCAAGTCCGAAAATTATGAAAATTTACAGAGATCATCTTTAAAGTGTTAGGAACATTTTTCATTTAGACAAGTTCTGCCAAAAACGAGAGGATCTAGGCGAGAAAAGCACAACAATAAAATCTACTCGGAAGAAACCCTAAAAGACAGTTTTGGCATAGGATGAAAATCGAACTACAACTCAAAGAATACTCAACCAAAAGCTCTAAAATTCGAGATGCACAACACTAACTTACTTATAAATGAGATTGTGTCAAGAAATCCTCAAATCCAAGCCTCAAAGGTGCCCTCCAACCCGCAACAAGGACTGCTACTCACCGAAGAACTTAGATTTGAATCGATAGGGCAAATCCTTACTTTTGAAGCCTATAATTCGAATCTAATACTGAAATATGGACTTGAATACCTCCTTACCCAGTGGATGAAAGGATTGGAAGGTTTTGAACTCGTCCAAAATGCCACCACCTTGAAGAGTACACTCAAAACTCACCAACTCTCTCTATGGAGGCTGAATTTCGGAATGGTGAATTGGGGTGGTTTTGGTGGATGGCTTTGGATATATTATGGGGTGTGTCTTGTTCCAATGGCTGCCTTGATGAGCCTTGGAAGTGTAGGAGGGGTTATGGCAGTCAATAGCTCGGATTTGGAGCCCCCATTTACTCCCCATTCACCCCACTTCCCAACATGGTTCAATGAATGACTATTTGTTCATGTATCCCTCTCCTCTCAATATTGTGGATGTTTAATACACTCAAAATCTATCCAAAAGAGTCTAGAAACATCACTAAGTATCTGATAATCGAAGTTGGATTGATTGGAATTGAATCATCTCGAAAATTGAAGCAAAAACGCGTATGGCGTTTTGGAACGCCACCTTCTGGCCGCCGGCGCGGGCTTCACGCGCCGCGCGCCACCACCGCGCGGCCACCTGCTGCGCGGTCTCTTTTTTTTTTTTTGAATATTATGATTTTAAATTCTAAAAATCATAATATGGAATTATCCGAGATCGTTGGATAATCCGATAACTCTCTTCGAGTTGCTATCGTCCGAAAATATTTAATTCCGCTCTCTCGAAATTATTTCGGTTGCGATAGTTAAATCCAATTTTTTTAATTTTTTGGATTTAAATTCTCGACGTCGATTTCTCGGGTATTACAGTCTACCCCCCTTAGAAATCAACTTCGTCCTCGAAGTTGGGTCGCACTCGGAAAGCAACACCAACATAAGTAGTTTTACACGCATAGAATTATTGAGGCTCGAAAATTAAATTCTTACCTCAACGCGTGACATCTCCGCGGGGTATCACATCCTCTCCCCCTTAGGACCGCAATTATGTCCCCATAACTGCCTATGAATTTTCTTGCTGGTTGCGATTCTGTTGTGGTCTCTGTCCTTGATTATTGGGATGATTTGGCCCAGTCGGCCGATTCTCGTGTGGAGGGTTCACCAGATCCAACCTCTTCTCGATCATCTCCTCGCGAACATTGCATTCTCTAATCATGTGGTCTTCCCCACCACATCTATAACAAGTTCCACGCTTAGGGCACTCGCGTACCAGATGAGCTTTGTGGCACTGCGGACATCGTGGTATGGATGTACCACGGGTGTCATTTCTTCTATTGTTCAAACCTCTGTCTGCATTCTCCTTAGGTCCATCGAACCTAGTTTGACCATTGTCCTTCCTCAATTTGTTATTATTGTTGTTTCGATTCTTTTTCGCAAATCCTTGCGATCCCTTGCTCGACTCACCATTGTCCTTGCGTTTCAGCTGCTGGACACGAGCAATTGCTACAGCTCGGTCATAAACTGCCTGAAGTGTATTGTGTTGTCCTCCAACCAGTATCTCTCGGATACTAAGGTTTAGCCCCATCTCGAACTTCTGGGCCTTGTCGGAGTCAGTTGGTACAAGTCTCGGAGCAAAGCGAACTAACTCCTTGAACTTGGTATAATATTCTTGCACTGTTTTTCCTCCTTGTCTTAAGTTAATAAATTCTTCATACTTTGCGGCCTTAGTGCTCAGTGGGTAAAACCTCTCTCTCAGTGCTTCTTTAAATTCTTCCCATGTATAAACCTTCTCAACCTCAGCCAAATCTCCTTGGAGATGTTGCCACCACTCGTCCGCCTCCCCATCCAGATAATAGGTCGCCAACCGAACTTTCTCGTTCTCGGGGCATTTGACGGCAGTAAGAAGCTTGTCAAAAGTTCGGATCCAATTCTCCAACTTGGTAGGGTCCTCTTGGCCGTCATAATGAGGTGGTTTGTAAGGGTTCACCAATGCTAGGTAGTTGCCTCAGGCTACCGGCGGTGGTACACCCGCTTGTGCACGTTGCACCTCGGCATTTCCTAGTGCTACGACGACTACCTCAATATTCCTTAGACGCTCATCCATATTGTTGGGAACAGGAGGCACTCGCTCTCCTACGTTTTGAGGAATGTCATTGTCGTTAGGTGCGTTAGCACCACCGTTGTTTGGGACCATCCTCCTTGGCCTTCCCCTAGGTGCCATTTCTGTTATCCAAGCACGGGAAAATAAGTTTCTAATCTAAGGCACGCTAACAGTTAGGAAGATCTAAATGATAGGAAGGGCAAGAGGAGAGAATAGATATGTGCAAACTAAGCACCCTTGACCAAGTTCTAAGGCTAAAGCAATGTTAGATTCAAGTTAGTGGCTCTAAGGCAAGGTCAATCGACATACCAACTAAGAACATTATCAAATACACGTGACATGCATATAAATACTTTGGAGCATTTTAAAAAAAATGAAAGATGTATGCAAATGCATCCCCCCAAAAAAATACTTATGTATTTTTCAAGACTTGTCGGAATAATTGTTATATAATTCCCATGGGTTTTAAAATAAAATTCATTTCCATGGAAATAATATTTGAAATGCTTAAAAGTAATATTGAATATTTTGGGCCTCTATAGTGGGCCGAAAAATAATAGCTTTAAAAAAAAAAAAAAAACTTCCGGGCTCTGATACCACTTTGTAACACCCTGGATTTGATCACCCAGGCCAGGGCATTACCGCCACACCTTCCCAAGCAAGACGCGAACCATTTCGAGCTCACTTGAGAAGATGCTAAGGCTAAGTTGTACCAATACTTAAAAATAATTTAAAAACCATTCAATAAGTGCCCGAAGGTTTAAATCAGAGTTAAGTCAAACATACATAATTTAAAACAGTGCGGAAGCTAAGGGCCAAACACGGCCAAACATAAGTTTGGATTTCGTAAAAGAATTAAAAAAAACAAGTGCGACAAGTCTTCGGAAATTCCCGTCCCAAATGTAAATGCATGCGCTAATCTTCAACATCTGAAAAAAAATAGAGACAACGTATCTATCAGTACAACGGTACTGAGTAAGTTAATGTATAGCATAACAAATTTTAAAGTTTTTAGAAGAGAGATTTAAAGATAGAATTTGGAATTTTAAAAAGGAATGACGAGTAAAAAATAATTCCGGAAGAATATTACACTTTACCATACGAATAATATATCATTATTCATTTTTGATCAAGAACAACCATTCTTGGGGAATCAAACCCACAAGAGCTCAAACATAATTCTTTTACCAATGTTTCCATATGATCGAGGATATCATTGTTTCCAGAACTCAAATACCTTCGTTTACCATTGTTCATTATGATCGAGGACATCCGTCCTTGGGGAATCGAACCCGCAAGAACCCAATATACATCCTAGGGAATCGAACCCATAGGAATCAACAATATCCTGGGGAATCGAATCCGCAGGAAAAAACATAAACCTTGGGGAATCGAACCCGCAAGGCAAGTGAAAGTAGCGGACCCTATACAGACACACTCCGGAGCCCTAGGTAACCCATACGGATACACCTAGGAGTATAGACTCATACAATCACGCAACATAATTTCCTTGGCGCCGTTTTGGCCACCAAAAAGAGGGGGCGGCCCAACGAGCTCACGCCAAGTGCACTTACCCTCCAAAAATTGGGCATCTAACTCGATCAAAACTCACAAAGTTTCAAAATCCACATTTTAATCATTACAACTCATGTTTACATTTCCAGAATTCATAAGATTCATAAAAGAGTAGCAATCGACTCAATAACCATCAAAACGTACGAAACCAAATTTTACCGGTAAGAACACACCGTAGCAGTTTTCAAATTCGTACAAGGAAATGTAGTAAAACTTTGTAGAAAATTCTGAAAATTTTACAGCTACTAGGAGACATCAAAATAAACGTTTTTCTCAGAAATAGGCCTTAGCAAATTCGGACTCTAAGTTGCTCAAAAAAAAATCATTTCAGAAACTCATTTTCAAAGAGGGTGTAGAGATCACTGTTCATCCGACCACAGTTTACTTAAAAATCCATAACAATTCGAAGGTTGATCCAAAAATTCTGAAATTTCACAGGAATAAACTAGACACATAGATGAACAATTTTCATGAAGAAACTAATCATCAAAAACGATCATAGCTAGGAGTAATACGGGCAACAACACTGACTATTTCTATGAAACGAATTCTGTCAACACAGACTCAGAAAATACCAGATCTGTTTTGACGACCAAATCAAGTCCGAAAATTATGAAAATTTACAGAGATCATCTTTAAAGTGTTAGGAACATTTTTCATTTAGACAAGTTCTTCCAAAAACGAGAGGATCTAGGCGAGAAAAGCACAACAATAAAATCTACTCGGAAGAAACCCTAAAAGACAGTTTTGGCATAGGATGAAAATCGAACTACAACTCAAAGAATACTCAACCAAAAGCTCTAAAATTCGAGATGCACAACACTAACTTACTTATAAATGAGATTGTGTCAAGAAATCCTCAAATCCGAGCCTCAAAGGTGCCCTCCAACCCGCAACAAGGACTGCTACTCACCGAAGAACCTAGATTTGAATCGATAGGGCAAATCCTTAGTTTTGAAGCCTATAATTCGAATCTAATACTGAAATATGGACTTGAATACCTCCTTACCCAGTGGATGAAAGGATTGGAAGGTTTTGAACTCGTCCAAAATGCCACCACCTTGAAGAGTACACTCAAAACTCACCAACTCTATCTATGGAGGCTGAATTTCGGAATGGTGAATTGGGGTGGTTTTGGTGGATGGTTTTGGATATATTATGGGGTGTGTCTTGTTCCAATGGCTGCCTTGATGAGCCTTGGAAGTGTAGGAGGGGTTATGGCAGTCAATAGCTCGGATTTGGAGCCCCCATTTACTCCCCATTCACCCCACTTCCCAACATGGTTCAATGAATGACTAGTTTGTTCATGTATCCCTCTCCTCTCAATATTGTGGATGTTTAATACACTCAAAATCTATCCAAAAGAGTCTAGAAACATCACTAAGTATCTGATAATCGAAGTTGGATTGATTGGAATTGAATCATCTCGAAAATTGAAGCAAAAACGTGTATGGCGTTTTGGAACGCCACCTTCTGGCCGCCGGCGCGGGCTTCACGCGCCGCGCGCCACCACCGCGCGGCCACCTGCTGCGCGGTCTCTTTTTTTTTTTTTTTGAATATTATGATTTTAATTTCTAAAAATCATAATATGGAATTATCCGAGATCGTTGGATAATCCGATAACTCTTTTCGAGTTGCTATCGTCCGAAAATATTTAATTCCGCTCTCTCGAAATTATTTCGGTTGCGATAGTTAAATCCAATTTTTTTAATTTTTTGGATTTAAATTCTCGACGTCGATTTCTCGGGTATTACAGCACGTGTGCAGCAGTTGAAGAGAAGGGTAAGTGGGGAGTCCAGCAGGGGTCCCCAAGACAAGAGAAGCCGGGACTCAAGAAACGAGAACAACACTGGAAGGAACGAACAGCGCAGAGGGTCGAATAGGCCCCAACAAAACAACACTGGGAGGAAGTTCAACCAAGAAGATCCGGTACCACCTTGCCCGAGATGTGGACGACCCCATCTGGCAAGGGGATGCCCGCAACAGGGCGCCTGTTTTCGATGTGGTCGAATGGGTCACGTTCGACGGGATTGCTGAACCAGGATCGAGAACATAACGAAAAGGGACGATTTGGTCACGGGGCAAGAACAGCCTCAAAATCAAAACGGGCGAAACGGGAATAACCAAGGGTACAGACCCCCTCAAAATAGGCCGCAGAACCAGAACCAGAACTAACGACCTTCGCCCCCTCAGAATCAAAACCAACAACAAAATCAGCAGCCGAATGCGAATCAGCAGGGCAATCAGGGACGCCCTATGGGGAGGCTTAACGTGGTAAATCAAGCAGACGTGCCTGCGCAAGGAGAAGTGATGGCAGGTACGTTTTATGTTTTGAATACGCCCCTTAGAATTCTATTTGATTATGGAGCTAGTTGCTCGATTATAGCATCAAGGATAGTGCCTGAGTTAGATCTACCTATGTGCGAGAGAATTAGCTTAGGAATTCAATTGCCTTCTGGAGAAGTAGTGTCTTGCTCTAAACGATATAACGGAATTCCTAAAGTGATAAAGAACGTAGAATTCTTCGCGAACTTAGTAGAATTTAACTTAAGAGACTTTGACATCATACTGGGGATGGATTGGTTATCCCAGTATAAGGCGGTGATCGAATGCCAAAAGCAAAAGATCACCTTGTCAAATAGTAGGGGAAAGAGAGTTATCTTTTACTCTCAGCCCCCTAAGAAGAGTAACAAAATCGTTAGTGCACTTAAACTAAGTAACTTGATGCGTAAGGCGTATGAACTATATGCGTGCTATGTGCACAACCTTGAGGCGGAAGAGAGCAAGGTTGATAGCATACCAGTGGTAAGAGAATACCCGGACGTGTTCCCTGAGGACGTTCCGGGCATGCCACCTGAGAGAGATCTTGAATTCACTATAGATCTCATTCCGGGGACAGAGCCTGTCTCAAAAGCTCCGTACCGGATGGCACCACTGGAAATGAAGGAGTTAAAGGAACAACTCGAGGAACTATTAGGAAAAGGTTACATAAGACCGAGTACGTCCCCTTGGGGAGCACCGGTTTTATTTGTCAAGAAGAAAGACGGAGGACTACGTCTTTGCATAGATTATCGGGGATTAAACCAAGTGACCATCAAAAATAAATACCCCCTGCCGAGAATAGAGGATCTGTTTGATCAACTGAAGGGAGCTTCAGTATTCTCGAAGATCGACTTACGATATGGGTATCATCAATTGAGGATCGCCGAGAAGGACATTCCGAAGACGGCGTTTCGAACGCGATATGGCCATTACGAGTTCACAGTGTTATCCTTCGGGCTAACAAATGCTCCGGCCCTGTTCATGAATCTCATGAACAACGTGTTCCGAGAATTGTTAGATCAGTGCGTAGTAGTGTTCATCGACGACATCCTGATCTACTTAAAGAGCGAGAAAGCGCATGCCCAACACTTACATCAAGTGTTAGAAATCTTGCGAAGAAATCAGCTATACGGCAAGCTGTCGAAGTGCGATTTTCTGGTTGAAAGAAGTGGCATTTCTCGGACACATAGTATCCGCTGATGGAGTATCAGTGGATCCGGCAGAGGTTTCTGCCGTGACGGAGTGGGCAACACCGAAGAGTCCAACGGAAATAAGGAGTTTCCTTGGATTAGTTGGGTATTATAGACGATTTGTAAAGGACTTTTCAAGGATTGCACGTCCTTTGACCCAGCTACTGAAGAAAGGAGCAAAATACGAGTGGACCAAAGCATGTGAGACTGCGTTTCAAGAGTTGACGAAACGACTCACAACCACACCCGTATTAACCCTACCATCCGAGAATGGTGATTTCGAAGTTTATAGCTATGCTTCGAAGGAAGGTTTAGGTTGTGTTTTGATGCAAGACTCGAGAGTCGTAGCGTATGCATCACGCCAACTAAAACCTCACGAGGAGAATTATCCGACACATGACCTGGAGTTGGCAGCGGGCGTTTTCGCTCTAAAGATATGGAGACATTATCTTTATGGGCGGAAGTGTCGAATGTTCACCGACCACAAGAGCTTGAAATATATATTCACTCAGAAGGAGTTGAATTTGAGACAGCGAAGGTGGTTGGAACTCATTAAAGACTACTATTTAGAGATAGCATACCACGAGGGGAAGGCGAATGTGGTAGCCGATGCCCTAAGTCGGAAAACCCAACACGTGGCAAACTCGTTGGTAATTCCGCTGGCATTGTACATGGAGTTGGCAAGATTGGAGTTAGAACTTGTGCATCCTGGCACAGTGAGAGAAACGATCAATGCCATGGTCGTCGAAACTCCAATATTGGACGAGATTCGACTCGCTCAACCGGGCGACCCGAAACTCGAAAAGATAAAAGGGTATATTGCCGAAGGAAAGGCAATAGGATTTGCTGTCCACAAGGATGGAAGCATCCGTTTTAAAGGGAGATGGTGTGTGCCTCAGAAGTGTGCCGAGTTGAAGCAAAGGTTGATGGAGGAAGGGCACAACACGCCATATTCCGTACATCCCGGAGGTGACAAGCTATACAAAGATCTGAAGAAGATCTATTGGTGGCCGGGAATGAAGAAGGAAGTGGCGAACTTCGTGGCGAGATGTCTCACCTGCCAAAAGGTTAAGGCAGTGCGACATAAACCCTTAGGATTGATGCAACCACTAGAGATTCCAAGTTGGAAGTGGGATAGCATCTCGATGGACTTTGTCTCGGGATTACCCCGATCACCTAAAGGCATGAACAAAATTTGGGTGATTGTGGATAGGCTAACAAAGACAGCCATATTTATCCCAATGAAAGACACGTGGACTATGGACCAATTGGCCTGAGCCTACATCGATAATGTGGTAGACAACATGGAGTACCACATGATATCATTTCCGATAGAGACAGTAGATTTGTCTCTCATTTTTGGACGGAGTTACAAAAAGCTCTCGGTACCCAAATCAAAATGCGCACCGCATTCCACCCGATGACGGATGGACAAACCGAGAGGACAATCCAAACACTAGAAGACATGCTGAGAGCATGTGTGTTGGAATTCAAAGGGAATTGGGAATCTCATTTACCCTTGATTGAGTTTTCCTATAATAATAGCTACCATGCTAGCATCGGCATGGCACCTTTCGAGGCGTTGTATGGACGAAAGTGCCGAAACCCGTTGAGCTGGGAAGAAAATGATAAGTCCGTGGTGGTTGGACCACAACTTATCGAAGACATGGCTCAACAAAATCAAAGTGATTTAAGGGAAAATGAAAGCCGCGCAAGATCGTCAAAAGAGTTACGCCGAAGTGAGACGACGAGACCTAGAATTTCAAGTGGGAGATAGGGTCATGCTAAAGATATCACCCATGAAGGGGGTGATGCGCTTTGGCAAACGAGGGAAATTAAGTCCTTGATACATAGGACCTTACGAAATTCTAAAACGAGTCGGAACTTTAGCTTACCGATTGGCTTTGCCGCCACAATTAGATAGAGTTCATAATGTCTTCCATGTCTCGCAACTAAAGAAGTATGTGCCGGACCCGACACATGTACTTCAACCGGAGATAATTGAGCTCGATGAAGATTTGACTTACGAGGAAGTCCCAGTGCGTATTCTCGACACTAAGGAACGCGTAACTAGAAACAAAACCGTCAAAATGACCAAGGTTCTTTGGTCGAATCACGAAAGTGAGACGGCAACTTGGGAAGTGGAATCCGACATGAGAGAACGCTACCCGACATTTTTCCAAACCGATACCGACACAGTTATGGGGACATAACTGCAATCTTAAGGGGGAGAGGATGTCATACCACCTATTTTTCGTGCATTTTTGTAAACTTTTGAACTACGTTATGGCTTGATCCCTTCACCGGGTACGTAGGCAGCTTAGAAGTTTTAATTCTAAGTTCAGTCACAAAATAATAAAATAAACAAAAGACCTTAGCACGAGAAAAGCCGAAACTCAACTTCGAGGACGAAGTTGATTCTTAAGGAGGGTAGACTGTAATACCCGAGAATTTTACAACATAAATAAATATAATAAACACAATAAATCAATAAATAAATAAATAAAATAAATAAATAAGTAAACAAATAAATTAGTAAATACATTAAATAAATAAATATAGAAGAAATGAGAAATGAAATTAATTAAAAGAGATTGAATTAAACAAAAGAAATTAAATAAGGTTAAATAAGTCGTTACACGGGTATCCGATATAAATGAACTCGAGAGCTCGAGTCCAAACATAAATTATACGGGGTTCCTATTTCGTAAACCCGAAGAGAGTCCGGAAATTGGAATCCGGGAGCATAGAGGGATAGAAACCCGAAAGAGAGGCGGAAAAGCACGACGGATCGCACGACCCGCCCGGACCGGAGTCCAGGCACTAGCCGCGCGCTGACCGCGCGCTAATCATGGGAAACGCGCGCCAACCCCGCGCCACACGACAGATTCGCCCGTTGCGTGAATCTCTCGCCCGAAGGCGGATTTTTCGACTTTCGGTTGAACGTCTCTCGACTCAAGACCCTTAGGGTCAGATTTTGGACGCCCTAGGACCTAGACATATATAAATAAACCCCCTCGGAAGCTTAAACTCTTTTACAAAACCCTACGATACTCTCTATACACACAAGCCGAAATCCCGGAGTCAACGGAGGCACCAAACGGAGGCAGCAGCTTTGGACGAAAATCCAAGGATCTCCAACGTTGTGGTAAGCTCTAGTCCGATAAATCTTTTCACGTTTCAGTCCGAAAACGGATTCTAACCTCGTTTCTTTTCTCTCTACACCCCGTATCAGATCTAGAACGGAGAACCCGACGAACGGAGAGGAGAAACGGTGATCTGGAAGCCACGCCTCCGAAATAGACATCCCGGACGTTCACAAATCAGTAAGTTAACTCTTACATAGTTTTGGGAGATTTTAAAACATTTGAAACTAAAAGATTTAACAAGAAACCGTAAATCTGTCAACTTTTGTTTTCTACCGACGCAACAGATTTGACGAATTTTTCCGAACCTTAAAACGACTTCAAACAGAGAAATTTAAAACACGAAAAACGTTCCTAAGGCCTAGATATATCTACTGTAAAGTTTTGAGAATTTTTAGAGACGATTTGATATGTGAAAACCAACCAAAACCGAACTGCTTGAAACTAGATCTTGAAATTCTTGAGAGAACTTAGGTCCGATCTTGATCACATTTTTGACATAGGTTCCAGACCGATTTAGATCTTTGGCCGAACATGAAAGTTGTAGATAATTGTCTTAAAATGATCACTGTCAAATTTCATCAAATTTGGAGTTGAATTGCTATGGTAGAATTCGAAATCTTAAACTGTGATACGTTAAATTCGGACAGAATTGTTCTTCTGCGAAAATTGGTGACTTTGACCTGTTTAGGTATCTCGGATTGAAAAAGTTAAAACACAAAAGTTGTAGATCTTGACGTTTCCGAGTCAGTCGTGAAATTTTGAAATTTTTGGGATTAAATCTGATTTTAGACGAATTTTAGAGTGAACTGTGGTTTACCGGGAACAAATTTTGAAATCTTGTTGAAACATGGAATTAACCTTTAGGGTTGAAATGAGTTGAGAAATTATTTTTAAATAAAGATAATTGAGATCAGATTTTTAAAATTAAATCCCCTTACAAACTTGATAAATTAAAATTAGGGGTGAGTGCTCTGCAGGGTGCCCCCTAACGATTCACTTCGTGCCTTAACGGACGATGGTGACCCCGCGCGCTAAACTTGAAATATGATATTGCCAAAACGGCAAAATATAGAGCCTACACTCTCGAGAATATCCACATGGGTTTCCCGAGGCTCCGGAGTGGTACTGAGTATGGCTGATACGGTTGCGGCCGCCGGGCTACCGGCTAAACTTTTTGATATCGCGATGCTATCGTGAAACTTTGAAATACCAAATCTGGGATGTAATGGGGATATGAAATTAAATTAAATTAAATTAAATTTTATTTGTTGTCCAATTAAATTATTTAAATGCTTTATCTAAATTATGGCTATCAATTCTAAACCATGCGAAATGTGTTGTTAAATAGAGCTTTGAAATATATTATGCTATTGGATAAGTTGATTAGATTAAATTGAGTATTATGTTATTATCATGGTTTTTAGTTAATTATTAAATTAATGGCTTTTAAACCCTACGATCATGCATGTGTTAACTTACTCAGCAAGTTGTGCTGACCCAAAACATTTTTATTCCTTTTCTTACAGAGTATGTGGAATGAGCATGTGTGAGCACGAACCATGCATGGGGTTTTTGGGAAATGTTATTTTGCTTTTAAATTCGTACTTTAGACTATATTATGAACGGGCATGTTTAACCCGTGTTTTGGCCATGTCGGCCCTATTTATATTTACCGCTGCGATACTGTACTAAACCAATTATTTCCGCTGCGCTATGCTATTATTATTTTCAAATTATATTGTATGGGCTATTTTGAATTATTTAAATGTTTTTAAATACTGCAATACCTAGCCTTGCATCTCTTTAGTAAGCTCGGAGAAACCATGTCTTACTAGGGAGATGTGGCGGTGACATCCCGACCTGGGTGACC